>PVIA01000227.1:516687-545599 GCA_004024845.1 Tonatia bakeri | reverse complement strand
ATGTTCCTTAAGCCCCATTGTGGAGTAGGGGGTGCAACGCCCCAGGTTCCGACCTTACCTCATCACCTCCTCATCACCTCCTCATCACCTCAGTGAAAAGTGTCAAACTCTGGGAGCCCAGGGGACGTCCACCCATCCGCACAGGAAGCCCCTGGGCCCCAAGCCTGTGCTCTGCTCTGTCTCCCTCGGAAACACGCTGCTCACGCAGGCAGAACTGGCTGAGCACCTCTGGCAGCCAGGCCCCGACTCCCCACCCAGCCTTTCTACCCCGGGGCCTGTCCGTCAAGAACATCTTGTCCCCGTTTCCGTGCTGACCGGGGTCCCGTGCACCCCGCTAGGTTCCCTCATGCTGCAGCCCCTGAAACCTTTGAGGGGGTGACTGCTGGTCTCTGACCTCTGCCCTCTTTGTCCCGATGTAGTGCCTTGAAACTGTCACTGAAAAAGCTGTCACGCACACACCCCAACTGCCCAGTCAGCATGTGGGTGTCTCCCCGCAGGAGCAGCAAGGCCGGCGTGCCCAGCAGGCGGCCTTCCCGCCTCAGACACCAGCAGACGGAAACCCTGCTTGTTCCACTCACCATCTGTCGGACCCTGGCTCACTCTTGCCCCCTCGCTGACCCACGTTGTGCGTCCGTGGAAGGGGTGTTACTGAGAGGGTGAACCAGATGACGTGCTCTCAGCCCTGAGCGCGGCAGGGGACACACAGTCCGCCCTCGACGGGCGGCACCTGCCCCGCCCCCAGTGTGGTGTGGCCCCGCAGCCTCCGTAGCTCTGAGTGTTGGGCGGCAGTAACAGGGCAGAACTAATAACGTCAGTGAAGCCTCTTGGAGAATACTTGGCTTTGAGGGGTGAGGACACGAGAGGCCACATCATTTTCCTGTTTGGGTTTGGTGGCAGTCACCGGGCTGACTCTGCCTCCTCAGGGCCCGTCTCAGTGCTTTGGATGCGCTCACGGGCATCCGTTTGGAGTGGGGTCCCAGTGCCGGTCCCCACCCCGGGGCGGGAGGCACACGCTCATACATGTCTGATCAGGGGAGCGGTTTTGCTGGAGGAGAGGATGAAAAGGCAGGCAGGACAACACCCTGCCTTCGAGGAGCTCACAGGCCAGCAGAGGACGCAGACAGGCTGGCGGGTGGTCACAGCTCAACACTGTCGAAGGACAGTGGTGGCCACTGGGTCTGTCCACATCTTAGGGAGTGGCAAAGGTGGGCACTGACCCAGCCTTGGTGGTCAAGGAGGGCTTCCTGGAGGAAGCAACATTCTGTAGAGATCTGAAGGCCTAGCTTTAGAACTAGAAGGTGTCAGGAGCCCCCGGCTGTGAGAGTGCCCCAGCCCACAGCTCACAGACTGAGAACCTGAGTGGCAGCCCACGGTGCCAGGCCCCTTCCTACGGCCACACTGTCCTCTTGAGGTTCCCCGATCTTGAAGGCCCTGCCGGGGTTGCTGAAAATTACTAGAGGCTCTCAGCTTACTTTCTGCCGTGACTGCTTCCTTCCAGAGAAGCTGAGTGGATTCAGCAGCTCCCGGGGAGAAAGGCCTGTATCTTTCACTCCTCGGTACCAGGCCCTCATTGGTAAAAGAAAGGAGGTCGTAATGGTTATGCACAGAGTCTCGGAAGCCAGATGCGGAGGTTGAAACCGCAGCCCCACCCCTTGGCCGAGGGGGCCCTGGGCCCCTTCTCCTTCCCCTGCGCATGAGGCGGGCCGGTGAGAGCAGCGGTGGGCGAGGATCCGATAGGCCTTCTGTTCCTGGCACAGAAAAGTGTGCTTAGAGTAGGGCTGTGCATACGCGTTGGTGGATAACTGCATTCTGTTCCTGGGGTGTCGTGGGCCCTGGAGGTGTGAAGCTGGCGGTGGCGCTCGCCGGCCGACAGCCTCTGTGCCCCTCCACAGGCTGACCGGCAGTACGATGCACCCCCCCAGCACCGCCTGCCCAAGCAGCCCAAGGACGGCTTCCTGGTGGAGCAGGTGTTCAGCCCGCACCCCTACCCCGCCTCCCTCAAGGCCCACCTGAAGAGCAACCCTCTCTACACGGACATGCGGCTGACCGAGCTGGCCGAGGTGAAGCGGGCCCAGCCCTCCTGGACCCTGGAGGAGTACCCTCGGAACCCGGGGGACAAGGGCAAGCTCGCCGCCCTGGACCTGCAGGTGAGCATCTGGATGTCCCCGGGGGATGACTGGGGGGTGGGTGTGGCCATGCACAATAGATGCGGGAAGGGCCCTCCCGCTGAGTTCCTGGGCCCTGCTCTGGAATTCTGAACTTCCTCAGAGCTGAGAGTTTCACCAGGGGGCTGCTGTCTCGTTATTTGTCTGTGAACATGTAGCCATGGGAAGCCTCACAGAGTGGCTGGCTTGGGCCGCATTTGCTAACGATACGTTTATAAAACCTGATACCCAGTGTAGGTCCTCACACCTGCTCACAAGCACCAGGCCAGACTGTTCTGTGTGACACATGTGGTGAGTAGATGGCGGGCGCCCAGCTACGGGCACCTGGGAGCCCCAGACACATCCTTGGGGGCCGGTGTCCTGGGGCGCAGAGCAAGGCGGGAATGAGTACAATCGGACAAAGAGTGGCCAGCGTGGGTTAGAATCGTCATCATCCCACTGGTGACATCATGGGACAGGGTTGAAATCTGTGGATGGTTTCCTTTGTGAGTGTGAGAGAGACAGAGACAGGCAGGTCGTTAACGTGCCGATGTTTGGGAGCAGTGAACAATCCAAGAGCATAGATATCTGTGAGCACTTCCAGGATTTAGGTGCCCTCGCTTGGAGCCACAAGGTGCTGTTGCTTTGCTGTGAGGCACTATTCAACGCTCGCCGTAAACGAGAACGCTGCCTTTCTTTGTGGAAATAGAGGAGCACCATCCATGGGGAGTGGGGTCCACAGGCCAGGCAGGTCCAATGCGGTGTTTCTCCTGCAGACAGCTCTCCCTCTGGGGACATGGTACCTGGCACAGAGATGCCTGCCACACCCATCTGTGGACCGTGGCTTTGGGCCGTGGCCTGAGCCACCCAACAGGTGTTTGAAATGGGAATATTTTATGTTGGGTTTGAATTGCTTACCTGCGAGGTGCATTTGTCTTTATTTGATGCTTTTCTGGGGACCTGGGGGCTGACATGAGTGACGTGATATTCCTGTGGGAGCTCCAGTCTCAGGGACTGTGAGTGGAGGGTATTTCTCAGCGATCTCCTGCTTCCCCTGTGGTAGGCCAGCCCATCCTCGTTCTGTGCCTTTGAACTTCAGGCTCGTGTTTCTTGGTCATTCTGCTTGCTCATACACACAAGACCCCAGGTCTGCTGGGTCCAAACATGACGTTTGTCTTCAGGGAGGGGCAGGTGGGACCTGGGCTGCATGGGACCTGCCTCAGGCAGTGGCTGTGGGCAGCGCTGGACGCACAGCCATCTCTGCCAGCTACAGAGCACCCTCGGGTGCTTCAGGAGGGATGGCTGTCAGGGTGCCTTTGACCTGGGTTCAAGTACTCACCACCTTGCTAACATCTCCTCTTCATTTCAGACGCAAGAATCTTTAAATCCAAACAACTTAGAGTATTGGATGGAAGATATTTACACTCCAGGCTATGACTCGTTACTCAAACGCAAAGAAGCTGAGTTTCGCAGAGCCAGGGTCTGCAAGATCGCGGCACTGATCGCTGCCGCCACGTGCACGGTCATCCTGGTCATCGTCGTGCCCATCTGCACCATGAAATCATGAGCCCGGAGGCGCCGCGTTGCACACGGCTCAGGGCCACTGAAGTCTTCCTCCACAGTTTAACATCGTGCGGCAGTGCGGCGACAGTCTATTCAAACGGAGATGAAATCCTGGAGGCTTCGCGGGTGATGGCCTGCAGAAAGCATGCATTCCTGAGAGAGATCTGCCGGCCTGGAAGCTGTGACTGAATGATACTCGGATGCATTTTTTTATTTTTATTTTTTAAAGTTATTTATTTTTGGAGAGAGGGGAAGGGAGGGAGAGAGAGGGAGCGAAACATCAGTGTGTGGTTGCCTCTCACACGCCCCCTACTGGGGACCTGGCTTCCAACCCAGGCCTGTGCCCTGACTGGGAATTGAACTGCTGACCCTTTGATTCGCAGGCTGGCACACAATCCACTGAGCCATGCGAGCCAGGGCTTGGATGCATTCTTAGATGTGCAATAGCTTTTCTACCAAAAGAATGTAATGAACTGGCAGGGATACAACTTGAATTACAAGCAAAAAAAGAAAAGGAAAGGAAAGCAGGAACTTTAGTTGGGTTTCTTCCATTTTGACGAAGTTTCCTCGTGGGGAATGTGTGACAAACAAGATATTTCATACATGCCTTTTGGAGGGAAACTAAGGGAGAGAGCAAGACGAGGGGAGAAAGGGAGAAGTTCCGTTTTCCTAACGTTCTTAGCGCGCTGCGGCCGAAGTACCGGGTGTGTATCCGCCGAGGATGCTCTTTCTTTGCTGACTGTCACCAAGGGCTACTGACTTCTCATTCTCGCCCTTCTGCCGTCACGACGCACGTCACCGCAGATCTTCACGGAGCCCTCCCGGACCTCTTCCTCGTGCCCACGGGAGGAAGGCGCTGACTGCCCGCCCACCCGTGGCAAACAGTGTGCTCTTCTCTGCCCGACCGGGAAGTAGTTCCGGCCAGGAGCACTTCCGGTCCCGCCCCTCGGGGTCGGGGCCGTGGGCGGGCAGCAGGGGTTCCGCAGAGCGAATCCGGCCACACCTCCGACCCCTCATTCCCGCTTCGGGGGTTGGGTGGCTGCACTCCTCGGTGTTCTGTCTCCCGGTGGAGCCAGATGCTCTGCTTCTCCCTCCTGAGCCGAAGAGTCCGGAACTCGTCCTTGTGCCTTGAAGAGGAGAGAGAACGGCTGCACCTGACCTTCTGACGGGAACCCCTGTTGCCGCACATCCCTGAGGGCGGCCACCTCCACAGCTTCACAGAGACCGGCAGGCTCCCCGCCGGGCTGCCTTCCACCACCCCAGCACCTCCTCCGGCTCTGAACTCTTGTCGGCAGTGCAGAACCTAGGACCTAGTTACCTGTCTATCTATCTATCTATCCGTATGTCTATCTGAATACCTACGTTCGGTTTGCTGTCTTCTCTGTTAGCTAACGTGAGAGCATGGCGTCTTCAGTGTGGGGGGAGGCCGCTGCAACTTCGTGGGAATTCAGTCTCTGCTCCCAACGCCGACTGGTGCTTCGACGTAACTGGAGAGAAGGAATCCTTTTCAGTCTCTGAGTTGAATTTGGCGTTACAGGCGAAAGATAGTGATTGACAGAAGCCTAACTCTTGCGAGAACCAGGCGGGGTAGAAACACGCGTTGGTAGTAAGAAGACCCACTCTGGACGATGCAAGACATTCCCGAAGGGGTGCTTTGGAAAACATCTCAGATTTTAAAGCAATAGGAGCCCAGCATCTGTCCCCAAAAGTCCCAAATAATGCTTAGCCTGCTGTGTCTACGTCTGTTGCGCCCCATCCGAGGTAATCAGGGCCTCTCCTGCTCCTAACCAGTAAGGGGACAGGTGCTCTCACCTGTCGGGAACCTGTATTTCCAGAGGTCTTCATGTTATCTGTTTCAGTCTCCCGTTCGTTTGCGGATGTTCAACTGGGCGACTGAAACGGAAGCCTTAGCACAGAAAACCGAGGATTTATTATTGAGGATGACAGGTGTATATATATACATATACATATATATATATACATGTATATATACATGTATATATATATATATACATATTACTGTCTATGGTCACAATTTTAGTCTTTGGGTGCTTGGTTTTGGGTTGGGCACATTCAATAAGGTAGTTTGATTCGCCCCAGAGGGGGCTCCAGGTGACCGCCCTCAGGGGCCGGGCCTCCCAGCGGGCGTGGCCCTGGGGCGCGTGCTCCCCCCTCCTCCTCCCCATGGCCCGCAGAGCACCGAAAGCAGGCGGGTCCCAGCACCTTGCTCTGTGGTTAGCAGGGAAGTGGAGGAGCGCCACCCAGGACAAGAACAGTCTTGTCAAATGCCGGTCGGGCCCCTCCCTGGCTAGGTAGGGTCCTGGGGGACAGACCAAACCACGGTCGCCACCGCCCTTGGGTGGCTCTGTTCCTAAGGGGCCCGTCTAGTCACCGAGGGGAGGGGCCTGACTGTGAGCCCACCCCACGCAGGGAAGTGGAGGGACCCTGTGACATTTCCTTCTGCCCTTTTCACACAGGGGGAGGCACTCAGAGGAATTGCGCTTTGCTCCAAGTCCCACGCTGCATTTATGTGAACTCAACGTCATGGGCACAGATGGAAAGGTCTAGAGAAGGAGGGACCCGGCAGCAGGTGGTCTCCAGGTGGTCTCTGGGAAGGGGTCTACTTAGCCTGGCAGTGCTGGTTCTGGTGTCACATTTGGGCCTTCGCTGTGACTTGAAGCTCGTGGGTGCTCGGGGTCCTGGGACCCAGAGAAAGTGACATTTGCAGTTGGGGTCTATCGCTCCATGAATGGCCAAGCTCCCTACAGCCTCTCCACCCTGGCCCCTGCAGCACCCTGTTTGCAGAACGGGTCCAGAACAGAATCTGTCTGGGACGGGGACATCTGCCCTTCCCTCTCAGATCCGCCACTCATGTCTGGCTTCTGGGAGCTCCCTGCGGTGACATGGGAACTGGCCTGTCCCCTGCGCTGGGGGGGCCAACTTCTGCCACACACACAGGCATTTTCATGTACAGTGTCATTTTTTTTGTGTGCCTGAGCCTAAAACCAGGACACTATCCAGATTCACCTCATTCCCCTTGCATTTTGAAAAGTGAACAATCAGATGTCATCATTTCAGAGATGACTTTGAAATCCAATGCCCTCAGCCAATGACACAATTCAGAGTCACTGCACCCTCTCTTTCAGTCTTAATTTGCTTTGAGCCCAGCCTTGCAGAAAAGCAAACAAAAAAATGTTCCAGCTCACAGTTCTCAGATATCTGACACCAGTACCCCCATCTCTAAACTGCAAATACAGTTAAGCAAATCACACACACCACCCGTTACTAGCAGATCATCACTGCCTAGTGTTTGAGGGCATACGGCTCCATGATCGATAACTGGGAGGCTCGTGTCCCGGATGTGCTGACCAACACTCACTGTTCTGGACATGTCGCACGTCCCGGTACTGGTACCGGAATCAAGGCCGTGCTGCTTTGTTTACAAGTTCATCAGCCTAAGAGCAATGGCACCTCAGTTTAGTAACCCCCCCAAAAAAAAGCTCTGCCAACAGTGAATGATTCTGAGTGGCCTAAACACTTGTGAATGGTGAACATTCCACAGGGGTCTCATTACATAACCAACCTGCAAGAATACTGCGGTCCATCGTGCGAACACCAAACCAGTATATACTGTGTATTGTGCTACGGGAACCTTGCATTTAAAGGCCAGGAGATGAGTAATTGTTGGTATAGTTGGAGAGAAGGGTACATTTATTCACAATGAGAAGTGCCATCCCCTTCCTTATTTATGCCTTATGGACAGACGGGCGTGAAGCATGAGGGGGTGTTTATGTGTGGGACTCCGAAGTAGCAGGCACCCAGGAGGGCGGGGAGGGACCTGTCTTTTCTGTGTCCGTCCTGTACAACTCAGCACACTCCTGGTGCTCGACTGACATTATATCAATACCAGTAACTAAGCACATTTTTAGATCCTTTTTCAAATGGCTTGTGTAAAACTTGGTTCATGTTCAACGGTTGGTTTGAAGCTATCATGTAAAAATCTGCCTCTCCAAGTAATCGGAAATAAATGGAAAAATTAGATCCTGTGGGGACATTGTGTTCTCCGTGTCAGGTGGTAAGCGTTCGGTGGTGTGTACAGAGCACAGTGTGCCACCCGGTGACTCTATGCACGGAGAGCACGCCATGCCATCGGTGTCCACGGGAAAACACAGGATGTCCAAGCACCTAGGATTCCCCACCCTGAGCAGCGTGCATGGGAGTCCCAGGTGCCCGACAGCAGGCAGAGCCAGTCTGCGGGGTCTCTCACAGCCTATTGAACATGCATTTTCCTGATGACTGATGGGACTGGCTACCTTTCTGTGTGTTTATTAGCGATTTGCATATCCTCCTTCGTGACTTGCAGGTTTGTATTCTTTTTGCCAGTGTTCTGTGAGGCTGCTTGTCTGTTTCTTATTGATCTGAGGCTGTTCCCTATAGCTGCTGGAAATGAGTTATTTGCAGATCTCCATTACAAATACGATTTTCCATTCCTTGGGGACCCGTTGTTCACTTTCTTCACGCTGTCTTTCTGACCAAGGAAAGTTCTTTATTTTAATCTAGAAAGGCATCATTTTCTTCCAGTACAATGGGCAGTTTGCATCCTGGCTAAGAAATCTTTACAGGCTCCAAGGTCAGGAAGATGCTCTGTTTCTTCTGGAAGCTTTGTTGTTCTACTTTGCTCAGTAAGATCTGTACTCCTTTGGGCACCGACAGTTTTCTCGGGTGTGAGTTAGGGGCTTAAGGTGCGTGCTTTCCTCAGATCGGCACCATTTATTAGAAAGATCATCCTCCCCCTTTAAATCTGCGGAACACACACACACACACGCATACATAAACACACATACACAAACACACATACACACGTACATACACACACATGCATATACACATGCACATATACACGCACACACGCACACACATAAACATACACACGTATATACATACACACATGCACGTATACACACATGCACACATACACATACATACACACATATGCGCGCACGCACACGCACAGTGTCCGGACTGTTTATTCTGCTCCATATGCCAATTCGTCTGTTCTTATGTCAACACAACGTCAACACAGTGTTTTCGCCCTAGAGACTGTCAGGTAGCCTGGTTGTCGCTTGTGAAATCCTGTCATGCACCCCGTGGAGGAGAGAACTCACCCACCTTCTCTGATCTCCGTCTGCCACTCGCGAATGTCCCTGAGCTCCCTACTGGCGTCATTACAGTGACTGAACATGAGTCACAAGCACGTTGCAGAAAAGCAGTGACCGCCTTCACACTGCGGCACCGAGGAAGTCTCTGACGGGGTCTCAGAGAATGTCAGGGTGACTGTGCAAGCGTAGGTGTCAGATGACTTATTTTTATGATAAAATATCAGTTCAGACCCACAGTCCAAAGTGGGCATACAGATCCACTGGACCTGGACTGAATTTTGCCTAGGTCCTCTGAAAAGTGGATTAAGAAAGTGATAGACAAATCATCTTGTAGGGGAAAATGTTGATCCTTTCTAAGAGGACAAGTCGATACAGCATATGCTATTGTAAGGCATTTTAATGTTGTTAATTTGCATCCCTCCCTGGCCCCCACCCAAGAACTAGCAAAAGTCAATACCTGCTTACCTTACTTTCCATTAGTGAGTGTACTTTTTACAAAAGCACATGCCAGCCCTGGCTAATAAGGCTCAGAGTATTGAGTGCCAGCCTGCAAACCAAAGGGTTGCCAGTTCAGTTCCCAGTCAGGGCACATGCCTGGGTTGTGTGTGGGTCAGGGCCCCAGTAGGGGGCACACGAGAGGCAACCACACATTGATGTCTTTCTCCCTCTCTTTCTCCTCCCCTTTCCCCCTCTCTAAAAAGAAGTAAATAAAATTTTAAAATCTTAAAAAATAAACCACACACCATCCCAAGTGCTCTAGAATTCAGGCTTTGTGATGGCTCCCGGTGGCTTTCTCCATGGAGAGCCAGAGCCACTGAGCTTTCCCTGGGCCTGGGTCGGGCTCATGTCTGGACCAGTCCCTGGGGTGGAGAGGAAGTGGGGCAGGTATACGGCACTTCACACAGAAGTGATGCTATGTTACTTGGAAAACACACCAGTACCAGGAAACAAGAAAAGGACGTGGGGGTCTCTGGCCAGCACCCGGTACCGTGTTTCAACCCACACAAACACCGTCTCTTTGCTGTCTCAACCTTGGCTTCAACGCAGAGCAGATTTTGAAAATTCCCGAAAGATTGAATAAATTCTGGGCACAAAAGTATTGTTCGAAACCAGCAGGGCGAGTGTGGTTAATGGTACATAACAGTTTCCCTTCATTTATCAAGAAGAGCACTTCGTAAATTGTGTCTCCTGAGTGACGATGCTCACCCACTAACACAAGACAAGCGCCTGGTGTCTTCACGCTGGTCACCCACAGGCATCCCTGATGCTACCATTCTGTGAAGCTCCCCAAGTCCCTGGGAGGGAGCCTTCAATAGCTCCTTTTCTCTGGGGCCAGGGCAGTCTAATCTGTGTGTTTGAGCACACGTATGGTGTGTGTGTGAGGCAGTGTGAGCACACGTCTGTGTATATGTGTGAGGCAGCGTGAGCACAAGTACAGTGAGTGTGTAAGGCAGTGGGAGCACACACCTGGGGTGTGTGTGTGTAAGAGAGATGCAGTGTGAGCACATGTACAGTGTGTGTGTGAGACAGTGTGAGCACACGTATGGTGTGTGTGTGAGGCAGTGTGAGCACATGTCTGGTATATATGTGTGAGGCAGCATGAGCACAAGTACAGTGAGTGTGTGAGGCAGTGTGAGCACACACCTGGGGTGTGTCTGTGAGAGGCAGTGTGAGCACATGTACAGTGTGTGTGTGAGATAGCATGAGCACACGTTGGTGCATGTGGCTGTGCACACCCCTGCTGTCAGCAGGGGGAGAGAGCCCCTATGTGTGGCTGGTGTGCACATGCGCCCGCTGAAATGCATCGCTGTGAGCCGAGCTGGCTGTGGGAGGCGGGGCAGCTGAAAGCTTCCAGGAGCCTGTGCTCTGGCTGACAGCGCCTGGCTCACGACACTCTTTAGGGTGGCCCCGACCTTCAGGCATAAGCCCGTTCCTGTGTGGGTGTGAGGGGCACCCTCGGGTGGGAACTAACCTGTCACAGAGTCCACACACGCCTGCAGTCATAGTGGGGGCTCTTCTGTGGGTGTCCTGGGCCAAAGGGCCCCATTTCTGCAAGCCTGAGTCTCCCTGGGAAGACCAGGTGCAGAGTGACACCTTCACTGTTTTGTCATTGAAATGAAAGCGGCAGGGACTGACATCGAGAGGGAGAGAGAGGAGGACAGCAGGAAGGGTGATTCCGCCAAACCTGCTGCACATTCTTCTACACAGAAAACTGACCCATGCCCCCCATTCCCCCTACAGACTTTTCACTGAACAGGGTCAGTGTTCCAGGGACTATGAGAACCGCTGGGGACAGAGCTGTGACCCTTCAGCCTCTGTCAGTAGGGACACGCGGGGCACATCATCACCCGTGGCATGCATGTGTGGGACTGGAAAGGTCTCACAGTAAAAGGCTTGAGCCTGGCCTTGGGGAGGGACTGAGGCAGATGACAAGGGCTTTCAAAGGAGCACCTCTTGGGAGTGAAGACAAGCTTTGCGTCCCCACGGTGCCCACCCCAGTGCAGCCCCTGGCCCGTAAGGGGGCCATGCCTGCCAGGAAAGACCCTGAGCCCCACTCACTGGAGAGGGGCCAAGATCAGCCCTGGACCCGGGGTGAACACACGGGCCATGCGGGGCCCCAGGGTCTGATGGTTCCAGCTGCCCCCCTCCCCCCATGTCTCCGGCCAACCGAGAGCGAGCAGCAGGCTCCTGCAGGGAGCCACAGCCCCTGGCACCAACTGCCACCACCACAGCCTCATTTTGCAGTTGAGGAGACGGAGTGGCTGAGGAACCTGCCCAGGATTACTCGGTGGGAGGTCTGGGAGTGGAACCCAGGGCTTCCGGGGCCCAGAGTTGACGCTCCCATCGAGTCCACCACATCGGCCTTCACAGGGAAACCCAGCTCCCCAAGATCTCCAGACAAAGGTCCTCGTTCCCAGTGTTTAAAGGACGTCATAGCTCGTGGTCTCCCTGTGGGCTGGCGCTGGGCCAAGCCCCGTGTGGGTGGGCAATCATTCTGCCAGTGCCTGTAACGTGCCAGCCACGTGCCAGCCAGGGCTCGGAGGCTGAGAGGCCTCCGGGAATGGCACCCGCCATGTGCCTGCTCCAGCGATCATCGGGTGGTGGGCACATGATCCGCCAAGAAGCAGACGGACGGACAACGTCGGCCAGTGATGAGTGACGTGTGCCTCTCCTGACACCAGGTTTAAGAAGTGGGCGCTGTAACCATTGTGCAGCTGGAGTGGCCGGGGCTCAGGAAGGTCAGTACACATGTTCTCCGTCCCAGTTAGTGAGCTTGAGCTCAGACTGGACTTTGGATTTAAATCCAGACCCCTCCAACGCCACCATCACCCACGCAGCTGCAGTCAAGGAATGGAGTAGCGTTTCCGTCTGTCCTTCCCTCCTCTCCCTTTGCTTCCTGAGGCCCCTGCTACAGAGGCAGGGGGGCAGGAGAGGCTCCCAGGGCTGCAGGGGTGACACCCAGGTCCCCTCCTGAGGTCGCTGCATCTCCTATGCTGGGAGGGGGTGGGCCCACTTTTGGGCAGAACCCGCGCCTTCCGTTCTGAGAATGCCACGTAGAACCAGGCAGGGAAGGGGGCTTCCTAGACACCATAGCCTCCTTGGTCTCCCTTTTCTCTCCCTCGGGTGCTGACGAATGTGTTTGTGTGGAGACAGAAGAGGAAGCCGAGCAGTTTGTCACCCTAACCGTTTCCCTCCGGCCACATAATGAATTGCAGTGCTCGGAGTTCATCGATCACTGCCCTAACTGCCCTTGTGGGGGGGCCTCCTCGGAAGCCGGCCCCACGCTGGGCCCCAGGAGACAGCGTTTGCACAGCCTGCCTGAGCTGCCCGCGAGCCGTGGGCTCCGGCCAGCAGAGCCTCCTGGTCACTGAGGACCCAGGTCTGGTGTCCAGCTGCTGTGGAGGCCGCACTTCCTCCTCTTCCCTCAGCGGCCTCTCCCCAACATCCTGGGAGATCCGGCCCTGGTGACCTTGCTGCAGTGCAAAAAGGGAGACCTGGGGGCTGAGGGGACATGGTGTGGAGGGACAGAGCTGCGCCATGAACCAGAGTTTCCACGTTGATCTCCTGCCTTCCCGTCATGCCTTCCCGGGAGCACAGACCCGGTTCCTGGAGACTCAACCCATGTCCCTCACGCACGTCCACACGCGGGTTCTCAGGGTGCGTTCTCCGATTCCCCAAACCCCGTCCTTGTCCTTCGGCTCAGCCTCGCCCGGGGAGGTGACACGCCGTCTATCACCCAGGCTTCTCGACCCCCCCCCCCCCCCCCCCCCCCCCCCCCCCCCCCCCCCCCCCCCCCCCCCCCCCCCCCCCCCCCCCCCCCCCGCTCCGTCAGCCCAGGCAAGGCCTTTTGCCAGCACCCTGCAAATCTTCCCGCGTCCCCCTGACAGGAGGCAGGGAGAAAATGGCGAGGGTGAAAAAAATCCAGCCTCGAGACCTAAATGACTTGACTGCGGTGAAGAGAAATCAGCAAGTGTTTTCAAGAATCGATGGAACCGTTTGTCGTTAGCATTTCCGGAACTCGTCCTCAATCACCAGCGGCAGATAACAAGTGGATTCTTGCCCCCCATCACCTGAACGTCTTCAGATTCCTACGGCGTGCCCCCAGGAAAGGCTCTGACAGCTCCCGCCTGTCTGTCACAGCTCCCCACACCTACACCCATGGAACGCACTTTTTTAAGTGTTTTTAATTTTGAGGTTGGATGTGCCCGATTTGGCCCAGCTTTTACACTGTGGTCACTAGCACACTTGTCATCAGAATTAGTACAAGAGCATTGAAACACAAGCCTGTGAGGGCTGGAGATACTGCTCCCCTCCCTCCCCGAGTGTGCCCTGCCCCCCCACCCCCGTGGAGAGTGGGGAACATGTTTCCTAAAGACCAGGGGAGACCGTGTAATTAGTTGATGGCTAGAGAAACAGGACTTTTATTTTGATTCTCGACTCTAAAGGTCACGCTTTACCCCGAGAGGTTTCACTCGGGTCCCCTGACATCTGCTCCTGTTGACGCAGACCAGCAGCACAAGCAATCTGGGCCCTCCCTGGGCCACCGCGCTCCCCCATGGGCCGTGGCCGTGGCAGGAAGGCCTGCTGCCTGGGGCCGACCTCACGCCGGGGCCGGCCAGGCAGGTGTGACCGAAAAACAGAGGCCTTCCCTCTTCCATACTCACTCCAGCATCTCATCTACAAACGGGGTGCACGAGAGGAGCACCCCACAAACGCTGTGGTCATGTCGCTGAGGACGATCAGGGCTGGAACGTGCCCTCGGTGTTGCCCAGACATTCTGTGACCTGAGAAGCTGCTCCTTTCTGGACCTCAGGGTCTCCACTGAGAACCAACCCACCCACCAACAGCACTGCAACTCTCACGATGACTGCAGTTGGTGATCAGTGATTTCTCTCGGAATTTCCACATCCCTTTGATGCTCTTGATAGAACATTTAGGGACTTAAAGGACACACATTCTTACTCTCTAGTGGTCAGGCTCGGGAAGAGAAATGTCATTCTTTCAGCCATGTCCCCAAATAACAGAGCTGCCCAAGATGCGTCCCCATGCAGACGCGACCGACGACACTCACATTGCTTCTCACCAATATCCCCACGGCACCGAGACGGGGGAAGTTCTGCACGCGCCTACGTGACCAGGGAAAAGGTAAACATCCAGGCTACTTACATGTAGGAGCGCTTTCCCCCTGTCCTTATCTGAATTTACTTTTCAAATCACAACACGACTGATTTAAGCAGTACGTCCAGAGGAGCTGGAGGGGAAGAGAAACAGAGGCCAGACCGGCAGAGGGGACCTTCGCCCACGGAGTGGTAGCAGACATATTCGCAGACAGGAAAGGGAGCTGGTTAATGGATGATCTCAGGGAGGTAAAGGCTGCTGCCTACATTTTAAAATTACTGTTCAGTAATATATGAAATTCTTAATTACACAAGCAATACAGCAACACACTTCCCTTTCCAAAAAGTAAAATAAAACACTGCGGACAGAGCAGAAGGCCCTCGAAGCAGCCTGCCCTGCTCCTCACCCCGAGTTCTTGTCTGGGGCCCATCTCTTTCCTCGACTTTTCGTCCTTTTGGACATAGGATGACAGAGGTGTAAAATCATACTGTTCAGTGGCGTAGGTAGCATCATTTTTCACTCCGTGCCATGACTTGCGTTTCCATCCCTTTTCTGAGAGCCCTTCCATTACTTCAAGTGTCTCACTGTAAACACAGCTGCCATGGCCGAGAGTGCGTGCCTGCCCCTCCTCACACCTGGGCCCAGGTGAGCTGCTCTTCGAAAGTGGCTGCATTCTTTCCTGGTTCCACCGTCTCCAGTGCCCGTGTCAACACGTTGTATTTCCAAACTTTTCTGGTTTCGACAGTCTATGTGTGACAAATGGCATCTCCTGGCTTCGATGTGTATTTCCTGAATCAGAGAGCTGATTATCTTCCCCTACATGGCCTTCTCTTATCTCCTCTACTTACTATCTGATCATTTTTCTATTGGGTTTTAGGAGTAATGAATTTCCTTCTTTTTTTTTAAGACTTTATTTATTTATTTTCCAAACAAAAGGGAGGGAAGAAGAGAGGGAGAGAAACATCAATGTGTGGTTGCCTCTTGTGTGCCCCCTACTGGGGACCTGGCCTGCAATCCAGGCACGTACCCTGACTGGGAATTGAACCAGTGACCCTTTGGTTTGCAGGCCAGCACTCACCGGCCAGGGCTGAATTTCCTTCTAATATTTGTTGCAAATGTATCTTCCCATGTTGCACACAGCATGCCCCTTCCCACAATATTTTAGTGTGTCATTTATGAGAATTAGGGCATTCTTTATGGAACCACAGTACCGACATTAAACTTAAGAAATTATGTATCAAAGCTATGATTTTACCTGAGCTACCATGTATATTCCAATCATATTTTTATAATAATTCATGTTCTGAGTAGCATCCTTCCCCTCTGGTGCAGGTGGGGCTCCCCAAACCCTTCTCCATTACCCTCTAGCATTTTCACAGTCCATTAAGAAACGGCAGGGTGTCACTCACAGAGGCCCGGGGAGCTTTGCACAGGTGAGCTCTCGGGGTCCCGTGGCCCACACACTCCCTCCTAGTCTCATGCCCACCCCTTTCCCCAGGGAGCCAGCCTGGGTGTGAATTCACATCAGTAACCAATGGCCTCCGCCACCTGCCCGAGCCTCCTGGTTGGCTTCCCCCGCGCCATCGCACATCCAGGAATCCCCGCACAGGGAGGAGGGGAGGATCCCCACACACGGGGCTCTGCTGTCCAGGGTAATTTGGTCTCACTGAACACCTGTTCTGTGTGGAAACCTCATGCTGGAATGTGACTCTTCAGCAGGAGGAAGGCCAGAGGCGTTGAACTGCTAACTGTGAAGCCAGCAGGGGCGTAGGCCAAGCCCCCGCCTGGCATTGCCTTGGTGGGGGAAAGAAGCTGAGCCAACCTGGCAGCTGTGATTGACACTTCTGACGACGCAAGAGGTGGGAGCAGCGACACTGCAGCAGATGACAGCAACTAGACGGGCACGAGGCCTGTGACAAGACGAGTGCTAGCTTCCTCTGTGAACAACGCCGCCCCGACACCAGATGCTCCCGGCTGACACACGAGCCACACAGACTGGACAGTGTTATCTCACACCTCCCCCACACAGGCTGCTGGTCCCTGAATCTGCCATCTAACAGCGAGCACCTCGGTTTCCAGCAGGAAGGCACGGAAGCAGCACCCTGGGCTCCTCCCAGGTCCCACACTGGCAAGCAGCACCCATTGCCTCGCTGGTGAAAACGAGAGGGCAAGGGACCAGAAGGGGGTGTCATGCTCTCTCCCAGTGCCACCCCCCCACAAATCTCAGAAGGCATCTGCGGGGAGTGGGTGGCTTGGATGGAAATGTGGAGTTTCTGTTCCCAAGAGCTGTGTTCAGAATCTGCCTTGCTTGTACAGAACACGTAAAGCATGTTGAAGGAATGACGTCACGCACCAGGCCATTCAACTTGAACCTTTACAATGGTGGGATTTCATCCATGCAGTCCAAGGTCAACTCACCCCGCCAGACGTGGGGGAAATCCCCATGACTGTGAATGAATATCAACACGCACCTGCAAGTTCAGAGCACTAGCTAGAATGAGCAAAACAAGACGTGATTTTTTATAAACTCTCTAATGTTAAAATGCAGGCAGGGTGTGGGGAAGGGTGTCTAGGAGCTGCCCTGAGGACCACGGGCGTTAATGACCGAGGGAACCGGGAAGCATCCTCTCTGAGGAGCAGTGCGCCCGTCCTGCCGACACCCCCTCCTCCGTCCCATCCCCCAGGCACAGCCCCGGGGAGAAGCCTTGTGTTTGTCCTCACTGACTTCGCACAGGACCCCCAGCTAGGGGCTCACCGGGTAACGTTTTTGTGGAGAGCTCCTTGTCTGTTCCTCGAGCAAAGAGAGGAGCAGGCCCCATGGGCCCCATGGTTCTGGATGTCAGACCTCAAACCCAGCCCCTTGGGGAGAGGAGGGTTGTCCCTGGACTCCACCCCTTCTGTGGTGCAGAGGGAAGGAGCCGGGCCCCCAGAAACCCGGGCTGAAGAACATTCAATGGGACCTAACCAGCCGAGAAAAACAGGCTGCACATGGATCTCAATGGGAAGTCATTGAGAATCAGCGACAAAATTTCTGAGCTGTCACAACAGTTTCACATGCGTTCCCTTGGAGCATGGGGCCCTGAAACTCCAACTCCCAGGCAGAGAGGTGATGAGTGGCGGGAATGAATGGGTCGTTACGAGTCTCGTCTTCCGAGGCTGAGTGTCCCCAGAACAGCCCGGCGCAGAAATACCACCCTCTCCTGCAGCAGCTCTCCCAGCGGGTGCCACAGCGCTGCTGATGGACAGTGGGGGCTGGTGCCGACCTCTCGGCCCTGCCGGGGCTCGGTGGTCCTGCTGGCCTGGTGCCAGCCCAGCCGGGTCTGGGCTGCACAGCTACTGAGGCCGAGCTGTGACGCCCAGCTGGTTCATAACTAGGATGGTCTGCCCGAGCCCACAGCTGTGGCACCCCTCACCATGAGCAGCGCCCCTGCCCCTCGCTCCGAGGAAGGCTCCAGCCGACACTGTCAACCTCTGCGCTCTTCTGGGGGCACCAGGAGACACTGGGCACTGTCCTCGCCCCCAGGAGCTGAGCACGCCTCTGGAGCCTCAGCTGGGGGAGAGTCGGGACACGCCTCCCTCCCTACCTGCTGGCCTGCCTCCGACCTTCCCTCCCCCCACCGCACGTCCTCTTCCTGTCTGCACCTCTGGGAGCCACGTGTCCTCCTGTCTCCTGCAGCGCTGGTGGCAGAATGGCTGGCACACGGGTGAGAGAGACGGAACACATATCCCCAGTCTGGTACTTTCAAAAGCTGACCTCATCACTGAAGAGCACGGTGTCTGTGGCCAAGCTAGCAGACGGGGCAGGAGACCATTCTTCTGGCCAAGGGTGCTCTACACGCCCCCAAGACAGAAAAGCAGAGGAGAACCAGATCACTGAGACCCCAGAGAGAGCCGATGTTTTGTAGCCAAGTGCACATGTGTCCCAACACACAGGGGAACAGTCTACTCTGAAACTCATACAGAGCCTTGTGGCCGAAGTCCCTGAAGATGCAGGCCTACCTGTAAAAGGAAAGATGCTCCTTTTCCAGGAAGGTTCTGCTGGCAAAAACATCCAGGGCAAAATGCTCACTATTTGGCACTGTCCACGGTGTCTGGCCCCAGCACGTGACAGAGCAGGCTTGTCTGCCAAGGTCATGCCGGGGGTTCCAGGACCACAGGCTGGCTCCCCGTGGTGGGCCAGTTGCAGCCTGCTGTTGATTAGAAACAGTATGAACTGACAAACCATGTCCTCACTCTGGAATGTTGTGCCTAGAGGGGGTGTGCATGGCCTGCAGCCCTGTGTCATTGGCCAAAACCTGTCACAGAGCCGTCCCTGAGCGCCACGGGGTGGAATGTGCCATCGCCTGCAGGGGAGGGCATGGCAGAGAGGGACTGGATAACACAACCAATCACACGAAGCAGGGAGAGTTACGGGTCACTCTGGGAGACATGGGGCCAACGGAAGCGTCCCAGGGCAGAGCTGCCAAAGGCGCGTGCCTGGCTGCAGCGTGAGCTCCTGTCTCCCCGACAGCCCATAACGTCCATCCCCAGCACCATGTGGGCCCACGCCACCGGGAATCCAGGAGAGGAGACGCACTTCACCTCTGAGCCTGTGCAGAGCGGGTGAGGGCCAGGCTGCAGGGTGTCAGGAGCCCATGGGAACAGGAGTCCTGCAGCGTGGCCGGGAGTCGCTGCCCCGGGACCTCCTACGAAGTGCCCAGGAACCCCACCCCCATGGGGCCAGAGACGTGGACGCATTTTCTCTAAATCTCGGCCTTCTCGGCTAGGATCCAGGTTGGGACATCTGTGACAAGCATGCGTTTGTTTTTTTTAAAGGAGAAGCTAATTAGCACGTGCCACAGTGGCTCTGAAAACTCCAACTGCGCCTGTCAGCAAAGCGGGACTGGTGAGCAGAGGTTCCTCTCCACTCCCACACGTGCCTCCTCAAAGGGACCCCTGAGCAACCTTCACGCACGTGCACGGCGAAGGAGGCGTGAGCAGGCTTCCTTCTTCACTGCTAACGGGAGAGACTCCTACATGTTACCCGGAGTTCTGCTGCCTTATGTCCAACACTTAATTCTCAGTGAGCCCGGACCAATTAAAGCACCTCTCTTCAAGCATGAGAAGGCCGGTGTGCTTCTGAGAGGGTGTGGATGGCTCTGGACACTGCCTCTCAGCACAGTGGGTGCGAAGAGAGGGAGTGTGGCCCCTGGGTGTGCGGATGACCGTGGTGACGGCAAGTCGGTCTGGGCTGCACCTGGGGACGTGCTGGCTGGTATTCTTTCCTCTGGGTGGTGCTTTCCACAGGTACTGAAATCAGGGAGCCAGATATATTGTCACTGAGAAGCCACTGTAAGTGGTGACAAGTTCCAACTTTCTGGCTGTTATTAGCAGCAGAGAAGGAGAGGGGACTGAGGGCACTGACCCGGCTCGGAGCTGGGCCCCTCCCTGGTAGGGGGGCTGCTGGCCCTGCCCACCGTGCTGCTGGCTTACAGCTCAGCTCCTGGGGAAGAGAGGTTCCCAGGGCCTGGAGGAGCTGCCCCCAGGGGAATCAGAGAGCACTGGGTGGTGTGGTGGACGCAGAGACACACTGCCTGATCTCTTCCAGGAAGGGCCTGCTGCCGGCTGCCCTGCCGTCAGCCTCCGCGGGGTTTTCCTCCTCACAGAAAGACCGCTGGTCCCAACCAGAGCCCACGCTGGGTGACCGGGCACACAAGCTGGACGTTCACACCCAGTGGGAGCCACTCTGACGGGTGTGCTGGGGCCACAGCCCACCAGGGGCTGGCACTTGCCGAGCCTGCGTGATATTGGCGCTACCACTGCCTGTCTCTCCCCTCCCCTCACAGTTCACTTCAATCTACTGCTGCACAGCCCAAGCATCTTCCTTTTCCAGGGTGGGGGGGGGGGCCGAGGCCTAAGGCTCAGGGTTTCTCACCAACTGGGGAGAGGGCACGCTGTGTCCAAGATCCAGGCCTTGGGACTCCAGGCTTGGGGCCTGCCCTCCTGCCAGGGGCCATATTTAGGGCCTAGCTCCTGGCAATCAGCAGGCCCCGCCGCAGTGAGACTGTGGCATATCCCCACAGCAAGCGTGGGAGGAAGGAGGATGCTCTGTACGTGCATCCACCTGCATGTGCATCCACTGCCTCACTGCTTCCCCCACAGGGACCTGCGAGCTCCCGTCCAGCCCAGACAGCATGCTCCCAGTGCCCAGGACAGCACAGCCCGCTCCTGTGGTATCCATGGGGCAGTGGTGGGGACTGAAAGCACCCATTTAAAATAATCACATGAAGACAAGGGTTCACTTGTGGAATGGAATCGATTCCCTACACAGAAGGAGCGAAAATTGCAGCCTGAAGAGTGTTAGCAGTCAGCTAGACTTGGGAGAGGGTGGACATGGAAGAACGGGGAGGAAGCACTCCAAAAAGAGGGTGGCAAGGGCGCCTGATGCTTTCCTGGATGCTCAGTGAATGGATTCAAAGGTGTCAGCTGACATGTAAAACAACACGAAAAACTAAGGCATGGAACAGCATGAACGGATGCATGGAACAGCATGAACGGATGCATGGAACAGCATGAATGGATGCATGGAACATCACAAACCAGAGTAACTACTGTTGTGGCTCACAAACAAGCTACAAACAACCAACACTAAAACAAAATAAAAGAGGGAAAAATAAAGTCGCATCAAAACCCAGATTTTACCAATGAGGAAGGGATGAGAAAGGAGGATGAAAGAAAAGAAGCGAAACCTGTGAAGTCCATCATTGGCTATCAAGGGGAGTTATGGGTTGTGTTTGTCTAGAAAGTTTAAAAAGGATGATTGTAGCTTTAAGAATGTCAGTTGAGGGGCTCATGGTTTTATTATAAATGATGGTTTTAAATTAGAGAGTTGCCTTTCAAATCTTTAAGACAGAAAATGAAGTATAATGCAATCATTTATCAAAAATCAAAAGAGGAAAAGGGACAACAGCAGACACGAGGTGGGATGGCAGGTGAGAACCACGGAACAGTGATTATGAAAACAAATGTAAGTGGCGATCTCAAGCTACTTAAAGATTTTTTTTACGTTAGTATTAAGTTGCCCATAATATCTGTTTTTGCAGCAGGAAGATAGTGAAAGTTAACAATAAACTCATGGGCTGGAATTATGCCCGTCAACCTCAGACCAAGCGACAGCGAGATTAATCCCACAGAGCAGAGGTTTAGAAGTAAAAATTTTATATAAGTCTTGCAAGCATGTAGGCGAGAACTATAAAAATACATGAGAAATGGGACAAAAGCACAGTTCGGGGGGAGAATGTAACTCCCCATTATCAGTCTATTACAGATCGAAGTGCAGAGAGATGAAATGAGGACAGAATGTGCGGAGAGACCGTGAACCTGGCACGTCTGCTAGATGTAGACTGAACTTCATAGCTCACAAATATGGATTACTTTATCTTTTGAGGTACATAGACTTGGTCTAAAAAGATGATCGCATACTAAATCATCAGGAAAATATCTATAAATGCACAGGAGCAGAGGTTTTATGGATGATATTTTCAGGTGACAGTGCAGTAAGTTAAAAATTCAAGCGGATACTACAAAGAAAAATATTCAGACAAATAGAAACTAAGAATAACGCCCCAGACGTTGCTGACAAATCAGAAACCAGAACCAGGAGAGAGACAGAAAGGGAGAGAACGGAGAATAAGTGAAAAAGAACGTTTGGAACTGAAAAATAGCATTAAGGGACAAATAAAAGAAAAAATAATACCAGAAAAAATGGAAAAGAAATGAAATGAGAAAAAAAAAAAAGGAAAGCAGGAGAACGTAGGGCTTTCAGAGCCCAAATCTGAGGTCATCTGGACGTGGGTTCGTGTCTGCATTCTGACGCACAGCTCTGCAGCTTTGAGCCATGCAGTTAATTTCTGTGTGACCCATTTCCCCGTGTTTCTCATTTAAAATGGGAAATACATATGAGTAGTCACCATGTCATTTTTATAGCGACAGTGTAAAATTAGATTAGATCATGTCTGGTGATGTTCAAAGTACTGATGAAAAATTCTGGTGTCGGATGAAAACCGGTCGGTGTCGAATCAGCCCCACGAGGGAGCAGTGGTCGCCAAGGTGTCTGTGTAGCTGGTGGTGGCCACCGCAGGGCCACTGAATGTCAACTTTGGACAGAAAGAACAATAAAGCAGATAAGCTTCTGATCAACCCCCTCACGGTGTGCGAAAAACAAAACTCAGCATGAGAAGTGAGGACGGAAACCCAGCTGCTAACTAATAGGAAGGGAAAAGTTTAAAGTATGCGGCCATATTACGGAGAGTTGTATGATAAGAAATTTACGTATTTCGACGATATTCTTCATACTTCACACGTGTGTGTGCATTGGGCATGTGTCTGGCATATGCATGCACACTCACACCCACCCACCCAAAATAGACAGGGCACAGGCAAAAGGCGACATGAGTAAGTCACTAAAATTTCTGAAAGGTCCTCATGGATTCACTGATATCAGATAACACTGATTTTCAAAACATTTGACCACAGAACACAGAACTAAATATTTGAACAAATGAGAGAAAACACATAAAGGGAAAGATAGATTTAAAAAAAAAAAGTAGAAAGACCTCTGTGTTCTCCAAAAATAGCAAAAATTACAACAAAACCTGGGAGTATCTGTATCAGTCGTATTGCAGTAAAATGGCATTTTAGTCTCTCTCTCTCTTCCCCCTCCCTCTCTCTCTCCAGCCTCCGCCCCTCCCTCCACTATGTTAGGAAATAGATGACACCTACATCTCACCTTGCACTGAGTGTTCCGAGCACATAGTAGTCCCTCAATGAATGTGTGGCTGCTGACCCATCGATCATACTAGGGACACAAGGAAAATGGCCCTTTACAAAAAGCGGAACCCTGGCAAGAAAGACTGACTTATGGCGAAAGGTCCTGGCTCCCCAGCGGTCAACAGAATTGCAAATTAAAACAGCCAGGCATGGCCATCTTGCACCTACTTCATTAGCAAAGCGTCCGACAAGATCCCAGCCTGCTGGCCAGGAGTGACCGGGCCGCCCCCTCTCTGGAGCGAAGACTTGCTCAAGATTTATCGGGATGGTTTCAGCATTGCTGCTTCTTCGATTTGCTTATAAAACAGGCAGTAAAAACCGAGCGTAAGCAACTCGGCGGCCAGCAACCGTGAATGCCTGCCCGCCCCGTCTTTCTCGACAGGCAGTCACTGGAAAACCTCGAAAGGCGGTTTTAATTTCCTCTCCCTGTTCCTCCGAGCTCTGGTTTCCCAGGCAGCGCGGTGCCGTGCACGCAGGGAAGCCATCCATCAAATTTGCTGCTGCCACAGCCTGGCGACTTTGAATCTCGCAATAAAACAAGATTAATGGGCTTGACTCCGGTGGCTTTGACATTTCAGCAATGAGGGTGTGTTTGCCAGGTTCCTACACCCCTCTCCTGCTGGTCTGCCCACCCTCTGCAGTCAGGAGCCAGGTCCCTTCTGCTCCTGAACCCAAGGACTGAGGACAAGGAACGGGTAGTGGGGGCCTGAAAGGCGAATTGCCCTCATTTCTTCCCGTCCTCAGAGCCTCGTGGGGACGTTAGGGGGTCCGGGGCTGTCCCAGCCAGGGGAGTGTGGCCCTGTGGTGATTATCTAATTGTGTGGGTGGCCGTTTCACCCACCACAGTACCTACTGGGCGTCAACAGGGTGCGGCCCTGGGAGGGAGGGGGCACATGCAGAGTCTCAAGGGGCTCACTCTGTCGACGTGCTCACAGCTCAGGCCCTTGGATCCAAACAAGTTCAAGGGAAGGCTGATGAGTCAGAGAGGCTGGGACAGGCTCCCTGGAGGGCCTGGGGCTGAGCTGGACCTCGGAAGAAGAGGGGGGATGTGTGTGCAGGGTGGCAAGCAGTGTGGGAAACGCTGTGCAGTGGGGGCCGGAGCTGCTCCTGGAAATGCATTTCTGCCTGCGAGCCGCTGAGCCCCTCTCTGTGCCCTGCTGTCCAACAGGAAGAAACTGCCTCCTGCCTGTGCCTCTTCCACCCCTTACCATCGTTCACACCGGCATGTGTGCTGCACTGCGCTGTAACTACCTGTTGTCATGAGTTCACCATACAGGGCCCCTGGCATCGCCTGAAGTGCCCATTTTCCTGTGCCCGCCCCTGTGGCAGGCACGGGCTCAGCACAGGGCACCACAGGTGTCTGCGGCGCAGGAGGCCCTCTGAACGTGGTTCTTGGACGTGATTGAGTTACTTGGGGTGAACCTGGGGATGAGGTTGCAGGGTTGGTCTGGACGAGGGCTGGGAGGGGTGGGGGAGGGGGAGGCAGCTCCTCACACCTCACCCTCACAGCCACCTGCCACCTGCCAGGCACCCAGCACTTGCTGGGTCCTCAGGGCAGACCCATGAGGAAGGCCCTAATCCCACAGGGGAGGGCGTGGAGATGGCTGAGTCATCTGAGTTCTTATCTGGATGCCCGGGCCCTGCAGATGGGGACTAACTGGGGGCCTGGGGCCCTAGAGTCTGAGAGGAGACTGTCGTGGCCCCATCTGGTCTGTTTGGGCGGCTCTGACAGCCCCACAGGTTGCGTGGCTTCTAAACAACAAACACTTATTTCTCACTGTTCTGGAGGCTGGTGTCCTGTGAGGACCTGCATCCTGGCCCATGGGCAGCCGCTGCTCGCTGGGCCCTCCCTGGGGGAGCTCTCCAGGGCTCCTCTGCAAAGGCACTGACGCTGTTTATCAGGGCTCCGTGCTCAGGACCGGAGCGCCTCCTGGAGGCCCCACCCTCTAACACCCTCCCATAACTGGGGTTACGGCTTCCACATGGGAATGTGGCAGCGGAGGGGGGACATGCACCTTCAGTCTACGTCCATTTCCCACCCAGCACAGGAATGCTCACCAACAACGTCAGAGAACAGTTGTGTTTTCTGCTGGTTCAAATCCGAACATGGGAAAACCTAATCTAAAAGAAAACTATGAAATCTGAGATGTCTATCATTTTGGGCTTCATAATAATCCTCACAATAAGATGGTGCTAAGCATTTGACGTGCATGATTTTTAATTCTTCCGACAATGCTGTGGGGCAGATACTGCCATTATTATTATTGTTGTTGTTGTTGTTACTCCTATTGAAACTGGAGGAGACTGAGGGCTGGTTGTGCCAACAGGACACAGAGTCCCCAGGAGCCGGGGTACCTCAACACTGAGGCGGAGGGCGGGCAAAGGGAAAGAAGAAGGTGAAAAAGAAGCAGGAATGTGACATCAAACCAGAGAAGAAAAGGTCGAGCGTGAAACGTCACCGAGACGGAGGGAACAGAAGTGTTTTCGTTGGGAAGTCTGAGTCCTAAAGGCACGAACCTCTAACAAGTTGCATTCTGAACAGATAACATTGCACCCAAATATAGTTAAGAAAAAATAATAGGAACCCATAGTCATCATTAGTTAAAAAAAAAAATAGGTGATACGCTCATCCAGAGGTTGCTTTTGTCATTCATCCTGTAAACTAGACAAAGCCACTCAGAATCCAGAAAAATGAGTGACCCTTTGAAATTGGAACTAAGAATGGCTATCTAGTTACAGACAAGGAAATGAAAGGATAATACTTTAAACTCTGTCCTAACAGGTTTGAGAATCTGTGTTGAAGATGCATCGAAGCTGGGTGCCCAGGGCCACTGCAGCCCCTGTGATGCCCGCCCCCACACCTTGCCTCACACAGCCCCTGGGGCCTGCCCACGGAGCCACGGGTGCCCCAGGCTGGAACACGGAGGCCGTCAGTCATGAAACATCAGCTACCAGCACCGACCCGCAGAGACGTGGAAACCATGAGCTCCGCAGCACACGTGGAGGGAACAGTCTCCTTTCCACGGGACGAGGGGCCACGCAGGACAAGGCCACAGCTCACTCATGTCAGCAGAGCAGGGGAGGGAGGGTTAGAAATGTAAGCTCTCGATCCTTTCTTAAAAAAAAAGATTTTAGAGAGAGGGGAAGGGAGGGAGAAAGAGAGCAAGAGAAACATCAATGTGTGGTTGCCTCTCATGCGCCCCCTACTGGGGACCTGGTCTGCAACCCCGGCGTGCGCCCTGACTGGGAATTGAACCTGCAACTCTTCGGTTTTCAGTCCAGAGCTCAATCCACTGAGCCCCACCCACCAGGGCTCAGGTCCTATCTTGTCTGCACCTGTAAGATGCTGGGACCCTGGACAAGCTCCTCAAAAGTCCCTGAGTTTCAGCAAAACAGTGAGGTTTGCTATGAGCAATACACAGAATGGATTCTCACAAAAATAGCAAAAACTATTGCAAAGGAAAGGCCGACTCTGTGAACAGGGAGTACAGTGGGCAGATGACAAGAGCAAACCAAAGAAGAGTGGCCAGTCCTCAGCTGTTTAGTGTCACGAGGAAGCAGTGGACACCCCCAGCCTTTGTCAGCCTGAAGGGCAGAGACCTGCCCAGATTCTGGACAAGGGGTCCTGAGAAGGAGGGAGGAAGTGGCAGGGGACAGTGAGGTCAGGAAGGATGGGGTGGGGGTGCAGGCTTGAGGGGGGGCAGCAGCCCCAAGCTTACATCCCCTCTCCCTCCCTGGCTGAGCTCTCTCCCCTCACGGCCTTTGCCACCCCAGCCTCCCCCCCTCACAAGTAAGTGCAGGTGGGTTTCCTCCCCCCGCCCTATTTTGAAGTAACCACCTTAGTGGTCAAACAACAGCCTCAGGAAGAGGCTGACTGAGCTCCACTGCCCCGCCCGCCAACAAAAGTTAATTGTTTCCAGAACCGTAACAGCACCTGGAAATGATCTGAGTGTTCAGCATGGGCCGGTGGTCGTTGCTGCCCCACTTTCGTAACCTCAGCTCCTGTCATTAGGGGTAGGGTTCCCTACTTCCCTAAATAGCGGGGAGGCGGCCCTGAGCCTTTAAATACCTTGCCACACACCCATGTGCCAAGGGCGGGAGTTCGAACTTCACACAAGCCATCCTGCCGGCTGGGACGGTGTCCAGATGGAGACCGTTTCTTGTCCACCTCACAGCACCGTAGACAGGTACAGGGTGCGGCCAGCCTCCCAGTCGGGGAGGACACGCCCCCCCACCTGGCTCAGGGCCAGACAGCCAGTCACTTGCTGACATGAGCACCCACAGAAATGATTAAAAAATCGATGAGATTAGTTTCCATGGAAACCACCCACCGACAGCATTATCAGTGTGTGCTCCTGCGTGGATGGAGGAGCTTCTGAAATCTTAATAACCAGCCCAGAGGAAAATAAGCCGTCGGGCTGGAAATTTCAAGATCCTGTTGGCTGGCCTTTATTTAAACTCCTATGAGGCCCAGTGGTAGGGTGGACGAGAGGCTACTGGCAGCCAGCAAACCCTGTGTGGACCAAGCAGGGACAGTGGGGAGGCAAGGGTGGATGCCTCACTGGTCTCTGTCCGGATCCACCGGGGAACGGGAGCCGCCAGAAAAGCCGCTTCCCAGGCCATGACTGTCACCCGGTTCGCTCCTCTCTCCGCACGTCCCCAGGGCTCTGGCACAGGGACCTGCACCCTCTCGTCCTCCTTCCCTGCTTCTCCAAACCACTCCTCCCTCCGTCCCGAAGCCTGGGTCCCCGTCTCCAACAGTCTGTCTGCCCTTCACCTTCCTGTCCACTTCCTTGAGAGACCAGGACTTCCAGTGGCCCTGAGGCCGCCTGTCCAATGCTCCCCACGTACGCCCCTCTCCTCCTCCGCCGCCCTTCCTCCTCCCCCTCCCCCTCCTCTTCCTCCTCCTTCTCCTATTCTTCCTCCACCGCCCACGCTGGACACACAGCCCCATTCCTTTCCTTTCACCCCCAGGGTGCAGGCAATGACCGCTTCCGACAACTCCGCCTGTTCCGCATTTCCCGATCCAGCCCCCCTTCCCCTGTCCATGTGCACTCATACACGCCCCACGGAAGCACCCCCTGAGCCCCGTGTCCTCGCTCTGGACCACCATCAGGGCTCACTCTCTGGAACCCCAATCCTGCCACCTGCTGATAGACCCCCCCCTGCATTGCTCTAGAGTCCACATTCCGCATCGCTCCCTGGACCCGTCTCTGTCGAATTCTTGTCCTGGCTCCTTGCCCCTCCTCCCCCTCAATGTCCCTTGTCCTTCGCTGAAGGTGGCATCTTGGCTGGGACTCACACCCCTCCTCTGTCCTCAGGAGAGTGCCACCCTTCCCCTCCTCACCGCCCCTCCTGCCTTCCTGGGAAGCCCTCTCCCCCGCGATGCAGCTGTGGCTCTTCTCGGTAGGGTGAGAACACAAAAGCTGACGCTTCCTGGGTGCTTCCGAGCCACGCACTGGGCTCGTGGCTAACCCGGCGTGCCTGGCCCTGGGGAGGAGCGGCACAGCCCTTCAAGGCACCCGCCCCAAAGGTGAGGAGGTGAGGAGGCTCCCTCCCTCCCTCCCTCCCTCCCTCCCTCCCTCCCTCCCTTCCTTCCTTCCTTCCTTCCTTCCTTCC
>PVIA01000227.1:490091-516587 GCA_004024845.1 Tonatia bakeri | reverse complement strand
ACAGCTGTAGCCTGGAAGGAGCGGAGTGTCCCCACCCCCCAGACATGACACAGAAGCAGCCAAGGAAGGGGCCATGTGGCCAGGAGTAAGAGAATTCTCAGCTCTGACCAGTGTGGAGCCACCAACAAAAGCACCACCTCTGTGCAAATGCCCAATGCGCCCCTGAGTGAGGTTCCTATTCCTCGGCTCCAGCCCAGAGGGCACTGCAGTGAACTGAGGTGAACTGGGGACACACGGGCCTCTCTCCTGCTCACCGGAGTCTCCAGTGGGAGACTGATGGCCTCTCCAGGCCCCTCACCAACTGAGATGAAGGCTTCCCTGAGGGGCCTTCATCTGCCTCATGTCTCTCACAGAAGTGGGCACAGGTAAGTGCTCGGTGAAGGTGGATTGAAAACCAGGTTTAAATTTTTAAAAGTGCTCTCAATTGTCTTAGCATAGTGAATGGACTTTTTTTTTTTTAATGCACTTATTTTTTTGAGAGAAGGAAAGAGAGGGAGAAAGAGAGGGAGAGAAACATCAACATGTGGTTGCCTCTCATGCGCCTCCTACTGGCGGCCTGGCCCGAAACCCAGGCGTGTGCCCTGACTGGGAATCGAACCAGCAACCCTTTGGTTTACAGACTGGCACTCAATCCACCGAGCCACACCAGCCAGGGCTAAGCTGACATTCTCGACTGCCCGTCTGATTTCTCCACGAGACGAGGAAGTCCTCAAAGACAGACACTATGTGTGTTTTTGCCTTTGTATCACCAATGTCTCCCTGAAGCTGGAATCGTACGAGAGAGACACCCAGAGACGTCGGCTGACGTAAGGAATGATGAAGAGACGCGACCAACATACGAGCAAGAGGAGGAGAGCTGCCAGAGACAGCAGGACCACAGCCTGCTTTCTGGGCGCACCAGCCACCCGGGGTAGGCGAGTTACAGAGAACGGTTTCCTCATCCATGCAACGAAGACAGTCTCTGCCGCACAGACACATGGTGGGGACGCAGTGAAAGGAGATGGCATTGGTAAGAGGCCTGCACCAGTCACAGTGCGCCAGAAACGTCACAAAAATGTAAAACACAAACAATCAGAAATCTCTCTTATTGATTACCCGCAAATAGGCCATTTGAAATATTCACTTTTTTCCAAATCTAACATGAGAGCAGCCCCTGGCTCCCTGGGTGTGGTGTCCTTCTTGGGACCCTCTAGGTGTGCAGACTGAACTGCAGTCTTCATGAGAAACAAAACAGAACAGACTCTCCCAGAGAATAACGTTATCTTCAGGACAGAAACCCAAAGTCAGCATCGAAGAGGTTCATTTAAAAAACTGAAGACTGCCCTGGCTGGTGTGGCTCAGAGGATTGAGCCTCGGCTGTGAACCAAAGGGTCAACGGTTCGATTCCCAGTCAGGGCACATGCCTGAGTAGCAGGCCAGGTCCCCAGTGGGGGCCACGAGAGAGGCAACCACACATTGATGTTTCTCTCCCTCTCTTTCTTTCTCCCTTCCCCCCTCTCTAAAAATGAATAAATAAAATCTTAAAAAAACAAACAAACTGAAGATGCAGGGCCCTGTAGTGGGTGCTCCAGGGTGAGGCTACCTGACTGCGGCACTTTCTGAGTGAGAGTGAGTGAGCACCCCAGGTGCTGAGTGAGAGGTCAGGCTGCTCCGACGCATGTTATCAACTGCCTCCCGGGTGCCCAGCAGGCGGCATCTCCGATGGCTGCCCACGGCCAGCTGCAGCGTCTGAGGGGCGGGCACCTCCCCGTGGAGGCTCTGGCTGCCGCAGACACACAGAGAAACTCGCCCGTCGGAAGCGGGCAGTCAGGCTGCACGACGGTGGAGCAGGGGTCCCTGTGAAGACGCCCCCTGAGCTCACTGGTCAATGGAGGCAACACAGGCCACATCCAGGGGAGGCCGGTGTCCGCACCACCCCCCCCCCCACCACCACCAGCCTGCAGGCTTCCTGTTCTCCACAGCCTCCAGGGGAGGGCGCATTGCTTAGCTCAAAGGGCAGACGCAGCAGATTTTGTGATACGGGACTAGGATTCTGTACTGTGGGTACTGAACATGCTTTTTTCTTTCTTTCTTTCTTTTTTTTAAGGCAAAGTGTCAGTAGCAGAGGCTTTAGAAATCACCCACAGTTCCTGCTCTAATGGATTCGGCGTGGGGCCGTGTGCACAGTCTGTCATTTCAGATGTGCATTTACAAGCCACTGTTGAAAACGGCTGCCTTTGGGACTCCTCAGGCTCCCTGCTCGTTGCCTGAGGCCGGACTGTGTCACCAGAGCCGTTGCTGCATCAGCATCTGTCGTCCACGCTCGCCGGCGAGGCCGACCCCTTGCCGCAGACAGCTCTTCCAGGGCCCGGGACATGACACTTGCCCCCTGTCCCCCCGATTGCAGTGGGAGAGTGAGAACACTGGGCCCTGGGGAATGACAGGGAAACAATCGGAGAGGAAACAGAATTCAGACCTCTTTGGTCCGAACACGCTGCCCCTAAGAGTGTGATCCAATCGCATGGCCTTGTCTTTGACCTTTGACCCGTCGGCTTTGCCCTCCAGGGTCCATGGTAGGGGTTAGCAGAGGTCCAGCAGAGGCTGCGGTGTGTTCAGTCAGAAGCCACAGCTCTGAGGGACAGCAGGACTGGACTCGCTCTTGTGGCCAAAGATTTGGTACCTGAGGGAGCACGGGACCGTCATGTCCCTCGGGTCATTCTGTCCCCGACTCTCACCTTCATTCCGCGCCCAACACAGCTGATGCCTCGCACCTGCTCTGCTGGGTAGGGGCAAGGATACCGGGCCCCCACCCCAGCACTTCCAGCTGCGAGGTCCTGTTCAGACCGGTCTGTTCTCCCAGAAGCGGACCATCCACGATCACACACACCGCCCACCAGAGCAGCCCTTCCCAGACGGCAGTGCCAGCCCCAAAGCACCATCTCCTGACCCTCAGTCTCCCTCCGAGGCCCACCCAGCCGCGGCCGTGCACCCAGGCTGCCGTCCCGCACAGCCCCCGAGCCTCCCTCTCCCTCCACCTCAGCTGCTGACATAGCCACTCGTCCAGCTGCCAGGGCCACAGAGCAAAAGACACTCACGAGCCAGGACACAAGCCCAGGGCCCTGCCTCTGAAAGGAACACAGGTCCAGGCCTGGACGAGTTCACAGGCTGGTTCAGGGGACACAGGAGTGGGCATTTCCTGAGAGACGGGTGAGTGCTCCCTCTGGTAAACGGACTGTGCTTCCCCACGGGCCCCTAAGCAGATGGGCAGGGCACAGATACACAAAACGAAGGGAAACATTTTTTCAAAGAATACAGATCTTTCCTAAAAGGAGTGCTGAGTTCACAAAGGGAGGAAAACCATGAGTGTCTGGACTCCCTCCACACCGACCTCCTGGCTCAGCAGTGTTTTAATGCAAAGTACGTACAGGACCAGGGTGTCAATGTGGCTGTGTGTGTCAGGGTCCCTGAAGGCCAAGTCCATCTCTCCCCAGTGGGGGAGGGGGGACACATCCCCGACAAGCATTTTTGGGAGCTGTTTAGATGAAGGCAGGATCTTCTTTGGCCTTATCACATGTTTCATTTCTGTCTTGTTTGCCAGAAAAAGAAGCCTATTGGGGATGGGTTTGCATGTCTCTGGGTGCCATTAAGGACTGTGGTTAATATGTTGTCTCACCAAGTAGGGAGCCCCATCTCACACCACACCCCCCCGACCCTGGGGAGGGCCTGCATGCTGCTGCTGGCAGCTGGCTCTGCATCTCCAAGAAACCCACATCCCAAGCACCGGAGACAGGGAACATCAGCAGAAAATGAAGCCAGAGGTGTTGCCGGTGCAGCCCGAACTGGAACCACAGGGGGAAGCTTCATGGAGCTACCACCCCTGAACTGGATCTTCAGATGTGCGCTGAACCCCGAGATGCCGAGGGGACCCCGCCCCCTCTCTGTCCTGCCCTCTCTCTCACCCACCTCCCACCAAGGGCTGGGCTCGGCACCTGGTGCCCAGGAGGTGCTTCAGAAAAGCTTGTCGAATTGAACTGAGTGGCCTGAATCACAGTGCAGGTTCCTGAAGAGCCACTCCCTGGATTTGCACGCACCAGGGCGACTCTCTTCATGGGAACACAACTCGGCAGTTTCGTCTGCCAGGGTGAACCCTCCAGCAGACTGGACGCAGGAGAATAGACTGTGCAGGAGTCTGGGAGCTTTTCAAGAGAAGGAGAGTGGCCCCTCTGCTGGTGATGCTTGAGGGTGGGAGCGCGTGCTGGGTCCCAGCTCTCTCCTCGAAGCTTGGAGGAAATGCCACCCTCGTGTGCAGTGCAAAAGGTCCCACGGAATGCCAGGCGCCTGAAAGCAGTCCTGGTACTGTCTGGTGGTGCCGTGGCAGGTGGTCAGTTCCGAGTGTGACAGACCGAGTCCCTAATGAGGCCGGCACTCAGAGCACGTAGTGCCCGCCCTCCGGGGCCTCCAAGACCCTCCTGAGACTGAGCGAGCAGTGTGACCTGGAGTTAGTGGTGAGGACAGAGGTGTGGCACGAGGCCTGGCTGGGCTGGACTGCCAACAGCAAGGTGTCCCCAGACCGTTGAGCAGCACCTTGAGAGACAGGAGGGAGTTCTGTGCGTTCAGGAAGGTCCGAGGGTGAAGGAAGAGTCGCTGATGCCCAGGGCAGGCAAGACTCTCCCACACCCCTTGGCAGGCAGCCCGGCCTCCCGTCCAGACCCTGAGGGTCAATTTGGAGGCTAATGACGCCCATATGGGCAGTGCACACTGAAAGTGTGTGCAGCTGTTGGGGCGGCGCAGACCAGATGTTTGGCTGATGAGGAACTTGGGCTCAGGAGGAACTTGCCTGCCGAGAAGCCACGGCTGTCGTGGAAAAGGCTGTCTTCCTCTGAGCCTAAAATAGAGGACCTGAGTTTTAAGGAACTCGGGAAACGAGGGAGAGAGAAAGAGAGGCTACGGTTTTGAAAAGCAGAGGCCACCCAGGGGTAGGCGTGTGCAGGCCTGTTCGGTTCGGCCCTCCCAGAATTTTAAAGATTGAACTGCCATCACTTACAGGCTGCTCACTTGGGCACGCTCTCTGCACCTCACGTCTCGGGGCATGGGTTCTTGTGTGTGTCCCCGTGTGACAACGCTGAGGTGTGACAGGAGCCAGATCTCTCCCGGGCAGGCGTGCGGAGCGGCCTGCAGCTCACAGGGGGGGCCGTCAAGCCCAGGGGAGCCAACCAGGAGGCCGGGCACTCTGGCATCCCCACTGCCCCTGCATGGCCCTGAGCACAGCACGGTTAGAGACACATCGTGCAAATGTCCACTCACCACCCTTCCTCCAGCGAGAGGCTGAGCTCCCTGGGGGCTGGAGCCACCCTGTCTCATTCTCATGGGCCCCCAGGCCCGGCTCGGTGCTGGGCACGGAGTGGGCTCACACTCTACTCTCCAGGGATTCGTTCCTAAATGGATTGGAGGTGGCAGGTGTCTCCCCGAGCACTCCAACTCCTTGGACCGATGGAGCCATGCTTGCAGCCTGGGTGGGGGAGATTTCGGGGGCTGTAACCTGACAGAGCCCCCAAAGGACCAAGATTCATGAGTGAGGTCCAGCTGGGCCAGAGAGTGGGGGTGGTGGCCCATGCACAGTGACGATACTGGTGCCGGACCGGACTGGCCGGATCGGATCACGAAGCCTGCTTCTACTCGAAGCAAAAACACTTAAAAAAAAAAAAAAAAAAAGAACCAAAACACTAGTCGGGCCCTTCTGTGAGTCCAAGGCAGCCACAAGACCACCAGAGTTGGTGAACTCTGCGGTTTGGGGCTGGGAGGTTCCGAGGAAGTCTCCGCTGGGGCACCAGGTCTGAGAGAGAGTGAGATGAATTTGGACGTGTTCAGTCAGAAACCAACGGACGGACGCTTCCTGTCAGCAGGCAGAAGAGACTTTCCCGGCTCTGAAACACGAAACCCCCACAAGGATGTCCAGGGCAACAGCCCTGCGGTCTGGATGCACGTGACACTGCTGCCACCTGCCCGACAGTGCACTTTCTGAGGTCCTGGCTCAGGGCTCGCTGAGCGACAACCGCTCATTAAGTGCCAGCGCTACTGGAGGAGAGAGTAGCAGCCACTGAAAGACCAGAGCGCGAGTTCAAGGTCAGCCTGTGCTTGGAAGTCTGTGGACTAAACTGAGAAGTGAGGGCTGCACTGACCCACAGATCAGAAAGAATACACGACATTCACTGGCTTCTTTAAGGACGGATGGGAGGTACCGTCACAGAGGAGCACAAAAGGTACAGGCAACTGCCACAGAGGGTTGTTTAGAACAGCACAGCCCCCCTCCCCCACCCATGACAGGGACTGGACACGGGAGTAGATCTCGGGAGCCTGGGGACAGCAGCGCTGTGAGACTCTCAGGACAGACCTGGGTGGGCTGGGGAGGGGGCGGGACTGGAGGTGGTAATGACAGAGAGCTGAGGACGGACCCAGTTGTGTCCTGAGCACGGGTGCCAAGCCCATGAGACTCTCACCAAGTTCAAGGTCCTGCAGATGCACTGTGTATGACACATGTGGGAGGGCCCAATGCCTGGGGGCCTCCCTGCGCCCAAGCAGCATCAGGACCGGGAGAGGCCTGAGAGGGACAACAGCGGGCCTGGTGCCCTGTCCTGCAGGAAGGGTCTGACCTGCACACGATCCGCGGAGCCTGGGCCAACTTCTCTCCTGACCCCTCCGGCACCCGGGGACGTGGGCCTCTGGTCCGAACAGAGATACCATATTTATCACAATTTCACATGAGGCTCAGAGAGGTGGCCTGTGTTCCCTAAAGTCACACAGCTCATTTGCAGAGGGCTGGAAATTCAACCTAGGGGTGCCCACCTTCCGCTCCCCCAAATCCCCAGGTTCCGGAGGCTGCAGCATCTGCGCCCCGGCGCCTGCAGCAAGATGAAGGCAGATGGGTTGGAGGTGAGACGACGCATCCCAGGGGTCACATGCCGAGGGAGAGCTGCCAGGCTGCTTCCAGGAGAGGGGAAGCTGTAAAGAACCCGCATCTGGCGTGCACTCGGAAAGGAGGCTGTTCAGAGGATGCAGGACAGCCATCACCTCTTTTCCTCCCTCTGGTCCAACATCGTTCGCTGAACTCCGAGTTTTAGCCAGAGCAGATTTCTCCAGTCAGAGCCTCTTTTCGTATTCGACACAGCCCCGGCTCATGTCCTTCCCACCTGGGATGAGCCCTCGGATGTGGCATGGGAAGCACCGGGGGAAACCAGCCGGGGAGACAAGGTCAGACGCAGACGGAGCGGAGGGCATGGAGTCATCCTTCCAGATCCCCAGGCAGCAGCCAGGAGGAGACAGATGGGCGGGTGGCAGTGTGCGCAGGGGCGGGGGCGGGGGGAGGTGGGGAGGAGCTGGCTGATGTACCTCCCTCGGCGGCAGCCACAGCACAGCCACAGCGCACGAGGTGCCAGACGGCCCGGTGTGCTGGGCTCAGGGCTGCAGACCATCAGACTTGGCCGTTCCAGACACCGGGTGAGATCATCTGACATGAGGGCTGCTGGAAGGTGTAAGGCGTCCAGGAACCACCAGGCGTCACCATCAGGGGTACGGCTGCTGAGTCAGTGTTGCTGCGGGGTGTCTGTCTTCAGGACACGTTCAGACCTGAGGGGAAGGAGACGTGTCTTTAATGTGCATTTGGGCCCTTCTCCTGTATGTGTCACCCCCACCACGAGTCAGACTACAAAACTGGGCGAGACAAGACGGGGTTTGGCGTGAGCAACAGCCACCTGCACCCTGTGAGCTCTGCAGGTGTCCAAGCACCCAGGTAGCTGTGGGCTTTCTGTTCTGAGCTGAGTGCAGGGTCAACCCTCTGGCGGCCATCCTGGTTCGGCGCGACACCCAACCTCAGCTGAGCTGATCAGGCTGCAGGAAGCATCGCACCCCATGGCCTGGGGAGAGGCCTCTGAGACTCTCGGGCAGACGTGAGGAAGGAAGAGTGGGTGTCATCCTGCACACCGCGGCCACCGTCTCTCTGGAGCTGGTGGAGAGAGGGCTGTCCTTGTTGTCAATGGGACACAGGCTCAGCCGGCCTGGGCCTGTCCTCAGTCAGCCACAGCACAGGAGGCAATAACATCTCTCCCACACAAGGGGCTTCGATGAACTCGGGTCCCAGCAGCAGGCGGCGCAGCCCCTCAGAGACGTGTCCAGCAGAGCAGCCAGTGTCCAGGTTGACAACACAGTGAAAATGTGGGGGTGTGGCCCCGCCAGGCACTGAGCCTGGGGGTGAAACCAGTGGTTTCCATCCTTCTTCACAGCCACTCGGCCGGGTGGGTGAGGTCCTCACCCGCTGACGAGGACACTGAGGGGGACGGAGTTTAAGCAACACGCCCAAAGCAAGTGGTGGCGCCAGGGTGCGACTCGGAGGAATCCAACCCCAGAGCTGCCGTGTCAACCTCGGAGCCAGACCATGCTGCTGCTGGACCCCATCACCCCCTCTCCCATGGGGCAGCGGGCTGAGTTCCCTCCATGGGGTTTCCCGTCAGGCACAGCCTGCTGAAGGCCACCAGTGCAGGTGCCAACCTGTGCTGGGAGCACCGGCCGGGAGAGAAAGTGCCAGCTTTTCCCAGGGGGCAGAGGGGGCGGTGGGGCTGGGAGCCGGCAGGGGAGCCCCTAGTCAGTCAGCCTGCGAGCCCCTGAGGAGGCCCACCCCTGATGACAGGACTTCTGTCGGTCACTGTGAGGGGCTCACCTCTGTTTCCCTTATTTCTTGAAGGGGATTAACTTTACATCGATTTTAGAGCAGACTGCTTTTTAAAAATATTTTCCCCCCATTGCCATTTATCCCCCATACCCTCTTCTACCTCCACTCCCCACTCCTTCCCCCGGTCACCACGCTGTGGTCTGTGTCCACGAGTCCTTTCTCTTTTTTTCCTTTTTTGCTCAATCCCTCCACCCACCCAGTGACCCCCCTCAGCTGTCAGCCTGCTGTCTGTCTGTGAGTCCGAAAATGTGGATTAAATAAACAGACACATAAATAGAAACAGAAAAAATATGATAGCAATTCCACTATGACATGAATGGCAACAAATGCAAATGGAATAAACTAACCCAAACAAGCAGCTGTCGTATTGAATTTAAGAAAGACAAAGGGGGACAGAACCTAACCACATTCAGCAATATGCTGCGTGCAAGAGACAGTTGGTAACGAAACGGTGCAAAGGGGCACGGGGAAGAGGGACCCCAACAAAGACGAGAAAGCGAGTTCAATGTCAGACCAAACAGAATCTAGAGAGTAGACATGATAAGAGACAACGCTTGGCCTCATGCCCCGATAAAAGCAAAAATGAAAAAGATACATGTATCGAACAAGATATCCAAAAAAATCTGTAAGACAGCGCAGCCACAAACAGAAATATGAGAAGAAATAAAGATAAATCGACAATTCCCAACAGGAGAGTGTAACGTTTATCAGGAACAGGTTGTTCAGCAGATAAAAAAGGAGCCAAGGTCAAGAATGTGGAAATAATGATAAACATTCTTCAAGGGACAGAAGCTGTAGAGAAGTTCGGGAGGGGCAGGGGCAGGGGCAGAAACCTCAGGGAAGGAACACAGATCCGTGGGGACGGGGACACGTGGGGTCCAGGAGAAAGCAGGGTCAGGTGTGGCCAGGAAGGAGCCCCAGGAAAGCCGGATCTCAGGGCGGGGAGTTCACTCTCAGGAAACCTGTTCCTGCCCTTCACTCTGCTAACGGGGCAAATGAGAAGAAATCTGTGTCATCTTCTTAGAGTCTGAAAATTCAACATCCATCTGGAAACACTCAGTGAAATAAAAATGGAGGGGTATTTCCTGGACACTACGGAATGCACACACCTCAGCCTACGACAGGCATCTTTCTTCCTGGAAAATCCCGACATCCAATCATGTTTCTTAATGACCTCCGTATTTTCACTGACCTCCAACAAAGTCGTCTTTTTCTTCAATTATGAATATAGGCAATAGCCCCCAGTAATATGAGAATGACCTGCGATTTTGTCACTTACAGAAATCGCAGATATTTTCATGTCCCACTACTGCTGTGGCAGGTATCTTGAAGTGATCTGAAATTACGGGGTTAATCAGACCTGCCGCTGCATCCTGCTCCTTGATGTTGTAATAATACTTCGATCACTACTTAGACAGTTGATTCCCTTTGTAATCCTATGTACTTCATTTTATACATTTAAATGTTAATTTGGAGAAGGGGCGCGGGCACCTTGCTTGGCTGCAGGGCTGGGGGTGGGAGGCGGGGTCCAGGGCATGAAAAGGGTTATTATGAACTCCCGCATTTTCCACTTTCCTGATAAAATCAGGAACAACACCAAGACACCTACTGCTTTCTGTGGTATGAGGAGTTTAAAGCCAGAAATCTGCCAAGTGTGCGAATGGGTGCGCCCGATCAGGCCTCACACACAGGCACACCCCCTCGGTTTTGCAGAACGAGAGGCCAGGGCGGCAGGGTGCAGGACGGGAGGAGAGTTGGTCCCGAGCATGAGGCAGTCCTGTTGTGTCCAATGCTCGTATACCTGCAACCCCCTCAATGGGAGGCCGAAGGTCAACTCCTGCTGAAGGCTGGACTTGGGGCGAAACAGGGGCGCTGCCCCCCTCCCAGTGCCTGGTGTGTCTTGGGTGCTGGCTGTGGGCCACCAGAGAGGCACTGACATCTACCTCCAAGTCTGTTGCTCCGTCTGGACTTCGAGCTCCTGCATCCCCTCTGGTTCCCATGCAGAGACTGGGCCTCCGTCCCTGTCTGCAGGGCTGACTCCTTATCGGGACTTCATGAACCCTCTCCCCACAAGAATGGAAGGGGAGGGGCTGGGCTCTGCCCTGGGCTGCCAGCAGCTTCCTGAAACCCAAGGAAGGGGCCAGGATGCTGTAGTCGACCTGGAAGACCAGCACTGCTCAGTGAGGCTGCAGGCCCCCTCAGGGGTCCAGCGGCCCTGTGCTACCTGTTAAGGAATTACCAGGCCAGGAGCTGAGCAGAAGCAGGCACCGGCGCCTACAGGCATTCACATAGCATGAAACAGCATTCACAGGAGCCGGACAAAGCAGGTCTGCAGCCCCCGGGGCCGCCATTTGCAACCTCAGCAACCCCTGTGGCCACGGCAAATTACTCAGTCTTCCTTCCAGGGAGAAGCTGTGCCTGAACCAAGCTGACCGAAATGGCATTCTTTGTGCCCCACTGTCTGGACTGTTTGTTCCCTCCAGACCCCGAGGGAGCAAGGAGGCCACGCAGCCGTGTCTGCCTGACTTGAATACGCCCCAGCTCAGCTGCTGAGCAGCCAGCAGGCCAGGTGTCTGGTAGTGACCCTCGGTCGTCCTCACAGTCCCTGTCCCCCAGTGTGTGCCCACAGCTGCCGCCGCTACCAAGGAGAATACTTGGCCAAAGAGGGTGGAGCGAAGACTAACCACACTCATCTGCCCGGTGCAGTTCCTCCATTGCATAGAGAAGCCATAAATGGGAATTTTTTTTAAATTCTTGGAGTGAAATATGGGACTGTGGGCTTCATTCATGAGCCAATCTTCTTCCATAATTCACACTTATTTAGACACATCCTTGTCATCTGGCAGCCTACAGAAAGGAAGGGAGGTTGGCTAGAAAACCAGCATCAGCGCGGCCTGCACACCGCAGGTTGTCATAGCTCCCATCACGGCCACAGGAATAACCAGAGAGGACTGGATGAAGGAACTGAAGCAATACGAGGGCTCCGTGGACGGGAGAAGCGGCCACCCCGCCCATCCACCAGTGGGCAAGGGGCTCTGCACTGGCTGTCCTCTGCACTCTGCAAGCACTGAGTGGGGAGGGCGCCTCACCCCCGATGCCCAGGCGAGGACACTGCATGCACAGTGGCTCTGAGGCACCCCAACCGGTCAGCTCCAGGGCCAGGACCGGAAGCCAGGCGTGTGGGCCCCACCCCAACGTCGCTCTCCCACACGGTCAGCGAGCTTGTTCTGGAAGACGCCAGGTAGTAGCTATTTCAGGCATCAAGGGCCATGTGGCCTTGTCACAGCCAGTCAGCTCAGCCACTGCTGGACGAAAGCAGCCCTGGACTCTGTGTGAACGAGCGGGCGTGGCCATGTTCCAGGAGAACCTTGTTTGCAGAAACAGGCAGAGCCCAGGTTTGTCCCTAGACTACAGGGTGTGGACCCCAAGCCACCGCCTCCAAGGGCCACAAGTCCCGGGGGGGCCTCAGGAGCCGGGGCACAAGGACCGGTGCCAAAGTCAGGAAGCCGAGTCAGGGAAGAGAGTGCTGGCTGGCTGAACGCGACAGGAGGGGCAGGGCAGGGCTGCTTGAGCTTCTGCATGCACAGAAGACCATTGCCAGCCATGAAAAGTCTCCTTTCCTAGATGAAAAACAGGAAGGAGCTTCGGAAGTACAGATCTGGCCATCGGCTGGGTGGATGAGAGCTCCGCCATCAGAGTGGGACTAGAAACAAACTCTGGCCGGGTAGCACCCTGGGCCCCACGCCACTCCCCACTCAAGTCCACAGAAGCCCCGGAGGCTCGGGTGTGTGCCGGTCTGCGGGGCCCGGCCTGGAAAGACTGAAGAAGCCCCAGGAGTCCTGATCTCTTTTTGAAGAGGTACAGAGGGCCACGTACAGCTCTCAGCCACATTTTCCCAGTCGGTTGGGTCTGAGTGGCTAGTGCTTGTCCGAGATGGTATGTACACCTCTCTTTCCACTGTCCCCCTCTTCCCTGCTCCTCCCAGCACTGAAGCTGACAGCTCACTCATCTCCCTCGCTTGTGTGAGGAGCACAATGGATTCATTTCTGACTTCGTAACAATCCGTTCCCTTCTGCCCGTTCTCTTCTGCCCTTTGCCCTTTCCTTCCCACCGAATGTACACACGCTCCATAAATGTCAGATGGACTGAACAGGAAGTGGCCACATGCCCCATTTTGCCACTCGAGCAGAGCCACAGGGATCTGGAGGGAAACACGTGGGACTAAAAACCTGAAGACGCCCGTTGTAACCTACTATGAGCCAATGCATACCTACTATGTGCCAATGCACATCAAAACCGAAGCTCCCCTTCATGTGGAGACTGCGGGTACATCTGATGAACCGTCAGGTCCCTCCGGCCGGGAAATGCGCCCTTTTCACAACCTCCCACTCACCAGTGACCTCGGCCCCGAGTCCACTCTGGGGACCCTCAAGGCCAGTCACAGGCTGCCTCCTACGCCGATGCCCCACTGGTATGGTTCACCCACCCATTCTCCGTCCTGGTGAGAAAGTCTCCTTGGCTTTCTGCAGGAACCTTGAGCTCTCCCAATGCAGGCCTCCTGCCCGACACCCTGTGAAGTCACCCCTAGTCCCCGGACAACATGTCTTCCCCCCGACTTCCTGGCTCTCGGACCCAGCACCCCAACTTCGTTTGGAATAGCAAGGTCCTAGCCCTGGGGTGGGGGGCAGTGACTTGGTCTAATCCCAGCACATCTGAACTCTGCTCCGTCACCGTGGCCGAACGGGGTTCTGCCAGCGGCACCTGGGGAAGCTCGGGTTTTCCCGAACAACCAGTGTTTAAAGGAGACGACAGGCCCAACACGGAGTCACTTGCGCTGAGCCTGCCAAACCAAGACTCCGTATCCGACTCGATTACAGTTGCAGCCTCTCCCAGGGGATCTGGAAGGACCGGGGCCGCACTCCTGAGGCCATCTGCCTGACAGGACGCTGCTGGCAGCCGAAGGAAGGTGACCTTGCCTGAAACACCTACTCCCTACTGGTGACATCCCGTACGACCCCCTCCTGCTTGCGGAAGCCCTTCGCTGTGCGCAGCTCCTTGGGGCTTGCTCTCCCCGCTAGATGAGGTGCCGCCTGAGCCGCACACGGTGGAGAAAAGCCAGGGAGATCTTGAAATGTCACTCTGTTGAGTTTTGTTTCCTAACACTGGGTAGAGGCAGATGGCACTGCTCCTCCGCGCGGCTTCCCTCCACGAACGCAGCCGCGATGCCTGGAGCTCCCGGAGCCATCTGCTCGCTGCGCGGGGACAGGCAGCCAGACGGCACGCGCAGCAGAGAGAAGCCCTGCGCTGTCCTTGGACAGCCTCTCCTTGGGCTCCTTCGCATGAGAGAGATGGAAGTCCTTACTGCTTAAGGTACTCTTAGTGGTTCTGCTGTCCGTTCCTAAAGGACTGGTCCTCCTCCTTGCCAAATTCATGTTGTTATATTAAAGATGATTTATCTGGTGTGGTTCAGTGGATTGAGTGCTGGCCTGTGAACCACAGGTTTGCCGGTTCGATTCCTAGTCAGGGCACATGCCTGGGTTGTGGGCCAGGTCGCCAGCAGGGGGCGCACGAGAGGCAACCACACATTGATGTTTCTCTCCCTCTCTTCATCAGGCCGCAGCTCCAGTAACAATCAGCCCCCAACACTCCAGACTTGGTCAAGAACTGGCAGCCTCCCTAGTTTTTGCCCCCGCTTGCAACTTAGCACTGATCAGAGAAGGCCAAAAACACGCCCCTAAGGGGTCACCCAGATGCTCTCTTGCAGGCAGGTCAGCTCTAGGTCCCCAGGCCTCCAAGCCCCCTGGCATCAGGCCACCCCTGGGATTTCCTGATCCACTGGAAGTGTCCCCTGGTCCCCCCTGCCTTTGAGACCCTGCCAAATGCAAGGGATGGTTCAGACTCTCTGACGACACCGGCTCCACAGAAGTAGCCTCGACATGGCCTCATCAGGCTATCTCTGTTCAGCCCCACAGATTCAGTGATTTCTCCCGGTAGCGACCACTGGTTTAGAAAGTGTCTGTCTTCAGGGTGATGGGAACGGCTTGGGACCTTGAGCTGGGGGACAAGCACAGGGACGGGCTCAGTAAGGAAATCACTGATTGAAGAGTCCAGCTGCCGATGCTCAGGACTGAACTCGGGGGGCGCGGTGGAGAGCCAGGGGAGGGACAGGTCTGGGCACGGTCCACAGAGGAGAAATGACATGTGTGAGGCGGAATCAAGGCAGTGGGGCCGGTCAGGCTGAGGACGGGGGAAAAGTCTCAGGGACGCCACTGGGTGTGAAGCCTCAACGGGCAGAGACTCTGAGGAGAACGCCGTCCCTCGCAGAAGCCAGGGCAGGGAGCGGGTTCTGGGAGAAGCCGAACCCCGGGTGCTGAGAGAACGTTCTCCTCACTGTGTGTGTCTTTGAAGGGAGAAGACAGACAGGGGGCCTCACTGGAGGGCATGCTCGCGCCAGGCCGCATTCTGTCAGCCCACGTCCCGTAAACCACGCCAATGAGAGGCTGCACCACCAGTCACACAACTGCCCCTTCGGAGAGCTGGAACCACCGAATTAAAGCTAGCCCTTCTCAACCCGAATGCCCCTCCCGTGGGCGTTACGGATGTCTAAGGCCCGGTGTGCAGCTGAGCTCGACGCAAGCTCAGGAAAAGAAAGCGCATCCCCCAGGCCCCTCCGCGGACTCACCCCTCCAGGAGCCTCAAGGGGCAAGTATAACGAAACAACAATTAAAACACTGAAGAACAGAGAGGAGGACAGGGAGGACAGACAGTGGGACAATGTCAATGAGATGTGCACAACAATAGCAGCACTCACTGCGGCTGACGCTCAGCTGGGGCGCCTTCCAGGAGAGCGGCAGGGGTGGGGGGGACTCCGGCCTGCAGGGCGAAGAGGACCCAGAGGGTCAGGAGGGACGAGACTCAGCAGGAGCTCCCAGGGCTCTGTTCACTCTGCAGACGTCCGCGTGGCTCCTGCGTAGATCCGAACGAAACATTCATCACGTTACCTCTGGAACTTTCTATGAACACAGGATGTAACACTGCCTCTGGGGTTGACTGTCCTGTTGGGTGGTTCTCATGTGTTGGTTTTTAGCTAAAAAGAAGGAATGCTAGCATCTGGCTAAATTACAGGATGATTCTCTCACACAAATCGCTCTAGCTCAACCTACGTCAGACTTAAAAATAAAGCTCGTAAGGCTATGGCAGTGTGGCTCTGGTTTCAGGGCTGGGTGACAGAGGTGAGAGATGACCCCAAGGGGGGGAGGCATTGTGACCCTGGCTCTCCTTCCCAGAGATGATAATCTAGGACATATAATTGCTTATAATTGCTTACAAATATACTTTTTTACAGAAACAATATATTATATATTATAACAAAATATGTTATATTATATTATACAGTCCATCGATAGCACTCCTTTTTTTAACTTAAAAATATACTTTAGCCCTAGCTGGTGTGGCTCAGTGGATTGAATGCTGGCCTGCAAACCCAAGGGTCTCCAGTTCAATTCCCAGTCAGGGCCCATGCCTGGGTTGCAAGTCAGGTCCCCAGTAGGGGGTGCACGAGAGGCAACCACACACTGATGTTTCTCTCCCTCTTTCTCCCCGCTTCCCCTGTGTCTAAAAATAAGTAAATAACGTCTTTAAAAAAAAAAGAAAAGCAAAGCAAGAGGGAACTTTCTATGAGCTTGCTCCACTCCCTCATTTTACCTAAAACCTGACTGGTATTTCACGACTTCCTTAAATCACTATGTCTTGAAACCAATGTTTGCTTTCCCCCAGGACAGCAAGTTCCAGGTTCTCACAGAAGTTAGGCACAATGTGGTATCAAATACTGAGATCGATGAGAGGAGAGGTTGTACGTTTTTGCTTTTTTAAATATCTGTATTCCACAGACTCAGAGTAACCAGAAAAAAATGCAGTCCGTGGAGGTGCCCAGCAGCCTCGCAGACGCGCAGACCTCCCCCCTCCCAGAAGGTATTTCCACTTCAGCACACGGTCTGCCTGCCGTCCGAGGACGGAAATTCATCTTTTAAAACCAGACTTAGAAACTTCACCTTTGTCAGGAGCGGAACGAATAAGCAACAACAACAACCAAAAACTTGAAAGGCTTCCATTATCTACGTTTTAATGAGTTTCTCCCTCTGAAAGCCTCTTCCGAGGAGATATTTTTAAATGCTTTCGAAAATAACTTTCACAGCATCCCTCCTGATTGCTAAGTTGAGACCTGATTCGAGCGTCTGATTCCGGCTCCTCGGGGTGGGTGAAGCGGGAACAGGGGCGCCGCTGATTGCCGAACAGCCTCGTCCGCGCCGCAGCGGGAGGGGGGCGCAGGTGCCCGAGTCCCCAAGAGGAGACGCGGGGGGGGGGGCGGGGGGGGCGGGGGTTGCGCCGCTCCCGTCTGTCTCCGACTTGGGCTTCGGAGGGGTGTGCTTTGCCCCCGGCTGGGATGCGTTTTCATACTGACCTCGTGTTTGGAAAAAGGCGCATCCCACCAAAGGGTCTGAGCTGCTCCAGACGTTAACAACACTCACGAAGGAAGGAAGGGGAATGGGGTGCGTCGGACTCTTACGTGGCTGAGGTTTCGGCTCCAATGACTTCTCGCATCTTCAGGCTGCGCCTCCCTCCGGGGCTCCATCCGCACGCCTCCTCGCCTCCATCTGGCGGGCTCTCCGACTCAGCACGCCACCAACCCGCCCCTGCTTCCGCCACCCTCGCTCCCTTCCCACCCCCAGGGCTCTGCTGTTCTCCGGGGATGGCATCCCGTCCTCAGGACTCTTTCCTCACTCCACGCAGTCAGGACACAGGCCCGCTGGGACATCTCTGAGGGACATCCTCCCTGTCCCTTTTGCTTCCAGCGTCTTGGTCTCCTCTAGGAAAGGTTGCGCATGGCAGCCAGCGCTCACCGCGACAGCTGCCCGACGTCTCCCGACCCCGCGTTCTTGTGGGACGAGGCCTTGCCTCTGCTCAGTGTGGGGAGCGGGGTGGTGGGGGGATCGGGTCTATTCCCCTCCCCTTGACTCTCAGCTGTCCCTGGGACTTCAACCCCTGATGGCAGCATCAGTTGTTTCCCAGGCTGGGCCTTCCAAGGTGCTCCACTCCTGCATTTGCCACTTGGAGTGCTGCCTCCTCAAGGCCAGGCTCCATGCTAGAAATCTGACTGCCCAGGACCCACTCTTGTGGGAAGAATCCCAAGCAGCCCCCTCCTCACGGTGGACAGAGGCCACGTGGAGGAGCGCCGTGGGGCCAGGCAGCAGCCTGGCCAACGCCACGTGGGGTGAGACAAGCCCCACAGTGTTCCTGTTCCAGACCTCAGCATAGCAGAGAAGGAACTGGTGCTTATGTTCAGTTCAGCCCTCCACCCACCCCACCCCCGGGAGGGTCAAGGACGTATTGCACTTGCTACACAGAAACAGATAACCAAGGCAGCCCTGGGCCCCCGTCCCACTGTTCTAGACCGTCTGCCTGCGGCCAGCAGCGCTGCAGCCCTGAACTCAGATGTGAGCACATCACTGACTTTGCTGCAGCGTCGAAGCCAAACCCTGCAGCACCCTCTGCTGAGGAACCACTGCCAACCCGTGCTCTCGCCTCCCAGTCTGGGCTTTCATCACCCCTCCCTTACTCCTGCCCCTGCTGGCCCCCCTCCCATGTCCTCCACCCCCCAGTCACCTCCCCACCCAGCCGCACACACGATCCCCTCTGCACCTCACCTGCAGGAAGTCCGGGTCCTCTGTGAAACCTCCAAGGGCCCGCAGGTCCCCCGCCCAAGCACGGTGGGCTGTGTGAGGCTGGGGTCTCCGCCCAGGCCTGACTGCGTGGGGCAGCACCACAGTAGATTGCCAAACCAAACGCTCCTCAAGTTTCCCCCAGCCTTCAGGACCAGCCTCTGTGGGTGAGGCCTGGGCATGGGGACCTGAGGCAGCCCAGGGGTCCTGGACGGCCCCTGCAGGGACTGGGATGACCCGCCATTCAAAGTCCCAGGGGGCAGGGACTACTGACCACGTCCGCACCCTTAGGCCTAGCCTCCCATCTAGTGAACACAGGGGTGGTGCTGGGAGCTCTGCAATGCCAAGTGAGAAAGGTCAGGAGGTCACATCCTCCTAGAAGGAAGGAGGAAGCCAAACAGGGCAGACACACACCTTGGCGTCATGGCTCAGCTCGGGACTTCCATGTCTCAGAGCCACGGTCCGCTTCCACACTTGACCCCCCGGGCTCCTGGAGGACAGGAACTGCGTCTGCTCTGTCTTTCTGTCCCAGCGCCTGTTCTTGTGCCTGCAATGTAAGACACATACAGAGGAATCAAGGGGGTGAGTGAAAGACTCTGGGAAAGCAAGTGGAAGCTGGCCAGTTCCGACCGAGTCCTCTCCACTGGTCGGTCCAGGTGACGCTGGCTCACTGGGCTCCTCCTGCCCGTGGCCCGGTGCTGATGGAGCAGGGTGCCACTTAAGTGGCCGCCTGCCTGCGGGGATCTGCCTGCAGCCGCCCAGGAGTTCTCGTCCAATTTCCACTCACCGCATGCTGCCTGTCACCCTGAGCCCGAGGGTCGTGTGTCATTATGTGCCACCCCATGGCTGCCTCCACAAAGACGGATGTGTAGTTCTGCCGCTGGGTTCCTTGCTGAGCAGGCGACCTTTAGCGAAGGGCCCCAGAGAACAGTGACTGATTTATGAAGGAGGGAGCGAGACAGACAGAAGCAGTAATGACAAAAATGAGCTGCAAGGAGTCAAGAACTGGCATGTTTTTCCAATTAAGATATACGACCTTCGGCACTAACCATCCAAACGGCAGTTAAACTAGCATCGACTGATGGCAACTATCTCTTCCTGGAATGAGGTTTTATGGGCCCTTACCCATCTTCACAGATGGGTTTCTATTGGAAGATGTTTTTCTCAGAAATTTGTTCCTGGAGAACGGTGAGAATGACAGACCTTTCAACTGCGCAGAATTGTCTCCATGTTTTATCAACAGAGGCCTGGGTTTGAACTGGGGTCGGCCCTGGAGGGAGAAGGGCCTAAGTCAATGACCAAAGCATCCTCCCATGCCTTTCGGGGCCCTGGGTTTATGCCTCAGGCCCTGGCGGGAAGGCAAACATCACCCCCTTTTCATTTAAGGCCAAGCTGTTGATCCACTGGTGGGTATGCCATCCATGCAGACAGGGAGGCTGCTTCTGCTTCCAGCTACTCACTCCAGAGCTGCCCCCGCCCCAGAGCCTCGTGCCTGCCGATCTGTGACCAGCCCCTGAAGTGGCAGGACTGATGACAGCCTCAGACTGGACTGAGGACATGTAGCGTGAGCTCAGCAGGCAGAGAAGAGGGCAGGGAAATCTGAGCCGTTGTCAGGGAAAGGAAACGAAAAGAGAAAGGAGCCGGAGAAAGTCCTGCAAGAGACCTGGACCGGGAGAGGCTAGTGGGCGTCGCCAGCTGTCCTGCGCCCGGGCCAGAGTCCTCCATCTTGGACACGCTGCCTCCTCCCTCAAAGCTGCTCAAGGATGTTTTCTGAGGCCTCTGGCACCACCCCCATCGGGTCCCGGAGGGTCCCTCTGACCTTCCCTGGATCCCTTCAGGCTGGGGGCGTCACTGGGTTCCAGAGCCCATCATCCCCACCCCGGGAAGGCAGTACACTAATAAGCGGGGAAAACCCACGTTATTTCTGAGCTCACGTCATATTTCAGCATAAAAATGTTTACTGCTTTCCACCTCCTTTCAGCCAAAAAAAAAAATTGTAACTTCCAGACTGATTAGTATTTAGGGCTGTAGAGCTCTCTCTTTCATCCAACATGTAAGGAAAGTTTGATCACGCTGTCTCATAAAATTAGTGGAGTGATTTCTCCTCTTTACATTCGGCTCTTGTTTAATTATACTCCAAAGCAGAAAACCGGTGTCTGACACACGCACACACCCACACTTACAAACTCAGTAAGAAGAAACTGTGCAGTGATTTATGGTCTTGTTTTTATATCATTACAAAATGGGTAAATTAATTGCATTAGTTCTGCATCATTTTAATGCTGACTTGATTGCCTTTATTATTTGTCCTACTTAGATGTGTTCCACAATTTTTTTATATTTATAATAGTCCTTGAACTGCTTATTAGCATGTTTGATCACATTGAAAACACATCAGATGTTTAATTTAAGAGAAAGTAAGAATGACTTGACTGTTTTTACAGTCAGGACTGACTCTGCCACCCATTTCCAGCTCATGCACGCTTCCCTCTGGGTCCTGGGTGCCCCCCAGCAGGCATCTAAGACTAGGGCTTGGGTCAGGAGGAGGGGGCAGGTGTTGGTGCTTTTCTGCCATCAGCTTTATCCCATGCCACCTGCACAGACTGTTAAAGCATCTTCCCTCCCTCCCTCCTCACTCCTGTCCCCTTCCTTCCTTCCTTCCTTCCTTCCTTCCTTCCTTCCTTCCTTCCTTCCTTCCTTCCTTCCTTCCTTTTTCTTTAATGCAAAGCTATGAAACCTCATTCTCCTTTGTAAAAGACTGAAGCAATACTAAATTGTACAGCATAAAATGTGAGCATTGCTCTCCAAACACGCCGACTGACCTCCCCCTGATGACCATGTGGTGGGCTGTCCTAGGTCACAGCCATGTGATCTACTCATTTCCATCCACACATGGACCAGAGAAACCCATTCCCGTGAAAGCGGAACCTACTGCACACACTGTCTGCTTTCTCCGTGAGCTGTCGGGGGCAGCACGCCTTTTAAGGGCTGCTTTATGAGCAGCCCGGACACCAAAGTGGAGGTTGCTGTATGCAAGGACCTATTCCTTCAAAGTGCTTTACATCATTAATTCGCTCCATCCCACAACCACCCTATGAGGTGAGTAAAATCCTGGCGCTTAATTACGGACGAGGGACTGGAGGAAGCCAAGTGACTGTCCCAAAGACACACGGCGTGAGAAGGGGTGGGGTGGAGGCTCACTCCCAGGCACTCTGGCACCTGAAAGCCACACTTCTACTCATGTAAATGTTCAATGCTGTATTTATTTAAATTGTTCCTGGTCTAAGCGATCTTTACCTTGTTTTGAATTTTTTATCATCATAAACAATGCTGTAATTACCTCCTTGTACATGAAACTGAGTCTATCAATCTTCCCTAGAACAGCTTCCAAATTTGCATCTTGTGTGGGAAGGCCTGTCCATCCCTAGGTCGTAAATAATCCTTCCTTTCTTTCTATAATGTTTGTGCGTTGGTTTTATTCATTTAGCGCTGGAGCCCTGCGGGAATTCGTGGTGATGTATGGCATAAGTTGCGGGTCCAATCTGATTGTCCCCCATACAGACAGCCCATTGTCCCAACATCCAAGGCCAAACGTTCATCCTTGGCCAACCGTCCGGCCTCGGAACAGTTCCGACCCCCTCCTTAAGCGCAACGTGCCCGAATTAAAGCTCATCAGCATCTCCACTCCCACCTTTATTATCGAGGAAGGAGGTCAGACACTCAGGCCATTGTTCTCCCGCCTCCTCCCTCATCCTAGCCCCGCCCTGCCATCTCCTGGACCTCCTTGGCCAGCAGGCTAACGAGGCCACGTCCGGGTCTCAGCTGCACTTCCGCTGCTGCCTTCTCACTGGTCCCCTCCCTGCCGCCTTTCTTGTCTTTCTCCTGTCCCATCTGACACTGAGGTCAGCTGAGTTTTTGAAAATCTCACATCTGATCTTGTCATTTCTTTGTTTTAAATCCATCATTGCTTCCTTATTGTGCTCACAAGAAACTTTGAAATTTTTACCTGGCTTCCAGCCCTGCCCGACCCTTCCTCTGTGTCTCTCTCCAGCACTGTCACTGCCCCCACCCCTTGTCCCCAAACACACATGCCTGGGCACTCGAAAGCGCACACCACCTCCCACTACCTGTCAGATGCCGGTTCCCACCTGATTCTACCCAGACTCCACTGCTTCCCACTCATCACCCACTCACACAGCACCCAGGAGCCTGCCATGTCTGACCACTGGACTTCCAGAGCTTTCCAACCCTCCCCTAGAGGAGCTGACACTCCCCAGCCAGGTTTCAGAATTCAATGGCTCACTTCTGCCTGTGGCAGGCAGTACCCTGCAGTTCCGCCGGGGAACCACCCCCAGAGATTCTGACTTAATTACCCTGGCTGGAAGCCGGGCGGCATCTGCAGGTTATCTGACCACGCAACCGGCATTGAGAACCACTGGGTGAATTATTCTCAAAAGTATTGTCTCTATGTCCACCCTTCTATTCGGAAACTTTAAAAGGGCTCTTGAATATTAAAAAGGCGATTTGAGAATATAAAACGTCTTTTTACATGTGTAAGCAAAACTAGAATGTGCTTAGGAATGGAAAACGCTAACATTCATAGTGAAATTGTCCACCAATTGAGTTAAGAATAAATATACAAAAAAGTGCTTTTGAGGAAAGCTTTGTCTTCAACAAAGATCCTGGAGCTATATAACTGAATTATTATGTCCCTTCAAAGTAGTTACTACACGAAGATAAGCTATAAAACCTATTTTAATGATACTGTTACTGTGGAAAAACAAATTTATTAGAGAGAAATTGCCCTGGAGACTGAGGTAGATTTATTAAAAATGGCTTGAATGGTAAAAATATTTTGACCTTTTCTTGTGGGTTGTATCTCTGGAGTCAATATAATAATGGTGCTTGGAGGCGAATCCAGGGCCGCCCCGGGAGTACTCTCAGTGGGTGCTGGGCCCCTCACCCCAGAGGGGCTTCGTTCCACACCTCAGCCCTCAGTCCCGGGCACCCTACCTGGCATGGGCACAAGTCCCGCGACCAAGCTTTGGTGCAGCACTCTGGCTGGTGACTGCAGGGGCCTTGAAGGTCCTACTCAGACAGGAGACGAGAACTGGCTGGACCAATCACGGCCTCATGGGAACAAGGCGTGGTTTGCAGATGCACGGTGTTCATGCCGTGTGTTTATTACAAAGATCGTTTCAGCTCTCCCTAAAGGTGTTTGGATTAAGTGTAGGTCTGCCCCCGGCTGGGCAGGCTCAGCGCCACCACTGCCGGCCTACGGTGGTCTCCAGCTGGGGCTGTGTTAGCCGAGATGCTGAGCAGGACACGCAGCACCAGAACTCCGATTGCTCACATTACAGAGAGAAGCGTAACAGTCATGGGGTCCAGAGGCCTCCGGGGACTGGGACCCACACGCTCCCTTCAGTGACCGAGTGAACGCCTCAACAACACCGGGTGGGAGACTACTTCCCACCACAGGGAGAGCCCTCAGTGGCCACCGGACGACCAGAACCGCCCCTCCCACATTCCTGGAGAAAGTGGCTCCAGCTCATCTCCACACACATCTTCATTTCCATCGCCGTGTGACCTCTTTTATGACATACTCTGTATCACGCTGGCACTTTCTAGTTCCCTGTCCTCCAGGTTCATGAAGTCAGCAGACAGACTTAGCCCATTATGTTTGTAGCACATGTGGTAGTGCCAGAAGTCTCTCATGTAAACAAAATTTTTTTGTCAGAAGAAAAATCCATTCTCTCATTCATGCATTCGACAGATACTGCTTGTGCCACATATTTTTATAATGTAGGCAGTTCGGTGGTAAATAAAACAGATCAAATTCAAAATTTCATGGGGTTTACCTTCTAGTTGAAAGAAAACAACTAGATAAGGGAATACATAGTTATATAAAGTAATTTTATGTGGTGATAAAGTGAGAAGAAGTAAAATTAGAAACTCTTATTAAAATTTCTGTTTGTAAATCACAGCAAAGCGTCACCCAAAGTCTCCCAAAGCATCTCTGGGAAACTTTAAAGTTTACCTTACATGGCTCCGAGATGACTGGGGGGGTGGCCCTCGGGAGAATGTAGAAAAGGGGACTGGGAACCTGGGACATTTACGTGCCCAGGACAGTGAGAACAGGACCCGTGTGGATCTGCGGCCCTAGAACCTCTGCCAGTGGCCTCTTTCCACCATCACTCCACACACTGTAACTGCCTCCCCAGGACCCATGGCCTTCAACAAGGTGTGGGACATGGAATTGCTTGTTTGTGCCAGACTGAGGTTGGTGTCAGGCAGCAGGGTCCCAGAATTTTACCAAGGGTCATGCACAAGTGATATCTCACAGTGGGGGCAAGAGGCACCTGAGTGTCCCAAAACAGGCCCGTTGTCTTTAGCCTAAGAAACAGGGAGGCAGCAGCTAGGAGTAATTATGACCAGTATGATAGCACCATGTCACCCACTGAGTGCCCACTATGTCCTTATGGAGGCGAGAGGCATTTGCATATTTTACCCAAATACCTTCCAAGACTGAGGATAACCCCACCTCCAGGCAAAGTCACATTCGAAGAAATACAATCCAGCAGTCAAGAGAAATTTTAAAAGAGCTCTGTCCGTTGCTGAAGTCCTGGAAATTCCCTCTCGTCTCCTCTGCAGTCTCACACGCTCTGGGCAGGTCTGGAGCCTCTCATCCAACCTCACTCTCTGTTTGTCCCTGGAATGTACCAGAAATTCACCACCACACCCAGAGAGTCAGACCAGCGAGCCAGGGCCGTCTGGTAAGATGGAGACTGGGGGAAAGTGGAAAGACAATATTACCTTCGTTGGCAGGGACGAGGGAAAGCGGCAGGAAGAAGAGAGGCTGAGAAGACCCACAGGTGCGGGACAAGATGGCAACAATGGCCCAGGGCACCCCTGCCTGTTCCCGGACCCTCTGCCCTGAGCCTGGAAGCTGGATCCCTCCTTGTGGTTTATCTGGGTCAGTGGAATGTGGCAGAAGTGATGCGTGCAAGTTCTGGAAGAAGCCACACAGCTTCTGTTTCTGCTTGTGAAACCCTGAGACTGCTGTGCTCCCAGAAAATCCCGGCTGGCCGGCTGGAGGATGATCGGCCGAGCAGGGGGAACCCAGGTCTCCCGGCCACCAGCCGCCACCATGACCAGGTGTGTGAGGGAGGCCACCAGGGACCCTCCAGCCCCAGCAGACCCATAGATGCCACAGTCACATCAGGATTCCAGGCAAGACCTGCCGAAGAAGCGACCAGATTCCCACCCCATAAAGTTACTGCAAGACAGTAAGTCACCGCTTCGAGATGGTTTATAACAGAGTGAAGACCATGCATATATAAATCCTTAGCTCACGTGATTCTCACATCACAAAGTAGGTGCTCCTTATATTATCAGTGAGAAACAGAAGTTCGGAAAGATTAAGTATCTAGTTCAAGGTCACAGAACTTGCACACCATCCAGCCGGGACTGGGGCTCAGGTCTGCCAGGTTTCAAACCCCGTTCCCTTATGGACCTCTGGCTCCATCTCTGTGAAATGCACCAGTGATGTCTGCTGAGTGTCATCCCCTCCCTTGACCTCGGAGGAACCGTTCACTCAGAACAGACAGCCTCTTGCTTCCTGTCGCCCACTTCCCAACACCTTGTGGCCTCGCACACGCAATTGTGCACACGGCTGGGACGAGAGAGAGCTCGAAGCACAGTGCCTGGCCCGTAAGAGTGTTCAGTGAAGAGCGGCTCTTAGCATGATTCGCCAGGGCCCGTCAGGAAACGCTGAAGTGCAGGTCTGAGACGACGAAAAATACATGCGAACTCCGAGCAGCAGGAGCAGAATGGAGGTCAGGGTAGCAGACGCAACAATGTGGAGCTTTAAGCAAAGCCTGAGCTTGGATTTATTGTGCGAAGTAAAATAAGCCAGGCGGTGAAAGACAAATACCATATGATCTCACCTATAAGTGGAAGCTAATCAGGAAAACAAGCAGGCCAGCAAAAGAGAACCAGAGACACGGAAATAAAGAACAAACTAACAGTGACCGGAGGGGAGGGGAAAGGGGGGTAACGGGGAAAGAAGGGGAAGGG
>PVIA01000227.1:428160-489991 GCA_004024845.1 Tonatia bakeri | reverse complement strand
GGTCCGGCGCGGGTGGCCAGGCAGCTGGCAGGGCCGTGGACGCACAGGAAGGCTGAGGGTGGGTCTGATGAGAAAAGCTGTGGATGTCGGAGCCAGTGGGCCTGGGGGTTCCTATCTCCTGTGACCAAACACCCTGGCCTCTCCTCCACGACCAAAGCCCTCGACAACATCGGTCTGCACCTCTGTGGGGCGCGGATCCCAAGGAGCTGGGGAAGGGCTGGAGGAGTTTCTGTCTGAGCAAACACGAGGAGATACAGTGGCTGCTAGAGAGAGAGTCTCCGCACAGCAGTCGGCAGGGTCTCGTGGAGACGGAGAAGCAGGGAACGGCTTCCCAGCCACTGCAGAGCCTCCCGGGATGGCAGTGGATGTCAGAGGCAGGCGAAGAAATTAGAAAACCAAAGTCCATTCCAGGGTGAGGTTTTTCCCATAAAATAAATGAGCTCTTCATTATTGTGTACAGGAGAAGATTTCGAAAGTGCCTGAAAAAATGGAAAGATGGAAAAGACTGTAAAACACAGTTTCCTACAAACACTAGCTATGAACATTTTAGACAATTTCCATCCAGTCTGTTTTTACTATGATTCAGGTTCTTTTTGTGTAGTTGAGCACACATACATGTCTGCGCGCACACACATATGTGTATCTATGCACACGGATACACACACAGATACACACATATATCTTTGTATTTTGCTCTCCACTTCACATTATAACAAAAACAATTTTGCAAGAACGTGTGAGATAACCCAATCAACAGAAAAACTGGCTTTTAAATGAACCGTTTCCTATTGAGGGATTTATCAAATCATAAAGTCTTAAAAATGGGAAAGGGAAAGTTTATCAATAACTGGTGTTGGGAAATTGGTTACCTATTTTTAAAAAGCCTGCATTAGGCCCCTCTCCCTTACACTGAAACAAATTGCTGATGGATTAAACTAGAGCAAATATACTTAAATATTTATTGGACCTCTGGAGGGAGAGGACTGTCTCCTTTCTAAGCAGAGCTTTGGTGGAATAAATCAAATACAAAATGCAAAGCATTACTGTCCTCTCTCCTTGGAAACCTCAGTCAAATCAACAAGAAAATCACTGAAGTCCTAATGATAAGATGGCAAATGACTGAAACAGACAAAAGAGAAATACAACTTGTCAGCAAGCAGAGAAACATGGGACTCCAGTCATAACCAAAGAAACGTAAACTAAAGACAATGTCACCCTATTTTTTACCCATTAAACTAGTGAGCTTTAGAAATGGTCCTCAGGGAAGCCACCAGGAGGGGCTGGGTTATGCTGCAAAAAACAAACCACCCCAAAAACACGGCGGCAGAAATCAGGGATTGACAAAGTTTTCCTGTAAAGGGTGGAAGAGCGAATCTTCTCGGCGTTGTGAGCCATTCGCACAGTCTCTGGTGCCGATACCCTACTCTGTCCTTGTAGCAAAAAGCAGCCGTAGAAAATGCCTATGTGAACGGGTGCAACTGTGTTCCAATAAAACTTTATTCAAAGAACAGGTGGCGGGCCAGCTTCGGCCTGCAGGCCCTGGTTTGCCAACCGCTGGCTCAGAATAAGTTTTCTTTATTCCCCATGCTATACATGCACTGCAGGTCAGCGGGGGCGTTCTGTGGGCTGAACGCTCAGGCATCCTGGCAGACAGAGGCTCCACAGTGACCTCTGCGACCTCTGCTCCTGTGGGTTCCTTCTCCGGGGGATTCTAGAGCGTCACACACAGCCGCACTGGCCCACCTCCCTCAACCTGACAACCCATACAGGCAAATGCCTCCATTCCCAGTAGCACCTTCTGGTCTAAGTAGAGCGTCTTCACCTGCAATGGGCAAAAGAAAGAGGTTGGTGAGGGAGGTCAGGTGGGACCCAGGGGGTGGGGGGTGCCTGCCAGGGACTGGCGATGATTTCAAAGCCAAGCAAGAGACGGTGCACACTTTAAGATGCATGAAAATGCATTTCATTCATAACCAAATGAAGGCTTTGGGCTCTGTGAGTAATCTTGGCTGGTCTCTCTCTCTGCTTGCTCTTTTTTAATTCTGTCTCCTAATTTAACCATCTGGGATTCTCTAAACCCGCCACCCTCGTTAGCATTTAGAAAGGCAGGACTTGACTTTAAACGGAGGATCTGCACTTGACTATAAAGAGAGAACTCAGCGTGCGTGTCCTCCACTGCACAAATCACAGCGTGTGTGCTCAGCAGATGGTGGAAGATCAACTGCAGAAAATTCATTCCGCACACGACAGGACACACGCCAGTGGAGGACTACGGGACAAGTCATCCTCGGCCCAGGATGTGTTTTCTAAGCATGAGGGGTGGTCAGCGTAACACACGTCACGGCATATTCAGGTGCGGAATGGTGTGTGGCATGGGGTGTAATCCTGGGTGGAGCTACAGATCATCACGCTGAGTGAAAGCAGCCATCGGAAAAAGAGTACATGGGAAACAAGAGATGATTCCGTTCGTAGAAAATTCTAGAGCACACAAACCCATCGATGGGAACAGGAAGCAGGTCGGTGTGGCCGGAGGACAAGGTGCAAGGAGGCACGGCCTCGAAAATGAGGGGCTGTTCGCCTCCTCTGTGCTGATGGAGTCAGACATGTGTGCGTGTGTCCAAACGTGTCACGTAGTCCATGTCACATGCATGCAGTCCCTGACACTTCAGTTTTACCCCCGTGGCATGCAATAAAAGTGAAACAAAGCAAGCAAACGAAACTCAGCATGCATTTCGCTGCGCCCCCTGTCTTCCTCTGCCAGCCAAGAGGGCTGTACCCACCGAACGAGCAGGAAGTGCCCCTTTATGGTGTTAAGCGCGTCAGAGGCCGGGGTTATTTATGACGGCAGCAGGCCCTCACCCATCTGACTGACGACAGTCCCCAGATCAGCAGACTGCCCAGCCTCAACGAAAACAAAGTTAACAGTGCAAACCATGACAGAATATGAGCCACTCCAGTAGATGAAACGTGCCCCCCTAGAACTTGTGAAACATAAACCAGACTTTCCATCCTCGTGTTCGATTCACGACAGCAGCTCTGGAAGAGGTCCATCGCGCTCCCCCCGACCCCGGCCCTCCCCATGTGTGTGGTGTGCAGTGGGGACATTACAAGGGGAGGTGGGAATCTTGGATGCGGTGGTTCCGACACTCTAGTGGAAGAGACAGGAGGTCACCCGGAGGCTGCTGGAGGTGGCACCGCCCACTGAGAGAGTGTGTGTGGGACTTCCTCAGGTAATGCGGAGGGTCCTTGGAACAGGAGCAGAGAGGTCACCAAGATGAGAACAGGGCTGAAGGAAAGCTCAGAACAAATGCAAATTCCCTGTGAGAGACGAGTCTTTGAAGGGACATGATAGTTTGGTACGATCGAGGATTTCATCATGGGCGTCATCACTGAAGATGAGAAAGCTGAGTGTGGGGGCTCCAGCCAAGGCCTGTCACAGGGGGGGCCAGACAGGCCCCTAGGACCAGCCTTCTGTCCCCAGGGGCCTCAAAGGTGCATGTTTCAGTGTCATCTCCAGATGGGGTCAAACAAGAGCCATCGTGTGAGCACACAGGACTTCAAGAAGGTGCGTTCACCAGGGAACGTGAGACAGACGGCCCTCCACCGAACCCAAGGTCCGGCTGGAACGAGCTGTTCAGGACAGAATAGGTACAGGACAGGTGTCGGAGTGTTCGTGGGTATAATATACATTATGACCATTTCTGCAACCCTACTTATCTGTGCCCTTCCTTTCCATGAAAACAGTGGACCAGAAATAATGACAGTGGCCTGGGCATTCCGGTCTCGGGGACGCTCCGGTCAAAGCCTTCACACACACACACACACACACACACACACACCCATCCCGCCCAGCGCCCACCCCACTGACCCACCCAACCCACAGGGACGGGCGACCTCACTCCCTGCTTCAGAGCTAGTCAGAGTTTAGGGCAAGGAAACCTCCTAAACACATGGCCAAAAAGGACAACACAAGAGGGGACACGCGGAGGAAAAGAGCGGTGTGTTCTGAGGAGGCAGGCAGCCACCAGACGCCAGAGCTCTCGTAAAGCGGTGCGGGAGGCGCAGGAGGAGGGCCCGGGAGGCGAAATGAAGAAAGTGAGGGCAAGTCACTGGAGGGCACCCTGGGAGGTCTCCATCACGAGCTCTAGTCCCTGTCTTCATCCCACCAATGCTCCAAGGTCATGACCTGTGCAAAGCAACTCTCCAACGCTATAGGACTTAGGACCCTTACTGGAGCTTTCTGTGAGATGAATCACATCTGAACACCCTCCAGAATTCAGATCTTCTGCTTCAGTCTCCTCAAAATTCTGGGGGTTTTAGTGCCTCTGGCAGTACGGCTGATCCAGGGCCAAGTGAGAAGGCTCCTCGCTCCCCACTCTGTGCACTTTCCTCCAAATCAGAGACTCCGTCTCACACGGCCACGGCTGCTGCCCGGCCGCGGGTGTCTGAGGACAGTGCTGAGAGAGATGTTGTGCTCGTGCCTGAGCCTGGTGCTGGGAGAGCATCCTCCCCGGTTCACGTCTGCCGCAGGGAGGGCGGGCGCGGGAAGGTGGGTGAGCCGGCTCCGGCTGCCCCGCAGGTCAGTGCTCCCTGGCCGGCACTCCACCCTGTCTGAGGACAGATCTCTAATTAGGGCTCACACAGCCTCTGTCTCGACACCACACATGTCCACTGGGAAGTATAAAGAGTATAACTCTTAAATAATAGCGTCAAGAGAAATATGTGTACAATTAAAATAGAAAGACTACGAAAGAGAAAAATTCTGCATTCAGTAGGAAGTGTCCCTCTGCAGACACGGCGCCCAAGCCTCATTAGGATGGCGTCCCTCCCCACACCTGCAGCCTCGACCCCTTCACGTGGAGCAGCGAGATGGAGCGGGGACACCAACCTGCACCCGGCTCTAAACCCATGTCCCGGGTGGGCATGAGTGTGTCCCAGACCGCCGCTGGTGTTCATGTTCAGTAACCCATTATTAAAAAATTTTTTTTAATCGATGATTGACCGACAGCCATGAAAAAGCATCACTGTGACGGTCACACAACAAACACAGCATGTGTTGTGATGCACGGACACCAGCGATGCCCATTCTGCGACGGTGTCTGCGGGCACGGGGGCCAAAGCTGGAACACAGCGGGAGCGAACACCAGTGCGGGATTTGTCGCCGTGGCCGCAGTGGGGGTTGACTTTTTGTCTCTTTGTTCCCCATCGGTGTTCTTCACAGAACAGATAATTTGCAAAGAGCCATTAAGGTGCCGTGGTGATGGCTGGAAAACCAATTATAACATCCTGCGTCTCCGGAATGGGACCGAGGCCAATGGGGCAGAGCCACCTTGAGGAGAGGCGCAGCCTCTGCCCGCAGACTTTCATTCATTTGTTTGCCTGGGTACAAGGAGGGCTTGGCTTAAAGAGAAAAGACTTTTTTATCTGAGCATCATGTTCCCTCGGTCCATTCCAAGGGTGTGGCCTGTGCACACAGCGCTGGTCCAACGCCCCCGGGGGTGCACCTGGGCGCTCCTGCCCTGCTGGGTGCGGACCCGCTGAGCCCGGCCCCGAAGGCTGCCACCTGTCACCGCCCTGGGTGGGCTGTGCCTCTCTACACTGATGGCTCCATCCCCACGCCGAGCTGAGCTGGCCGGATTGCTGGACCCAAGCAAAGTCCTGAGTGTCCTCCTGAGGTGAGAGGCCAGGACTCAGGGCCAGTGAGTGGACTCTGTGGCTGCCTCCACCCCTCCCCCAAGGTGTAGGAGTTGGAGGGGCATCCTGACGGGCCTACGTTGGCCATGGTGCTCCCTGCCCTGACCACTGGAGGGGATGGACACGACCTCGGGATGGTGGTCACAGTGCAGGCTTTCCTGTGGCCTCAGGATTCACTCTGCTGGGTTCAATGAGAGTCTAGAAAAGGCTGCTGTGGGTTCCCTTCTGGACCAGCCTGTGTGGTCCAGAACTTCATCTGGGACTCCGTGGCCAGCGGGGGAAGAGCAGAGCCAAGAGGACAGACAGGGAAAATGTGTAACTGGGTGAAGTCCACCTCAAGGTCGCCCTGCCTCTGTATTCTTGACTCACACGGCCCTTGTTCACGCCAGCATGAATTCACGATCTGTGGTATTGGTGTCGACGCCGACTTCCCGGCTGAGCAGGACAGAGGGAGCCGGCTGACACCCAGCAACGAGGCAGGCAGGACACACGCCCAGGGACGCTCTCACCCTCCACGTCCCCACCCGTCTTCATGCCTGTCTCTGCTCACTCTCCACACACCTGCCCATGAAATGGGCCAGACGGACCATCTTCTCAACCTTCCTGTAATACTGATGAGACTGAGATTCCGGCAGGAAGAAAGAACTTGCCAAATACTATGCAGAAAGACATCCTTTGAGATCCAACCAAACTTTCAACTTTTTGGCAGACTACTCCCTAATAATCATCCCCCCACCACATGTTGCTTCTCTGAGAGTAAGTGCGTTCCCACCGACACATGCTGTACCCAGCCCCACTGTAAACAGCCCCCAGAACACAGTGCGGTCATTGTCCCCCAATGGACTATGTGTTTCTGGAAGGCAGACACCAGTCATCTGATTCGAGAAGGTGTCTCACTGTCCGTCGAATGAACAGAGTCAAATCTTTGGTTCAGCAGAACCTCGTCCTGCCAAACCCAAGCACGCCAACTTTGTTCGTATAGAATCTGCACTATTCTGGATGGGGATGTGGGTGGCAGAATCTCTAAAATGACGTACCGCCCCAGTCCTTCAGAACCCGTGATGCAATGAGAATTGTTCCTGCAATAGTGCTGCGTTATACGGCACAACCACCTTTCAACAACACAGGCTCACAACGGTTCCCGGGCCTTCCGGAGTGGGAAGCCTCCCGTGGCTGAGTGCAGAGGAGGGAGGTGAAGGGAGAGTCGGAGAGATGAGAAACACTTAGGGCACCACCATAGACTTTGAGGACAGGGCGGCCTTAGGTCGGGGGTGAACGAAGCCTCTAGAAGCTGAGAAAACCCCAGCCAACCAACACCCAGCAGGCGAAAGGGGACCTCAGTCCTGCAAGCACACAGGCTCACCCCGTGAGCACCTAAGTCTCTCTCACCTACCCTGAGGGGCCCACTGGCCTGCCGCCAGCCACTGCAGTTGGAGCCGGCCAATGGCAGGAGACCGTCTCTCCCTTCCTCTTCTCCTCACTTCCCCTGGGGAGGGAGAAACAAGCTGCACCCCGAGATGGAGAAGCCTGAGAAGTGGGACTTCAGTTCACAGGGAACACGAGAAGGACTCTGGACACTCTGGAAGCCAGAGGAGGACAGGGAGGGAACAACTTGCAGACTCCGGGGACTCCCCGGGCCCCGTGTTCACTGCCATACGCAGCCCGGCAGGCCCCGCCTCAGCAACTGAAAACTTCTCCTGGACTCCCACCAGGGCCCAGACCACAACCGTGTCTTACTCGGGGAAGGGGTGCTGTTTGGTTTCTCCGGGAAAGTCTGGGGTTATAGCCGGGCAAACTCAAAAGCAGCCTCTGCAAAGAGCTGTCCAAATTCAGTTTCATTCCAAATACTTGTTCCCGGGGTGAGATGGATTCCAGATCTGCCCAGGTGCCCCGGGAGCCTGTTCCCACTTCCCGGCTTCTCTGGGCTCCTCCTAATGGGCTTCTGATGACAGCGTCCCAGAGTGAGCCCAGCTTGTGTCTGAGGAAAGGAAACCAGCAGGGAACACTCACCTTGTCATGCATAGAGAATGAGCCTCTCGCTGGAAATGCAAATTCCGAAGGATGAAAATCTCACTTCTGAATACATAATAGTCCCTAATTAGCTCACAGGTAATTAGAACAATTACCAGGGGCCAGCACAGTCATAACGGCTGTGCGCCTCAGTTTCCTTTCCTTAGGGAACAGAGACTCGCATGGCTACAATTCCTTTTCAGCACAGGTTGCAATTTCTATACATTAACAGGGAACCAACTCTGGTCACAGAAATATGGTTGTGAGAGTTCCCGTGTATGGCTCTGGCTGGTGTGGCTCAGTGCATTGATCACTGGCCTGAGAACCAAAGGGTCACCGGTTCAAATCCTAGTCAGGGCACATGCCTAGGTTGCAGGACAAGTCCCCAGAAGGGGGTGCTCATCAACCACACATGTTTCTTTCCCTCGCTTTCTCCCTCCCTTCTCCTCTCTATCTTAAAAAAAAAAAAAGAGTTCCCATGTATCGCAATGGCTGTACCCTCAGCTCAGCCAGGGGGGTAAAGTTCTCGCAGCAACAGGACGTGCATGCTCTTAACCTCAGGAACCCCTCGGCGAGAACCTTTCTGGACAGAGGAGACCATCCTACGCAGTGATGTACTGTCCGACTCTACAGACCTCAAGTGGGGGCCAAGAGCAGTTCGACAAACAGAACTGATAGGTCACAGTGCCCATGTGGCCACCAGCTTCTCTTCCTAGCAGAGTGTTTTTACGAGGCCGTGTGGCTGGCCCAGACCTCAGCGTCTGCCTGCCACCTGGAGGATATACCCTGAAGGTTGCTGCCTGGCAGCACAGTCCTTCCCTGGCTTCTAGCTCCAGGTCTTCTCCAGAGTGACTGGTCATCCAATGCCATTGAATATAAAGGCAAGTGAACTGATTACTTTGCATAACACTGAATTATTAACAAATGTCTTCACCTACACTATTTTTTTGTTCGGTTCTTCCCTCATTGGCTGCTTTCCCAACATCCACGTGAGTCGAGCAGGGGCAGGACTGGGCAGCGACAGAGGAAGAGACCAGGATTCTGGAAGACCAGTTGCTGAGCTGACCCTCTGGACAGACAGTGCTCGTGGGCTGCCCCTGCAGCTCAAGACCAACCCTGCACGGAGGCTCAGAGTGGTCACTCCCGGCCCCACGCTCATGCTCAGCTCGCTCAGCTCTTGCCCCGGGAGAGAGGTCACGCCGGCCTCCATCTACACCTCAGATGAACTCAGCATCAAGCCCCACAGCCAGACAGCTCTCTCGGCAAGGAAATTGAAGTCATCACTCTTAGCCCAGAAACCGTGTACAGATCTCTGTCCCACACAGCTGGGCCATAAAGTGCTCGGTGGAACACTCTGTCAATGTGAAATTTCTGAAAGCTGTTTAATGGACAGAGATGATTGTAAACCTCACGAATCTTCTCACCATGATTGTTGTCGTAAATCACTTTCCCGCTGGCTACAACTTCTGACAAATGGCAGTTCATCTTTCCAAACCCGACACTAAGTCTGCCTCCTCCAGGAAGCCCTCCAGGGCACAATTGGCTTGCTGCCCATCAGGGACTCAAGCTATAGCTTTCAGCTGTTCTTGAAGAAAGTGTCTTTAGCCAGGAACTGCATTTCCAACTCTCTAAAGCCTAGATGGGGCCCCGAGGCTGGTTCTAACCAGTGAAATATGAGGGAAAAGAACAGGTGTCCAACCCTGACTGGTGTGGCTCAGCCGGTTGGGCATAGTCCCACCAACTGAAAGGTCGATGGTTCGATTCCCAGTCAGGGCACATATCTGGGGTGCGGGTCAGGTCCCCAGACAGGGGTGTGTGAGAGGCAACAGATCAGTGTTTCTCGCATCAATGTTTCTCTCTCTTTCTCCCTCCCTTCCCTCTCTCTCTAAAAGTAAATAAAAATCTTTAAAAAAAAACAAAAAAGAATGTGTGTCTCTTTGAGGTTAAGATGATGAAACACTGGGTGTCTCCTCCCTAAAATCTCTTCCTATCAGCTGGCCAGACTTGAGCCCTCAGAGGCCCTCGGAGCCACAGCCGGTGCAGACCTGGGGCCTCCATCAGCGCGAGTCTCCACCCTCCCGCACCCTCACCCCCAGCCCCAGAGGTCACCGGCCCAGAGCACCCACAACCGGCTGTCCAAGGAGCGAGAACTATTGCGTACGAAGTCAAGCCACTGACATCCTGGACTTTGCTGCTGCTCTTGCTCTCTTTGTCGTCGGCCACACACCCTTCACAGCTGTTCAGTCTCCTCTAACAGACACTCCTTCATTCCCCGGCTCTCCCAGCTTCAGGAAAAGTGTAATGGAAAGAGATTCCTCAGCTGCTCTTGCCCCGAGACTGTGTAACCCAGAGCTCTTAGTCATGGCTGCACTTTTCCTACGGCCTGAGACTCCCCACAGGGGAGGCTGTCTGTCTTTCCGGACTCTGCCTCTCCGGCTACCGGAACAGAGTCTGTAGACATTAACGTTGGCCCAAGTCCTTTCTGAAGAAATAGGTTACATCCGTCGTGTTTACCAGTTCACAGGGCGCTTTCCCTCTTCCTTCATCCATGTTGAATCCCACTCCTTCAGCACGTACTGGATTCGTGTGCAAGTGTGTCGCCCTCTGAGCGGGAGGCTGTGGCAATGCAGTTCTCTCTGTCCTGGCTTCACGGAAGAAAACTGTGTAGCTCTTGGAGCTGAAGCTGTCAGGTCAGGCTGCCCTGGCCGAGGACTCACACCATGTGCCCAACTGTCCGGTGGCCCATGTGATAATCTCTGGTGGATGTGGTCAGGGTGTGCTAGTTAATAACCTATCTTCTGCTACAGCAACATTTCCTGCTCTTTGTTCTTTAAAGAATTATTACGAGATTTCCATGCCTGACAGGGGGTAGAAGGGGCCCGTCTCGGCCCAGCTGGGCAAACATTGTCTCAGAATCTGGGCGGTCGTAACAAGGCTTCAGGGACTGTCAGATGCAGACAGAAGAGCAGGGTACCCGGTGCCCACCTTCCTGCCGCTGGAATTGGTGCAGTGTGGTGAGCTCTGGAATCATCGATGGTTCTGAGTCCAGAGAAGTGAAGTGTAAGACTAGGTGTCCCAGGTCCACAGCCCAGCTCTGACGCCATCTCTGCAGCGGCCACTGCTGTCCGCCCCCAGGTGGGCACTTCCCACGGCCCCCTGGCCTTTGCAGGGAGCCCAACCTCCCACAGGGCCTTGGCCGCTGCTACAGGAATGGGCATGCAGGACCATGCTGGCCTGTGAGCCATGAGGGGCAACTGCTGGGGACATCCTGTGAGAAGTGGGAAGAGGCGGGCCTTTTCAAGGGAGTGTCCAGGCGTGGCTGTGACACCGGAAGTGCTGTGGTCACAGGACGGTGAAGGCAGCACTCAGAGAAGGGCAGCGAGACTCTGGGGACTGCAGTTCCAGTCCGTCCTACAGGGGGCTCCTGGTGGGATGACGTCCTGAGCCCCCCAGCCCATGACACTGTTCTGAGTGGCTGTCATGTGCCGGCATCTGAATGCCCCCGAGACAATGCACGACCAATGTCACTTAGCACGGGAATGCCACGGAGAACTAAACAAAGGGACGCCCAGACAAGACAGGAGCTCATTTTTCATGTGTCACAGCAGGTCTACAGGTAGGTGGGTTCTGACCTTGGTCCAGTGACTCAAGGATGTCAGGGCCAAGATCTCTGAAATTATCTCGGCTTTCCCCTCAGATCTGTAAGGTGTATGCTTCAGTTCCAGCATCACACCTGAGTTCCAACACGAGGAAGGGCCACAGGAAGGAAGGCACGGGATGGCATGCGTCAGGCCATTCTGGCTTCTGCAGCAAGAAGTTGGCTCCCTCCCCCTCTACGAGGCCCACGAACCGCCAGGTACAACAAAGGAGAGGATGCCCAGTGAGGCCACCACCCAGAAACAACAGGGCCCCTGGGGGGGATGGGGGCGGGAGTCGGAACACAATAGCGAGGCCTCGTGAGAGAGACCAGTACGAGCTACTCTGCCTCCAGGAACCGCCAGGCCGATCCCATTATTTGTCTTCTTACAAACTGGTCCTTTTTAAAAAACCAACAAACTGTAAATAATTCTGTACAAACTAGATTTCCACTTCAGTGAGTCGGGGTTAAGCAAAGTCTGATGAAGAAAAATTGAGTCATGCAAATTGCTGTCCCCAGAGCCAGGGCTGAGTATCCTATTGGAATCTGCAGGGACGTGATTAGGGCTCAGGGGTGTCCTCAGGTCCAACGCAGCAGCGTCCTTCCTGGGTGTCGTGTGAAACACCTCTTCCAGCTGTTTTCAGGGGTCCAGCACCTCAGTTCCTCCTCTAATTGTTGTCAAGGTTCCGTTGAGTGGCAAAGGTTAGAAAAACAACACATGCAGCCCTGGCTGGTGTGGCTCAGTGGATTGAGCCCCAGTCTGCGAACCAAAGGGTCGCTGGTTCGATTCCCAGTCAGGGCACATGCCTGGGTTGCAGGACAGGTCACCAGTAGGGGGCGCACGAGAGGCAACCACACACTGATATTTCTCTCCCTCTCTCCTTCCTATCCCCTCTAAAAAGAAATAAATAAAATCTTAACAACAACAACAAAAAAACCCAACGTCCAAATCAGGAGCGGAGTGAGCATGTGCGCTCCGGCCCTGCAGCTCATCTGTTTAAACCTGTTTTGCAGGAATCATTTACCAGGTTTTCATCCTGGCTGGTGAAATCACAGCTATGTCCACCCAGCCCACACCCTCGTGGCCACCCCTGTACACGGCCAACGTCTGCGAAGACAGGCAGGCAGCTGTGCCTGGTGGGAGGTGGAGGCGTTAGGTGTTTGACAGCTACTGGCGGAGCCTGTGGGCCGTTGTCCCTTCTGCCACGTAAATCACAAAACAGGGACTTGGAAGTGACCTTACAAGGCACGGGGTCCACTCCCGTTGCACAGGAGGGAAAAGAGGCCAGAGGCGACTTTTAAACTGCTCTTGTCCCTGGAGGTGTTTTGCTGTGTACGACTCAGATCTGTAGGAGGCTGCCTGGAGCTGCAGCTTTTCTGTGGGCCACAAGTTCAGAGATTCCCAAAACCCCGGGTGCTGTGGGAAGAGGGGGGAGCAGTGCAGAGAACTCACTAGGAAAGTGCAGGAGCTGAGACGTGGGCCGGGAGAGACACAGCCTAGCACCCACAGGAATGGAGGCTGAGCAGAGACTGCAGCGCCTGCCCGAACCGGTGCATACATGAGGCGGTCTGCTGATGGAGGACTCATGCTGGCACGGGGCTCCAGCAGACCTGGCCGGTTCAAGCTGGGCGCTGAAGCCCAGGAACAAACCTGTGCTTGCTGATGCCCAGCCGTCAGAGCATCACGTGGAAAGTTGTGTGTGTGTACCCAGGCTTGCTGTCCTGGCTCTGAGGACTTCTGGCAAGGACTGGGAAGGCCGGGAACAGTGAAGGATGGAGACTAGTCATAGTGGCAGCAGTGGTGCTGGCCCTGTTCTCTCTTCGCAGACAGCGGGGAAAGGCCAGAAGGTAGCCAATCACGGGCACTGTCAGACAGTCAATGAGAAAGGGGCAAAGCCCGTGGTGGTGGGGGGGGGTCTCAGGCGGGTGTGATGGGAGAGGGCAGGCCTGGCACCACCTGTTCTCCAGCGCCCCCAACACACTCACACACTGAGACACCTGTGCAAAGGGCGCGCCGACTGAACTCGGAGACCTGTCTCCTGGCAGACGAGCACCAGGCTCCAGTGCTAATGCTTGCCACCGATCTTCACTGAATCTAGAACCTGGCCTGACTTGTGAAGGAAGGGCGAAGTATGGACGTGTGAGGCTGAAGGGAAGTTTTTTTAATGACAACAGGTACCTGAGTCTACCAAGCCCCGGGTAAGGGGTTCTGTGGCCCTGCTGTTTCTGAAGTTCAGCCAGAATGTAACTCGCCCCTGTCTGAAACGGCGTCACAGAGAATGCTGCCAGTCATGTCTGCGAAGGGTATGCAGCTGAATTTCCACCACACCTCACTCAGAGATGAGCAGAGCGCCTGGAGAGTGATTAAGCATCATTACTTTAGAGCCAAGATGTGCCACACAGTGGGAAAAATAACTGCACACGCAATTGCGCAGCATCCCTTTAAACCCAGGAAGGCGAGTTGAGAAGGGAGGTGGGTGGTGGAACTGGTGGGACAAGTATACTGTTTCTGCATCTCTGTGTGGACTTGCCCGGAGCCCTACAGTGATGGTTTTCATCGTGTTCAAGTTTGGTTTCGACCAAGAAGAGAGCGTTCTTTCATGTTGACCTGAGAGGTTCATATTCCCTCCTTAATATCTTTTAATGTCTCCATCCATCTTATTGTGAAGTTGGTGTTTCCCGGTGCTATGTGCTTCTCATGCCAAAGCCCTAGGAATCCAGCTAGCTGAGACTCCTGGCTTGATGTCTCCCTCCTCTCTCTCTCTCTCTCTCACACTCACACACACACACACACACACACACACGCCTGGAGCAGGGTTTTTGACAGTGGCATTATTTGGGACTGGCTAAGTCTCTGTTGTGGGTGCTGCCCAGGCCATTGAAGGATGTTCAGCCGCATTCGGGGACTGCACCCACCCAGGAGCAGCCTCCCTGCGCTGTCCTAACCCAGCACCTCTGCAGACACCGACAAATGTCCTGCAGGGGGCGCCATCGCTCCTCCTGGACCTCCACTGCTGGAGACAGACACCGTCAGCACAGAGGTCCTTCCTCTTTTCCGGGTCCAGGAGAGTGAGGCTGGAAGCCCACCTCCAGAGGAGAGCTGGCAAACGTCTGCTCTGAACTGCATAACGGGCCCCCAGTCTGGGCTCCAGCAACCATACCTAACGACCCGTGCAAACGGCACAAGGGCTGCTGAACTCTTCTATTTTCCATTGTGACCGAACGGCTCAGAGAAAAGTGCACAGAAAACCAGATGTAAAACAGCCAAAGGTAGCAACTAAGTCGTGCGCTTTCGAAGGGAAGAGATTCACAATAACGAACAGCATAGCGGAGGTGGGTGCATCGGCTGACGGCTTGACGCACACCCGGTCTGGCCCCCAGAGTGGTTTTCCAGAGCAGGAGCCTGGTAGCCTGTCTGCTCCCCGTTTCTGGTGGGGACGGGAAGCTGTATGAAGAGAGGGGCTACTGCTGTGTGGGGAAGAGCGTTAGCATCATCAAGAGCCTACTGTGTCTTACGTAAGAACCTCCCCTACACATGTCACTTCATTTTTGAGTCACCTTGTCCTTTGAGATTTGGAAAAAGTTGGCTCACACTTTCCCCTTTGGGCCCTGAGAGGAACCCAATCGCTCTGTTGCACACAACCTCCGAGAGGGCTAGTCATTCACTCCCGGTGTGGGCGTACTGCCCAGGGTCAGGACGGGGTGAGACAAGTGAGACGTCTGGAGTCAGGCTGAAGGAGGCACCCACTCTTGGGGCCATTCAGGCACCGGGTCACCCTGCTGATGGAGGTGAAAATCCACTGCAGCCTGTAACACAGTCCTATGTACCACGGTGCTGAGAACAGCTGTAGGTGGTTGGGTGAACCTGGCAAGGTTGGCCAGCTGGCGGCTGACGGCAGGGATTCGTGACCCTTAGCCGTGCTCCATCTAACAGTGTGTGAGCACCACTCAGGGTGCCAGAGGGAGTGAGGTGAGATCACAGAGGTGGGGGCGGCATGCGAGCCCCTGGGGTACCCACATACAGGCAGAGGACCCTTTGACAGACATGCGCTGCTATGTGCCACGGGAGACTGTCTGTGAGGTGCATGCTCTCCCTGCTAAATTCCGTGTTCGGTCACTTCCACAGAAATGACTTCAAATAAGATGAAACAGCACAAAGAAGCTGGATGAGGGAAATGAACATACTTATCACTTTCTTTGTTGTAGGGGCCGAAGCACTTACATTGCACTCACAGCTGAACGATCTCTGTACTTTCTGGGCTGAGCTGGGCAGCAGACAGATGAGGTCAGCCGGCTCCCACCAACACCCACCCCCCGGGCTGCACAGAGGGACACGGTGGTCAGAACTCATGCCAACCATCTGCCAAAGCCTCCCTGGAACAAGACCAGGGACCTGAGCTCAACTCTTGGCAGCAATGGGAACTGCGAGTCCCATCGACTTGTGGCGGAGCTGTTCTCCAATCTCAGGAAGTTTCTGAGCCCAGGCCACTCTGACCCAGCAGGTGCATGCAGATCCAAAGGTCAGAACCCAGCAACCAATCCGGCTGGGTCAGGACGGAACACCCAGGGAGACCGCCCCTGTATCTATTCTTCCGAGATGAGACAGGCCACGCTGGAAGCCTCCTTCAGGCCACCTGGATTGGCCCCAAATTCCTGGCCTGCCTCCTCCGTGCCTATGACACCTTCCAACCAATCAGGAGCCACATCCCTGATGTATCACCTGACTGCGCCTTTGGGCGAAGCTTACCTTCGGCCTCACGGTCTCCCAAATCAGACTCTCCCCAAGGCACTGGAGCAAGAACAGCAAAAACCCGTTCGTTGTAAACTACTGATTACCAAGCGATGAGCTGATGTAAAGAAAGCATAAAATTTTTCATCTTTTTTTTGTTTGTTTTTTGCTGATGTGCCATCATCAAGCCAAAAGGTCATCAGGGAAAACACACCTGTGACCCTTCACGTTTAATATGATGACACCTGCGTGGAGTCTTCTCAGGAAGGCCAAGGACCGTCACACACCGTGTCACCGCTAAGTGCTGATCAGCAGTGACCTGAGCACCTACTATGCACTGCTACGTTGGGCAGTGGGGTGCAGAGAAACAGGATGTGAAGGCAGCAGCTCCTCGGCGGGCTCCGGATAAGGGACTAGCGTGTGGCCCAGTGGGTAGAGAGTGCAGTGCTGCGTGGGAGGGAGGCGGCTGGAGAGAAGGTCTGGAGGCCTGCAGCGTTGGGAGGAAGGCTCGGGGGGGGGGAAGACCTCGTCTGAGACGTGTGCACCGGAGGACACATGGAGGCCCCACTCGTGGGACGGCTGCGCCTGCCTTCGCCCCTTTCCCTGTCACGGTCGTCAGGATGGGCGGGGCAGGACAAAATGGCGGCCGAACTACAAACATGGCGGCGGAACTACAAACATGGCGGCTGAACTATAACCCGGAAAAGACGGCGACGTCAACCAGGGCACGAGGAGAACCACCAGTGATATGTTGCCACTTTGTTTGGAGGGGACCAATCCCCAGCTCCCACGAAGAGAGCCAGCCAACGTAGATAAAACCTCGCCGTGTTCCCTGCTTGGGCACGACTTCCCCGGCCCCTCCGGGCAAGCCGGAGAATCTCGCCCGGGTGCGCAAACTCCAATAAAGCTCTCTACTGCCTAACTGTGTGGCTGATTGGCATTTCTTCCTCGGCAGAGCCTAAGAAAATCTTTCAACGGTGGCCTGCCCCCACACGAGCAGTGGGTCTCTGGCCCTTAGCAAATCCATGCAGGCTGTCCCGGACACGAAACCGCACCTGTGCGGCCAGGCTGCACAGACGGGAGAATCAGGACCGGCTCCGCGCCTCCGAGAAGTCCCACATTCTCCAGTCTTCACCCTGAGCCCGACCAGTTAGAAGGCGTATCTTTATGTTACATTTGCTGCTTTGTATGTTGTCTTTTCCCTCCCTGGGAAGTCAGTTCATTAAGACAAAAAAAAAAAAAAAAAAAATCAATGAAGTTATTTAAAGCTAAGTCTGTCCATGTTTATGACACAGGTAAGCAGCCAGGACCAGCCCCCTGAAAGGCGGTCCTTCCTGCAACCCCAGGAATAAAAACGTCTCTCAGCCCAAAGGAAGAACAGGGGCCTCTTACAGGATAGCCTCGGAATGTAAATGTACAGAAACTGGACCAGAAGCCATCCATCTGTCCTGTTATTTCTGAGAGAAGGGATGCCGTGTGGAGGGCAATGCCAAGGGCCTTTACCTCTGTGCTTCGTGGGGCAGCCTTACTGAGATATAATTCACACAGCACACAATTCGCCCGTGCCAACTGCACGACCCCGTGGTTCACAGCATCTCCAGGGTGGTGAGACTACCGCCCCCTCCTTACATTTTATCAATTGAGTTTGCTACCCAGCACACCTACTCATATGCACGTGTATATGGAAACATTACACCCACACACACAGCTTCTGATGGGCCCTGCACAGCCTTTCCACCTCTGGAGAAGCTCAATTATTTACAGAAAAGTGCTTTTTTCTCTGTTTGATAATAGTTTTCAAGAGAGGCCTGGCAAAGGCTGAAGCTCAGCTGTGGAGCTTCTTTTACAAGAAAAGTTGGCTTCTGATTGTATGTAAGTTGGTAACGAACAAGGAATACACATTATATTGGCCAATTTGCATATGACTGTTAGACCAGCATCATCTGGTCTGTCTTCTCCTTTTTTCCCAGCAAACATGTGGTAGGGGATGCCTCAGTCTGATTAATTCTAAATACTCTCATGGGCCTCGGCCATCTTTTGGTGTTAATACACTGCATCAGATGCAAAACCTCCCATCCTCACATCTGTGTCCTAGAAAAAGGAGCTAATTTTGCTGTAAATTAAGTTCCTTTTTGTTACTAAATTAAAGTGGAAGCTGCCGGCTTGCCTATGTGGGCAGAGCTGAAATCCAGACTCCAGTCAGGCACCCTTTGTGGATTCTGTCTTCAGGGGTCAGACCGGTGCTTTGCATATCCCGCACACGGTCATCGGGCCAACGAGGGACACTGCTGACCTCACAGACTCTTAGCTCCAACGGCTCCCTCCTGGGGCTGGGGAGCAGACAGACAGAGAGCAGGACGCAGAGTGAATGCCACAGGTAATCTGTACACAGGCTGCTTTGGAAGCTGCTGCAGGAATTTTAAAAACGACAGTGGTCCCTAGAGTGGTGATTATCAGAGTAGATAATACTATTATTAGAGTAGAAACCGTGAGGCCTGGGTGTACTGTGTGCCAATGTCCCACCCTTTTCAGTGTCCTGGCACTTTGGGGATTCCTGGGCCGATGCAATAGAACCTGGCATTTTCCTTCATGTCCCCTGTGGGCAGAGCAGGTTTCTGTCCCATGAGGAGGGGGTGACAGCAGCCGTCTCCTTTCCTGAGATGAAAACAACAGGCCCTGATGGGGAGATTCACCTTCACAGCCACATTGCAAGCCCTCTGACTCCATCTCTGCAGCCTGTCCCCTGCCCCAACCCCTGCCACCCTCCCCTGCCACCTGCTACCACCTTCAGAAAGCAGAGTCCACACACGAAGATTCTGAGTCTCGACAATGGAAACCCAAAAGGAGAGTGCTGAGGAGCAACAGTCCTACTACCCCACTCAGCAAGCAAGACAGTCTGGTGTAAAGCCTGGAGATGGTGATAATGGTGATGGTGATGATGGCGATGATGACGATGGTCATGGTAGTGATGGTGGTGATGATGACGATAATGGTGATGATGACGATGGCGATGATGATGGTGGTGATGGTGATGATGGTAATGGTGGTGATCGTGATGATAAGAAAGTAGTGTGGACGGCCTTGGTGTGCACTCAGGGGAGAATGCCATATGGGTCCACTGGTACCAGCACACCCCCATGTCCAGTTGCCCAGGCCGCTGACATGCTGCTGAGACCATGGAGGTCACCCCTCTGGCCAGCGGAAGCTGCCGTACGGTCATCAGCCGAACTCGGCAGGATGCCGTCCTGTTCCCAGTCCCACCCTCCGCCAGGCACCAGTGCAGTGGGCAGGTGCCGGGCTGCATGAGAAGTGCCGTGTCCCTGGGCTGCTCAGCTGCACAAGTGCCACCTGCACTGGAGCACGGGGCCACTGCTCCTTCCTCGCCAAGGAGCTGGTGACCAGCTAAGTCAGCGGTTGTGCGTCTACACAACAGAGCGTGACAATAAAGAGAACCACTGGTGTACGAGAGGATGTGGCTGGATCGCAGCAGCGTTCTGCCCAGGGAAGGAGTCAGCACAAGCAACCACATGCCGAGGAATCCATGGGCAGGCACTGCCACACAAGGCAGAACCACAGGCTACGGGGCAAGCAGACATGGGGACGGGGGAGGGGGCTGGCTGCTGATGGGCACATGGGAGGATGCGGGGAAGGGCATGGTCCCTATCATGACTGTGTCAGGTGGCTACAGGCCTGTGCATCTTTTCCAGCACTCACCGAGTTGTACTTTTTAGATCGATACACAAGGTCCGGCACAAATAACACCCCCTTTTTTATTACAAAATCATCAGCACGTCATTCTGTAGCATAACAACATCACACTCAAGTACACCGAATGACATTTTAGGTGAAATGTTCGAATTAAGACTATAAATTATTAGACCTGTATTATTACCCTGCCAACCACACTCAAGCAGGCCTTACTTCCGCGGGGCCCTGTATTTGACTGTGTGTAAATCACTTCACAAACAAAACTGCCTTAAAAATGTCTTCTCTCCTAGAGCAAAGGATATATATATGCATCAGGCCTCCGAGACAGTGGCACTGGCTGGCCTTTGCTATGCCTTTGTGAAAACACACCGTAGCAAGTCATCCTGCCTCACTTACATCACACCCCTGTTACCTTAATAACTTTACGATCGTGTCTCTCACTTGCAACCGAAAGAGCTCTAAAATTTTTTTAAAGATTTTATTTATTACTTTTAGAGAGAGGAGGAGGGAGAGAAAAAAAATGGAGAGAAACATCAATGTGTGAGCAATACATGGATTAGTTGCCTCTCACATGCCCCCAGCTGAGGGCCAGGCCTGCAACCTAGGCATGTGCCCTGACTGGGAATCAAACTGGTAGCCTTTGGGTTTGCAGGCTGGCTCTCAACCCACTGAGCTCCACCAGCCAAGAAGTTTCTTAAGTAAGTCAGGAAGTCCAAACTACCTGGAAATGTAACATCCTAAGACCTTCTAATACTGGATTCACACGGCATCCCTCTGGAATGCTCACTGCCAGCTTGCCACCTTCCTAACGTCCCTCCTGCCTGCTCCAAGCGACTCACCACCACCCTCCACAGCCATTCAGGGGCTGCACTCCTCCTGCTCTGCTCGTTCCAAGTATTAGATGTCCCTGACAGAATGGTCCTGGTATTCATTCTTCTTGTAGATGACACGATTTAACTCTTGGTTCTCTGTGACCCCTCTTCCCGAAGGTGCAGAACGAACTCCGTGTAGACAAAGTGACTCCGGAGCTGCCTTGTTTGGACTTGACACGGGGACAGCTCTGTGGGTTTCTAGCAGAGGGGACTGCTGCACAGCCCCAGGACCCACAAGTCCCAAAGGCTCCTGAGCTGGTGCCTCCCACCTCTGCATCCTGGGGCCAGGTGGCAGCTCTCCAGAGAACTCGGCCTTCACTCCAGGGATCAGCCACACCCTACACGTGGAGAACAGCACTGCCGGGTAGGCGAGCGTCCCCCAGGGCCAGCCTCAGCCGCAGCACAAAGGCTTGTCATGGCATCACAATTCCACTTGATGATGGGACGTGTTCATCTGAGGGGGCCGGCAGCCAGACAGTCAAGTGTGTGTGTCACGGCAAACATAATTATGAGACAGAAAGAGCCCATTAGTGCTACCATATAATTTGAAACCTCAAACTGTCAAAAGGAAAACTCTTCTCCTTCTGAGAAGCCTGTCATTATTCCAGGGTCCCTAACAGCTCACTCAGTGGCTACTGAAGGGCCCCTTCTGGGCTGACAAGGCCCCATTGGCTGCGGGTTCGGATGTCTGAGCTGACCAGAAGCAGGTGGCTGGGCCAGCGGACTGGAGGCAGCCCCTGGGTTCTCTCTGAGCTTGAGAATGCAAGGCTGGCTGGCCTAGGCCTTACTCTTCTGTGTTTCCATTAAGGAACTGGGACTGCCCCTCACAGGTGGGCCTGCCTCTGCACAAGTGGGTCGGAGCGTGTGCACACTGGCATTTGTGTGTGGGCATGAGTCTCCGGGGACCTGGCTTGCATGCTAATTATGTGGATTGCAGGCGAGGAGCTTCTAGGGGACAGCAGCTCCACAGTGCTCCGAGATAAGGCCAATTTCAGCCTACCCTGGCATTCTGACTCCGGGCTGCTCCCGCCAAACACAAGACCCAAGGGTGGTGAGTGGGCCACCGCACCTCATCCTGGATCAGCTGCACCGCAGGCAGTGTGTCGCAAGCAAAGACTTAAGTTCTGGGTAGGCTTGGACTCCAACACAGAAGGTGCAAACGGGGCAATTTCAGGGGGAAGGTGAGCCCAAGTGGGGGTTCTCTCCAGCCTACCTGGGTTTGCCTCGCCTCTCTTCCATCTAGCCTCAGAAATCATTACTTTTGGGCACCTGCTTGACACAGACCTTGCACTAAGTGCTACAGATACAGGACGAATAAAACGGGCTCAGCCCCGCCCTTTCGGAGCTCCTGTGGGAATGCCGTGGAAACCGTCACCGAAGCAAAGGCACAGATATGTGCTGTCATGGATGATGAGTCCACGGAGGGTGGGCAAGGGGAGGCCAGGAAAGACTCCTCTGAGGGACAGACACTGATGCTGTGACCTGCAGGCTGTGCAGGGTAGCTGGTAGAGGGGAGGGCCAGTCCCAGCAGACGGCCCAGCGTGGGCAAGGCCCCGAGGGCCGGCACCCTCCCTCCACTGGTGAACTCGTCCAGGGCCTGAGACAGGGAAATGAGGCTGAGAGGCCCACTGAGGCAGCTTCACAGAATGGGGGGAGTCCAGTACGGCAGCTTCCAACCTCTCTGCTCCTTTAAATGTCTGCATCTTCTGCCTTTCCCGTCGGCCTTGTGTCTCCTCGAGTGTGCAGACAGAGCCGAGGAGCCAGGAAACCCCCCTTCTAATCAATAATTCAAAGTGCTGGTCTTCTGTAACATTTATTCACGAATTCTCCAGGCTGGAGATCCCTGCTGGGGCATCGGCATACAATTAATCTAGTCTTTGGGTAATTATGTATTTTTTAATTATCCTTCCCCCCACCCCTGCCTTAAACAGCTAGAAAGAATTGTTTATAAATAAAGGAAAATGTTACAGTCTCCTGAGTGGGGCATTTGTCAAGGAGGAGATTCAAATGAGGGTGCAAATGAGCCTCACTAGAAACATTTGGGGCATTCGCTGAGTCAAGAAAGACCATTTAGAAAGAGATGAAAATAGTTCACGCACCGCGTAAAGCTCCTGACGTGACATTTCAGCTTGATAATGAGTCCTGCCGGGGCGCCAGTGCGGTCATGATCCCCCTCCCCCCACCCCACCCCATCATCTTTTCTCCTCCCCTGCACTTGACCAGTCTCCCCTCCTCCAACCCAGAATGCTGTTTTTGTGCCACATGCAAGGTGCCCAGTTTAAAATACCTCCCAACTCCGCTGCAGCTGGAGCTGACCGGGGGAGCTGGTCTGGACCCCAGTCTCTGAAAGCCACCAGATGCCTGACATCTCCCCTGGGCTGTCTCAGAAGACTCTCAAACCCAACATGTCCAAACCTTAAATGTTCATGTCCTGTAAATTGAAGCCACAATGAGATAGCACTTTATATCCACGAGGATGGCTATTATTAAAAAAAAAAAATGCCCTGGATGGTGTGTCTCAGTGGATTGAGAGCCGGCCTGCAAAGCAAAGGGTCACTGGTTTGATTCCCAGTCAGGGCACATGCCTGGGTTGTGGGCCAGGTCCCCACTAGGGGGTGCACAAGAGGCAATCACACATTGATGTTTCTCTACCTCTTTCTCCCACCCTTCCCCTCTCACTAAAAAGAAATAAAATCTTTTTTTAAAAAAAGAAAAGAAACAGAAAATAATGTCAGTGAGGGTCTGAGCAACTGGAACTCTTGTGTGTTGCTGATGGGAATGTAAAATGGTGCTGTAGCTACAGAAATCAGTATGGCAGTTCCTCAAAAAATTAAACATACAGTGGTAATAGGATGCAGCAATTCCACTTCTGGGTGTATCCCAAAAGGAGTGAAAGGAGGGTCTCAGACAGATATTTGCACACCCATGCTCACAGCAACATTACAAAGGTCAACAGGCAGAAGCCCCCCAAATGCCCGTCAGCTGATGAGTGGCTAAACAAGACGTGGTCTACGCATACAGCGAACTGTTATGCAGGCTGAACAAGGACGGACACTCTGCCACTGGCTACGACACGGATGAACCTCGAAGACACCGCCCTAAGTGAAAAAAAACAGTCGCAAAGGGACAGATGCTGCACACCTCCACCTCCACGAGGCACCAGGGTCCTCCTGCTCAGGGACCGAAAGTAGAAGGGTGGTTACCAGGGCCTGTGGTTGGGAAGAGTGGGAATTATTAACTAATGGGTAGAAGCTCAGTGTGGGAAGCTGAAAAAGTTCTGGAAATGGATGGTGCTGATGGTGGCCCCATAATGCGACTATACTGAAATGTTACTGACCTGCACACTCAGAAATGATTAGCAGGGTAACTCTTGTTAACTTGTAGTTCATACTTCTATGGTGCTTACTCTGTGCTGGGCATGCTTCTCTGAGTGAACCCTGCCTGAGACACTGCTACATGCCCTGGAATGGTGTGGGGATAGATGGGCACCCTATACCCTGAGATCCCCTTTGACAGAGAAAAATGGGCTCAAACTGCTCAAATAGAAGGCCAAAGGGTATGAAGCCACCTGAGCATTTGCTCTGCACTCCGGGGGTGGGGAAGAGGCCAAGGTGTTGCAGACAGCCATACATGAGGAATAATCCAGCCACCACCACCGACCGGCTGTCTGACCTTGGTACTGACACCCAGGGGGTGCCTCCGGTCCTTCCCCTGCGGATGGGAACTTCGGGACAAAGGTGCTGCGATGGAGGGGAACCTGCCAGGGAAGGTTTCGGCAGACAGGGCCTGACCCTCCAGAGGGCCCTGAGGGAGAGAGCTTCGGCACAGCACCCTTCCTTCTAGAGTGGCAGGAGCTCATGTGTTTGGCAGAGAAACAGTGGGAAAAGGTCATCCTGCAAATATTCAAAAGCAATTTCACAAAACTGAGGGCTCCCGCCCATCTGCTGTGACACACTCGCTGGGCGCTGTGCACCCATGAGCAATACGCAGCCAGTGAAATGACGACTTCCACTGGGGACAGAGCGCATTTTCCTCACGGCTGAGACGTGAAGATACACAGAACACACTGCCTGCCCAGGCCCACTGTGCTGGGGCAAGCTGCAGCCGGTTTTGCTGCTGAGGGAAGAGCAGCAATAAATCAACCCGTGTCCTCTGTGGCCCAGGGTCCCATTCATTCTCTTACGTTCCTCCGATCTCATGGAAATGAGGGAGTTCCCCACAGACCGAGTAGGTTGGTGAACTTTAATTGTGCCCATGACTGGGTAATAATTTGGGTACATGCAGTAATTAAAAGCACTGTGGTATAAAAGTATTTCTGCAGCTTCCTAGTGAGCCTGTTGCACATGCAGAGGAGTCCAATGCAGGGCACACCGTGGGCGGGAAATCCACGCTCCGGTCAGAGCGCAGAAAATGTTTTCGTGGAGAAGCAGCACCATGTTGGCGATGCCTGCTGTTACACCTGGGGTGCCTCGTGATCAGGACATCAGTTCTAAAGATTCGACTTTGACTTGTCAGTGAGCAGGAAGTCAACAGCTCGATTTCCACGTCAGTGAGTTTGGTTTTTCAGGTTCTCTCTAGATCGGTGCGTGGGTTACCGGCTCTCCAGGGCGGCCTGTTTTGTGTAAATGCAGACCTACAGCTTGCACGTCCGCACGTCACACCTTCATTTCTGGGCTCTCCAGTAACGCCCGCCATGCCTGCCCCCCAGCCTTAAAAAGATATCCATGTCTCTCTCCCCACTGGGCCCTGCTCGACTGGCTCCCACTCTCTTCACAGGGCCTGCAAATCCCTGTATCTGGCCATTGGGACCTGGCACTAGACCTCCAGCTGCAGCCGCTCCTTGGATAGCCCCTGAAGCTCCAGCAGCTCTCCCAGCCACTGCTTTCTGGCTTTTCCAACACTGCGGTCCCTGCCGGGGGCTTGCTACCCACCTCTCCATCCTCATGCGTAACTGACCACAAACCCAATCGTGCGCACCGCTGGGCCCCCAGATCCTGCTTTAACTCACCCACCACCCAGGTCACTGGCCAGGCCATCCTGGTTCGTTTAAGTCCTTGTCCTCTGTGACCCTCAGGAAGTTGTGGGGTTTTTGTTTGTTTGTTTGTTTGTTTGTTTTTTTGCAACAGAGCACGTAGAAAGACAATGGGTTTCTTATTTAACAACGGAGGATAGAAGAGCCAATGGCCTACTAACAGCTGGTCTGCTTTGACCAGTCCACACGCTACAGTGTGAGGACAACATACAACCACAGTTGGAAACGGGAGCCTAAACAGCTGCGGGCAAGGTCAAGTCTGACTGACAAGAGCATGGCTGTTGGGAGAACCAGGTGACATCAAGGCCTCCGAGCGTGAGGCAGGTTCAGGACTAGAACACAGGCCACTCTGCCCACAGGCTGGGGATCGGGCCCTGCCCCCTCTCCACCTTTTCTCAACCTGTGTTCCCTAGATGTGGGTGCATGTTAACATGAGACACGGCCTTGTTATCACTTTAGTAGACGACTTGTGGGCCAGCCCCCTGCTACTGCCTGGACTGTTTCACCGGATGGCACTACCTGTCGCTGTGAAAGCGGCTCCTGCCTGACACCCTGGGCAAAGCCCGTTCCAAGAGCTGATCCTATTTCACTGAAATAAGCTCCTGAAGTGAAAATGCAGGGTGTATTATGCTCTTGGAAAATTAAATTTTTGTTACATTTTGCTAAACTGCTCTCCAGAAGGAATGAAGAACTTACAGTCTCACTGTAGTGTGTGAGTGTCCATCTCCTGCACCAGAGTCAAAACTCACTCATTATTGTTCTGAGTCGTTTGTACTGCTCACGTGGTACAATTTACACTTCTTTGATGATATGTGAAACCAAATATTTCTCATAGATAAATGGCTGTCTGTGTCTCTTATGAATTACCTTTTCACGTTCTCTTTCCACTGGGAGTATTTCACAGTGTTGTTACTGATTTGAGTAGCCCTGGCAGGGAGCCCATGGGTCCGACAGTGAGAAAACCCTCCGAAGTGGGACCGTCCTGCTGAGCCAGAGACCCAGGGAAGCTGGTCTTGCTATGTGGCCCAGAGAAAGGGAACCTGACAGCTCTGCCTTCCTGTCTGAGCCCATGCTGCTGACAGGCAGCTGTGGAGAGAGCTGGGCAAGGAAAGATAGAGGGAGGGGATGTGGGAGACCAGGGAGAAGGGAGGAGGAGGGGGGAGTGCAGTGAGGAGACAAGAAATAGTTTTGAGGGAGAGGAGGGCAAAAAGTCCATGCAGGGAAGTCTTCCTGGGGCCTCAGCAGGCTGGTGGGGAAGTCCCGGGAGAGGGCAGAGGGACTAGCCAGGGTTAGAAGACGTCAGTGGGGAAGCTTGGGACTGCACACCAGTGCCACCACGGGCAGTTTGGAGAATGACAAGCAAGTACACTGAAGCAGGCCAAGGGAACTTGCCTTAGTGGAGGGAGGAGAGGTGGTCGGTGCCTCCCCCAACTCCTGGGCCACCCAAGACCTGGGGTTCAGCCCCAGGCCCCAGGTTCTGGGTCCCTTTCTGCAACGCCACTCTGCCTGCTACACAAGTCACTGCAAATTAATGTGCCTTTAAGAGGCCAATAACACCCTCTTGGACTGAAATGCTGGCAAAAGACCAATCATTTTTCATCTCTTGATTAAAATGTCTAAGGAAGAAATTGGAAATAATTCAGCGAAGGAAGCTCCCGCTCTTGGAGCTGCAGAATGCAGAATACATTGGGAGGTGGTGGTAAGAGGAAGCACTGCCCTCTCTCCCTGACAGCAACCATCTCTGTCCCCCGGAAATGACTGAGTCCACGGCGCAGGGGGTCTCCCTGGGGTACCTGGGGAGGCCACCAGAATACAGCTGGCACGTACATAGGACCCGGCGTCACTCAAGCACATCTTTGTCCGAATGTTTGCTAGAACTGCGCGTTTTCAGCCATTTTCCTCGAGTTGTGATCAGCGTGCCTGGGGCAGAACCAGAAAATCAGCCCGTTTAAATGAGGGTCTCTGGTGGTCCTGGTGTCCTGGCGCATACCACACTCTCTCTCCTGGGGAGATCAGCTCAGTCCTGAGGAGTTCCATTCTGCCTATAGCATAACAACTTACACACACCAACTGTTCCACCAGAACAAACAGAAACGATGAACCAAACACGTTTTAGAAATTCTGTTTAGAAACAACAGCGAGCTATCAAATGGGGTGAGGTCATTCAGCCACCAAGATCACAGAAGGAAGAAATCACAGAGGTGAACCTGATATTTGGCACAGCCATTTGCCCTGAAGTGTTTTCTGATTCTTAAGAAAAGCCTAAAAGCTGAAAAGTTGTGCTTTGTAGAAACCTACCAGTGAAAAATCCAGGCGGAGAAGAAACAAAGGGGACACCAGCAGCCCTTCGCCCAGGGCTGCCCACCTCAGGCTGGGGACCGCCTGCCTCTTCACATCTGCCCTGCACCCACGGGAGTGCTGACAGACTCGGGCACTTGAGGGAGCGCAAATGGGCCGAGCTGGTGGCCCCAGGACCGGGGAGGGCTCACGGGAGGCTTGGGAAGAGAGAAGCCAGGAGTCCTTCACAGACGGCAAAGGGAGAGCAGTGCAATGGAAAGAACGGGCTGTAAAATCAGAGAAGGCTTGGTTCAAGTCCTCAGCACTTACTCAGCAGAACCTCGGCCTCAGTTTCCTCCTCTGGGAGAAAGGCAGAGATGCTCCCAGAGTCAGAAGGAACTGCGAGTGCTACTAAATGTAAATAAATGCAAAGTGGCCATTGTGCATCTGTGTTTCCCTGGCTCCATGTACTCCTGTGGGAGGACTTCAGCCAGGGTAAGACTCCTGTCCCCCCCTCCTCCCCTAACTGATAGGTGAGTTTTACAGGAAACACTAAGGCTGCTGGCTTCCTCGCCCCGTTTTCTTTGGATCTGACGCTGCCACACAGCGTCCTCTGCCCCCTGGGAAGGCCCGCAAGCACGCTGGCCAATCGTGCCCAAGACACGTGCAGGATGCGTGTGTCTAACGCAAGAGTCTAGCGTGAGGAAGCCTACATTTGAGCCACACCCTCCAACCCATTCATGAAGCTCATTCTCCAACCACCCGCCACCTGAGCCCTGTGCCCTCTCTCGGTGGCGTGGACCCCAGGAGGGCAGCGCCTGCTGGTTCCGGGTAGAGAAAGCACTCCCTAAAAGCCTGCTGCATATGCGCTCCCCTGAACAGGGTCCCCCACCACATCTGTCAGAGCTCCTAGAGTCTATGTCCCCCTGAAGGGACATTGACCCTCCCAGAAGCAACCCAGACAAGCCAGAATTGGTCAGCACACCAGCCTTCAATTTCGGTTATGCATCCTGATGGGCCCTGGAGGAAATGTCGAGGGATTTACTTCCACAAGCCTCTGCCCCCAAGGCTGGAGGCCCTCCCATTCTGTGGCACCATGGCAGCTGGGCACCCTCTGTGGAGAGCTCCAGGCTCAGCCAGCACACCATTTCTTCCTCCAAGAAAACCTGAGACCACGGGCAACACGTGTCCACTCCTTGTCAGGAATTCACAGGCTAGTGCTCTGAGCTGGGGTCCTGAGGGAAACCATTATTTGGGAAGAGAATTTGGTCGTGAGCCAGTGGAGAAAGTAGCATGTAAACATGATTAAACCACAATGTGATTCACTGAATTTCCAATGACCTCTGAGAGAAAAGAGAAAAAAACTCGGACCAGAAGAAAGCTTCTCCATGAAGCCACCGTGCCCACATGTTCATCAGTCTGTGAGGAGGCTTGTGATCAGCACCCACCGGGTGGATGAGGACCTTGCAGTTTACTTTCTAGTCAAACCAGGCAGACCGCAGACTAGGCAGCGACAGGGACGCATGCGGGCCCCGCAGGAACCGATGTTTCTGCACGGATCCCATCGCTCTGCCCTCTCCCTGGGCTGCCCCTGCCCCTAGCCCCTCACTGGGGTGCTCATTTCTGGGGTTCTGGCCTTGTCCTCAGCTTCTGCTGTGCCCTGGAATGACCGAGTCATCATCACCTGCATCGTCAAGGCTGTTTCTTCCCTTCTCAGCATCTTCTGTACAATGACCACCTGAGTGGACCCCAGAGAATGGCCCCATTTCCGGGAGACCCCACAACCCCTCCTCCTCCTGACTCTCAGCACCTGGGTCCCTGCCAGTAGCCCCTGCACCCGCCTGCACCCGAGGGGCAGGGCAGAAGTTTGTGAACGCACCCCTTTGGTAGAACAATGCACAGCACTGAAGCTCAGATGGGCTGCAGCTCAGGAGGTTCGGTTTCACTGTCCAACCAGCTCAGACCCGAGTCTGTCAGCTGTACCGACGTCTCACATGACCCTCAGGTGGAAGTTACACAGGCTTCTAACCAGCACAGTAACAGAAGCTGCTCCCTCATTTCTATCTACACTCTATTATATATTATGAAAATCCAGTATTAGGTCAACTAACGTTTTTAAGGTGCTTTCGCTTTTGTGCGTAAAACATCAAATCATATGCTATTGTGCAAAGGATATGGATCCATGTTTTAAGTGAAAATACCCTGTATTCAATTAACTCATCCAAAAAAAATTCTCAATCACTGTATGTCCAGGTATCTACCGAAGTGTGGGAAGTAATATTCTCAAGGAACTCTTCGCACATGAAGAAACCACCACAGGTCAATGGGTCCTCGCGGAGCCGCCAGACCTGCCAGACCGAGCAGGCCCGCGGAAGGCCTCAGTGACAGAGCGTCCACTCCGGGTGGTCGGCCTTCCTCTCTCTGAGCCAGAGCAGCTCCTCATATTTAACTTAAACTGAAAGCAGAAAGATCAACCTGTCACAGTCACACCAGGAATTAAGCTCAAATCCTATGGCGATAGCCTCCGTTTTAATTAATGTTCTACTGTTCACAAGTGTATTAATTTTTAAAGATGGCTTTACATTAGGTATTTTACAATTACACTGGAAACAACGCAGACCATATTCCCGACAGTGTGCAGCTTCAGCTAATTTCTGACAAGGGAAATCACAGTCTGCGGTGCACTGCTTCTTTGGTACAAAACTCTGATTATCTGGCTGCAGTTGGCAGGACTCAGGATGCTGAGGCATCTTCATAGAGGACTTCGTCTACCTTCACGTCATGTTCATCCACTGGGACCTGCAGGCAGATCTGCTCCTTGAAGGCCAAGGCCATGGTGTAGGGCTTCGTGTGCTGCTGCTGCTGTTGCGCACAGCGCTTCAGGTAGGCGTCGTAGTAGCCCTTGCCCCGTCCCAGCCGGTTGCCTTGCTTGTCAAACCCGAGACCCGGCATGAAGATGAGGTCCAGTCCCCCTGTGGAGCAGAGGAACACAGGCACAAAGGTGAATGGTTTCTGAGAGAGACTGGCCACTCTCAAATCTGGCTCTGGCTTCTAATGACATCTGTTCCTCCTCTGAATTCAAAGACAACGCACGCCAGTCTGGAAAATCCAAAAAGCACAGGGTATGGTCAAGGAGAAAATAAAAATGACTTGCTATTCAGTAAGCCCATCACCTGCCTCTCCACTTCTCCATGTGAGTATGTACAAAAATGTCAGATTCCAGCCCAGCCACACCTAGCTCAAGAGGTGCTCCAGGGACAGAACCTAAGAACTTATTTGTTCCTTTCTTTAAGCATCCAGGTGACTATACACACCTGCCAGGCCTGGGCCCCTGGGCCCTAGGACCATGACAACTGGAGGAGTGGGAAAGGGTCAGGAAGGGGCCAGACGGGCCAGTGTTTTCTGTCAAGCAGCAGGAACAAGGGAAGCTGTGAGGGGACAGAGCCACCTGCTTCACTTTCCCTCCCCCTGGTAAGGCAAGGCCAGCCTGTCACATGAGGGCGGGCTTTGCTCTACTCAGGAACACTCCAAAAGTACAAGGTTGAGGCCCCATTAACTGGTCCTCTGCTGGACGCCCTCAGGGGACTCGGGGACACAGGGACCAGAACTGGCCATGGCATCATCAGGACCCAGCAGGCTGCTGGGGAGAGGCGAAAGAGAGGGTTTTGGAGGCTGTAAATCCCTGACCTATGAGAGGTGTGGGGGCATCACATGAGGAGGGCGAGGAAGGTCACGAGGCAGAGAACCTCCGTGGATGTGGGAGGCCCTGAAAGTGGTCCCCCAGCTTCTGGCAGGAAGCATGACAGAACTCAAGTGCCACGTCACACATACAACACAGGGCCTACCTAACTCCCCAGCCTCCCTGTGCTGGGCTTTGGCTTCCTATAGGCCGTCCTGGATGCACCATTCCTGCAGCGTGGCTGGCAAGGCCACGCAGGCTGGAAGCCATGGAGTCTGTTCCGAGCAGAGTGCCCCTGCTCGCAGCAGCTGCTCTGACCACTCGCGGAGCTGTGAGGGAACTCACCTTCTCTCCGGCTCCCAGCACACACTTGTCCACCCAAAGCCAAGCAGAGTGCATCTCAGGCCACAGTTATGACCTTCTCGTGTAAACCTGCTGTCCGCTCTAATCCCACCTTGCTAAAAGGCCTCGGTCACCGGCCTTTCCCTTTCCTCACTGTCCCTGTCCTGCTCATCTTTCTCCCTTGGGACGAACAGTGGCTGTGCACTCAAGACTCTGCTCCCTCCTCATCCTCTTTCTGCTGCAGAGCACACACAGGCCTACAGTGCAGCTCCAAGCTTTTCTCAGGCTTCTTGCCTCCTTAGAGTGTGGCAGGTGGTTTGCAAGGTCCTGGAGAGGAGAGGTGTTGAAGGTCAGTGAACATAAAATATGCATGTGTCATATCCATCTCAAAGCAAGGCAGCAGGCTCTGCCAATTTCTCAAAAGCGAGAGTCCAGAAGAACTAGAGATGCCAGCAGAGGGAGAGCCATTCTGGCTGGGTGGCAGGGAGGACTCGTGGAGAACTCTGACTTGACCTGGGTTGTTAAGGATGTGTCTAAGTTGGGTCTGAGCACATTTTAGAAACCGAGGGAACGGTGGGAGGAGCAGGCTGGTGAGACGGGAACAGGAGGGCAGAGGATGTGGCTGAGGAGTGGCGGGAAACATGAGTTCCTCAGACAGAGGAATTGAGGTTTGAGAGGTAAAGTCAGATAGACCCCTACAACTAGCTCAAGAGTAAAAAAACAAATAACCCAATTTCAAAGATGGACAAAGTACCTGAACAGACATTTCTCCAAAAAAAACCAAAAACAAAGCCCATGACAAGATGCTCAATGTCAGCAATCATCAGGAAAATGTAAATCATTACCTCAATGAGTTATCACCTCAGACCTGTTAGGATATCCATTAAAAAAAGAAACCAAACCAGGATATAACAAATGTTGGTGAGGACACGGAAAACTGGAACCATTGTGCATTGTCCCTTGAACATAAAAAGGTGTAGTCACTACAGAAAACACTGTGGAAATACCTCAAAAAATCAGGAACAGAATTACGAACAATCCCACTTCTATGTATTTGTCCAGAACTGAAGTCAGGGTCCTGAAGAGACACCTGCACACCTGTGTTCACAGCACACTGCTCACAATGGCCAAGAGGTGGAAACAATCTAATGTCCACCAACAGAACAAACAAATGAACAGAATGTGGTGCACACAGCGGAATATTATTCAGCCATGAAAAAGGAAGTTCTGCCACATGCCACAACACAAAGAAGCATGAGCACACCGGGCCGAGTGGAACAAGCCAGCTACAGAGGGACAAATGCTGCATGACCCCACTCATGCGAGGAATCGACAGCAGCCAAACTCAAGAGGGTGGAATGGGAATTGTGAGGGGTTGGGAGGAGGCGATGGAAAGCTGCTGTCCACCTGGTGTGAAGTGTCAGTTGTGCAAGATGAAAAGGGACAGGAGCGATCTGCTGTACTCTCTGCGTCTACAGTCAACACCGCTGTGCTCTGCCATTAACTCTGAGGTACACGGGTGTGGATCGGGAGGCAACTACAGGACAAGAGAATGACAGAAGGGCTACCTTGCACAGCTGCCTGTTCCAAGTGATCTCTACCATGTTAGGCAAGAAGAGCAGCTTTGAGATTCTCAGGTGATGGACAAAAGGCTCTGAAGTGGCCCTTCACAACTAGGGGTCCTGACAGCCAACTTGGGGCATTGCTCTGGGACCCCAATCCACAGGACTGCTGCTGCTGCTGCCCCTGGCTTCGGGTCCTTAGGATCACCTCTGAGTTCTGCTTCTGCTATTTGGAGACTTCAGGTATTTTCCTAAAACTCGTACTATATTCCTTACAGACTTCATCCATCCACTGTCACTCTTGAAGTTCTTTCTGTGTCACCACTGTCACCACACACACCACCCCTCCCCCACGTGCACATGCCTGGGTTCTGCACACTGCCTAACACTGTGCTGGATGCCTGCCCTCCCCGAAGATGACGGGCCAGCAGGCCCTGCATCATGCACAGGCTTGACAAGCCCCCTTGCACATGCTGGTCCCACCCTGGCCCACCCCCACTAACAGAGGCTGACCCAAGACCCCTCGGAATACACTGTAAAGTCAAAACTCACCTAAGGGACAGGAGAGAAACCCCGGGCCACAGACATTCTTTATAACCCTCTAGCACAGCTCCATTTTCAGACCACCACAGGCTCCCTGAGAGAGGACTTGGACACTAGCACTACAGGTGAGAAGAGCCCACTCAACATGGTTCAATCCTGGGTGCCTCTGCCAGGAGCCCCAGCTGCATGGGGGCTGCAGCCCCAAGTCCTAAAAATGCTCTCCGAGAGCCCCAGACTGTTCTGCAGAGTCACAGTTTACTGGGTGCCTTTCCTCAGGCTTTGCTGGCTTTCCAGGGTGATTCTGCATTCCAAACCTAGCAAGCTAACCTGCCGAAAACTCAGGTAGCCTCACACACTGCTTGCTCCAACATGTGGCCTTTACATCTCGCACTGGCTCTGGAACGCCAGTGCCCTCTGGTGGCCACCCAGCGTGGTGGGCAGGGCCCTGAGGCCATGTCTGCGCGTAGCCACCCTCCAGCTACCCTTCCTGTGCTTCTTCTACCTTCTCAGGGGCCAAGAAGCAGCCACAAACAGTACCTACTTCACAAGGCTGGTCCTGAAAAAAAGTCTGTGACCTCTCCTGCACAGGGCTCAGATTATGCCTTTTATGGTCACACACAGGCCCACAGATGCAGTTTCAGGAGAGCGGAAACCACGTTAAAAGGTGACAGAGAGGACAAGTGCATTAAGGACAGGAAACTAAAGGGAATCGCTGGGGTAAGGATAATTCAAGTGTGGAGATGGAGACAAACCTGAGATGCAGAATTGGCTCTGGAAAAACAAAACAAAACACAAGAACTAGGTCCTGAAAGAAAATGAAGAAAGAGGGCCTGTAAATGTTTTATTTGTTCCTGAGACAAAGCGCTACGCTTGGCACCGAGGACTCAGTTCACTCCACAAAGCATCTTCCCTTTAAACCCTGGCTGAGGCAGCCGCTGGGCCCAAACACCTCCTAGGGCCCAAACGGGCTCCTAGGAAGCCTGCGACTCAAGATCCCCGTGCTGGGCTCTCCAGAACAGAATCAGGCCAGCCACAGACCACCCGCCCAGCACTGCGGAGGAGCTGGAAAAGGAGAGCCTGGCGCAGGCAGTGCTCTAACCTGCACACTGCTACCACATGCTGCTCACGGACATCCATTTCCTTCTCCTTCCTCTTCTCTCCCACTCAGGGTGCATGGCTGCATCCCAAGTTTGCAACTTCATGACCCAGTGCCTCCTCCCCCAAGGAGCCCTCTGCACCACAGCCAGAATTCTCGTCTCCACCTGTCACTCTGAACACGCCCTTCGTCCTCAAGTCCGACTGGTTTGCCTCCTGCCAGGCACTACTGGTCTCGACTGACCCTGAAGTGCACCTTCGTCATGACACCCCTCACTCACAATCTCTTAGAAAGAGAGCATCCAAATTCCTCAACTGGGTGCGCAGGACCAACACCATCGTGCTCCGATCACCTCCCCAACACTGCCTCACAGCACATCAGGTGACCCCAGTTAAACGGAGTCACTGTCCCATGCCCACCCAGGACTTCCTGCCTGCAAATCCCGGCTCCTGCCACACTCTTCTCCTTGCCTGTGAGCTCCTTCTACTCCTTTAATTAAACTGTCTGACCCTATGGCACAGTTAAACTGTCTGACCCTACGGCACAGGATACCCAACCTCAGATGAACTTCCACCTCACTCTCCCTGCGCATGCAATCTGCTGTGAGCAGCTCCTCTGGGGTCCTGAAAGAAGTCCGCCATCCACTGTAGAGGAGGAATCCTTTCCCCTGCCTTTTGGGAACAGAGCTGTGCTCATTCCCCAGACAGAGACTGAGCTCAGTCTAATTACTATAAAAGAAGGAACGACAGTGGGAATAACATGTCTCCTGACCATACTCATCTTAGTTTCCCGACTACACCCACAGTTACCTGTCCAGACCATCCCCTGTGACACCCCACTCTTATCCCAAGTCCAGCTTCTGCAAGGGGGAGCACAGAAGCTGGCCCCAGCTGGTGCCTGCACTGTGCCATATGCAGCACTGTACCCTGGGACAGAAGGGTGACTAGGAGCTGCTGCTCAGCATATCAGACAGACTGGGTGAGTCTGGAGGCCGGGGCTTCATCCCCATTTCACGGATGAGAAAACTGATGTCAGCGCCCAGAGAGGTTAAATTGGTCTGTAAGGACACTCAGCTCCTAAGAGACAAACCAAGTGCTTGCTGCCCAGGTGGATGATGACTCAGCAGCACACGCTGCTCCTATGGCTTAAAAGGTGCAAGTGGGACCAGGCAAGTGGGTGGAGGGAAGGTGACAGGGCAAGTGTGCTTGAGGCAGAAGCAGGGGAGGGGCTGAGTGTGCCGGCTTCCGGACAGGCTGTGGGAGGCTGAAGCCCAGCACCACCACTGATCAGCTAGGGAGCATCCCTCAAAGTTGTCTCCGCCTACGATCTACGAGGGATAAGCATACTGTGATGTGAAGAGTCTCTAAGCTATTAACATCAAATGTCAACTTAATCAACTGCTGCACGCACACCCCTTGGGCCATGCAGCTGATTACAGACACAGGCGCTTCCCTCAAACCCGTGTCTGAAACACGAAGAAGCCGAAATCCTGAAGTAAAGCACAGAACCAGTAACTCGTGGTATCTCTGGTGGCAGAACTCTCAAAAGTCAATACCGCATGCTTTAAACTCACGACGGCCTCTGGAAGGACAGACTGAAGCATGACCTCCTTGAATCATTCCTCACAGTAAAACAGTGCACAGGAGGTAAACAGAACCATTTATGTGATTACTGTCATAAAATACATTCCACTTCTGATTACCTATGAAATTGGGTTTTTAAAAAATGTCCCTGTAAATCCATAATGCTCTTAAGCAGTATTCAACTAAACCACCTAATGTAAACAGCTAATTTTTTTAAAAAAACGGTATTATAAATGCACCTTCACTCTTTCTGCTGTTTGGTTGCATCATGTTTTTGCTGTTCGGCAATCTCCACACAGAATCAGACACACTGCAGTCAGACCGGCTATTAGAGACACAAGTGCCAGTTCTGGCAGGGTGCTCAGCTGGTTAGAGCAGTGTCCCCAGCTGGTTAGAGCAGTGTCCCCATACACCAAGGTTGTAGGTTCGAACCCCAGTCAGGGCACATACAAGAATCAACCAATGAGTGCATCAAGAAGTAGAACAACAAATCCGTGTTTTCTCTTTCTCTCCCACCAACGCTCTAAATCAGTAAATGGACCACCAGTAGCAGCTTTACCCTAACACATTTTCTAGATGTTACATTTGTTTCGGGTTGGAGCTTGGGATATGTTCACTGCTACTGATAATCAACTGGCCTTAGAACTGAAAAAAAATTCCAGAACTTCCTATGGTTTCTCACTAACTTTGGGCAACCTCTGGTTGTCCAATCTATAAAATGAGTGGATGACATTCTTCAATTTCTCAGACCTCTTGAGAATCAAAACTTAGCAATTCTGGGAATCTTAAGGACAATTCCTTGAACTGTATCTGTAGCACAATCAATCAACAAATTAAGCCAGTCACAAAAATGGCAAGTACTGCATGATCCTACCTACATAAAGTACCCAAAACAGTGAAATTCACTGAGAGAGCAAGCAGCATGGGGGCTGCCAGGGCTGGGAGAGGGGAGGTGGGGAGGAGCTACTGGGTGCAGAGGGCCAAGGCTGCCAGAGCTGCCAGAGGAGAAGGCCTGGAGACTGGCTTCACAGCAATGGGAACGCCTTCACCACCACTGAAGCATCCACTGAAAGATGGTCAAGATGGTAAAGTTTATGTTACGTGTTTTTTACAACTAAAAAAACAAAGGGAAGTAAGAACTTAGGTGCTGGAGTGAAGTCAGGTGCTTCTGTAGGCAGCCCCCCCCCCGCACAGCCCAGGTCATGTGGTATGTGGTTAAGGAGGAAAAGAAATGCCTGGTTCACTCCTGAGAGTGGTGAGGAACGGCTTCCTCAGACCCAGAAACAGGTGGGTGCTGCTGGAGCTATTTCTATTTTTCTCACTGTGGAAGACGGGCTCTCAAAGTCACTACAGTAAATAACTGCAGCGAAGTACGCTTCCTGAGCCTAACAGCTTGGCAAAGTGGAAGCCTGTCGTGGGCTCCCACCATTTGTTTTACCAAGGCTGGTTAAATGAGCACTGGAAAGTGCTGCAAACCTTCCGGTTCAGTGCATTTACCTAAAATAAAACTACTCGGCACATTGTATTTCTTCTGCTTGCTGTCGTCTTCCACCCTAGCAAGACGCGCCGCTCGGCCCCTATGAACCTGTGCAGTCTAGAACACATTCCATTACTGTCAGCCCGAGATAAAGTACCCTGTTACTGTGAAGGGATAGAACCTGGTTTTTATACAATGGCCTGTACTAGTGAGTTCCCAGTGCTTTTTCACTCCAACTACCCTGGTTATCTGCTTCAGTAAGTCTTCTTCTAGGGGACAAACTTGCTCCTGAAACTCTTAATGTTCCCTAAAACCTGCTTGAGTACTTTGACAGGAAGAAGCAGAAAAAAAACCTGAAGATTTACAGCTCAATAAAAATGCAATTGAATCAAATTAATAAACACCCATTACTAACAACTCACCATACGGAAGGCCCTGTCTGAGGAACCAGAGAGGACAGAGATAACTAAGCACTCACACTCTAGGATGTAACAACCTGAGCAGATACCCCCGACAGGCTGTATGTGTACAAACAAGTGACCAGGTAAGAAGCTGAATGAGGTAAGGAACCACTGCACCCCACAGAGATGGGGCAGCCTGGGAAACCTCACCGAGGAGTCGGCCTACTGCACCCACCATGAAACAACAAGCAGGGTGCTGAAGGGTCGGCACAGAGAGGCAGGGAGAGAAGGTGGGGAGTGAAAACAGAGCTGGCACAGGCAGAGACTTGGGAAAGCGCGGCGGGGTTCCGGGCTAGTGGCTGTTGGTGACGGCTGGTATGAAGTAGGGGACATTACATCAAATATCCAATAATTACTTGTGACTTCCACATTGGACTCTGCGCTTTCTCTTCCCTTTGACGCTGGGGAGTGCCCTTTACCAGTGGTTTGGGGAGGGGGCCTCCAGAACCACCGCCCAGGCATCAGCCTTACTCTGTGACTGCTGTGGCTTTGGATAGCTCATTGTCCACCTAGGCCTGCTTCCTCATCTGCAGAGAGAAAGGACTGACTTGGATGATCTACAGAATCCCCCACATGACAATTAAGTGTCTCTTGGATACATAAAGGCAGGACACTGCAGACAAAACCACCAGTTCAGAATAACACATTTGTAAAACACTGACATCTGCTGGACACTGGGAAAACTGTTTGGCCCATCCAAAAAGCAGCATCCTTTACAAACCTAGTTTTGGGCACTCACTCTGAAACCCGTTATTGAAGATGCAAATTTCTTATGAAATTGGGTTTTCTAAATTTTGATTCTATAGAACCTAAGAAAATTTTGAAGAAAATTAACTTTAAAGTTACTTCAGGGATGCCTGATGCCACTTGCAAATTTGTGCCTACTATGCTCCTATGCTTTCCTATTATCACAAAAACAACCAGCCCGAAAATATAATGGAAAAAGATTCCATTCACAATCAGCGACAACAAATACTATTAATTAACTAGGAATATACTTAACAAAAAATGTGCAGAAGCCACATGATTAAAAGTACAACGACCAGCAGAAGAACACAAGGGAAGTGCTGAACTGCTGGGCACAGGGCTGCATGTCTGGAGCGGAGCAGACCACCTGTCACAGAGAAGTCCCTTCTCCCAAACTGACCTAATGATGCAGCCCAATTCCAACCAAGATCCCTAGAGGATCTGGGGCGTGAAACTGACAAAATAACGTTAATCTCAAAAATGAATGTGAGGATAGTCAGCTAAATTTTTAATATAAAAATAATGGGACAGGACTTCTCCTACCAGGCACTGAAGCATTCAAGGGCATTCAACAGTCATTATACTACATCAATCAAAATAGTACGGCACAGGTTCCAGAACAGGCAAGCAGATCAATGGGAAAGACTCATCCAGAAACAGACCTGCACCATAACTGAGTGCACGAAAATGGTGGCACACTTTAAATAGGTAACACTGTGTTAACTACCATCGCAGCACTGTGCATTTCATTCCCATTACAGACGGAGAGTTAATCAAACTTCCCAGGGGCACAGTTCTCCCCAGCTGCCGCCTGCAACAATCACTTGCTCTCTGATCCCCTCACTTGAATGCATCTCTAATCGACAAAAATAAGCCAACAGCTTTCAACTCTGCCCTTCTTTCTCCATCTGGGCCTGAATATCAACCACATAATCTCTAACAGAGCCCATCAGAAGTACCAATATACAGCAAACCTAAACTTCTTTCAGATGAGGGACGAGAGAAAAATCACTGCAATTTGAAGGTTTAGATGTTAAAAAAAAAAAAAGAAACAGGAGCACCTTTTCGCCTTCTTTGCAGTTACTATTAGTCATTCATTCAACATACAATTATTAGACTTCAAAAAAGGTATTGAAGCTGAAGGAAAAGGGGACATCTCCATGCTCGCTTCAGCAGCACATACACTAAACTAGAACGATACACAGAAGATCAGCATGGCCCCGAGCAAGCATGCCGTACAAATTCTTTAAGTATTCCATATTTTAAACCTCATCAAAATGAGAAGGGATCCAACCATATGGGGAAACATATTTACAATGACATCTCGGACAAGGGTTTGATCTCCCAAACATATAAAGAACTAATATGATTCAACAGCAGAAAGACAAACAATCCAACTGAAAAATGGGCAAAGGACCTGGACAGACACTTCTCCAAGGAGGACACACAGAGGGGCCAGAGACATATGAAAGGATGCTCAGCATCACTAGTCATCAGAGGATGCAAATTAAAACCTCAACGAGATGCCATTTCATACCGGTCAGAATGTCTATCACAACCATATCAACAAACAACAAGTGTTGGAAAGGTTGTGGAGAAAAGAGAATCCTAGTGCACTGCAGACCGGTGCAGCCACTGTGGAAAACAATAAGGCATTTCACCAGAAAACTAAAGATAGAACTGCATTTTGACCCAGCAATTCCATTACTGGGATTATACCCTAAGAACCCTGAGACACAAAATCAAAAGAACCTATACACCCCAATGTTCACAGCACCACAATTTACAACAGTCAACTGTTGGGAACAGCCCAAGTGTCCTTCAGTAAATGAATGGATCAAAAAACTTGGTACATTTACACAACAGAATATTAAGCAGCAGAAAGAAAGGAGGAGCTGCTACCCTTTATGACAGCATGGATGGCACTGGAAAGCATTATGCTAAGTGAGAGAAGCCAGGTGGGGAAAGAAAAATACCATATGATCTCACCTGTAAGTGGAACCTAATGAACAGAACAAACAAATGAGCAAAATACACCAGAGGTATGGGGACAAGGAACAGACTGACAGTGACCAAAGGGCAGGGGGTAAGGGGTTAAAGGTAGAAAGAAGGGAAAGGGACTAGTCAAGAAATGTATAAAAATGACCCATGGATAAGGACAACAGGGTGGGAACTGATGGTGGGAGTGGGGGGGGGGTGTGGAGGAGAACAAAGGGGGAAAAACTGGGACCACTGTAATAGAATAAAATATTTAATAATAATAATAATAAAAAGAAATGAAAAAGGCAATACCTCAAATCCACTGGGGTACTGTGCTGAGCCCAAATGCCACAAAGGAAATGCCTGAAGAATATTTTTGTTTCTCCAGGGACAGGAGGGCTGCCAGGTAAAAGCACATAGGCACATAGAGAATAGGCAATAAGGCACACAGAGAATAATTTTCTGACCTTTATAAAATGGTCTAAAATGGAACAGGCTTTCCTGCTAAGTTGTGGGCTCTTGGTCCCTGTATTCAAGTAAAAACAGAGAAACACTTTGAAATTACATGCATGGGATGCAGTAGAGCTAGCCCACTCACATGAAGCATACTGAGGTGTCCCAGCATGGGTAGAAATATGGAGGAAGAAGGGTCCAAATCCCAGGAGGCTGCTGGAGGACATAGTACATAAGTTGAGACAAAGAAGGTGAAGACCCCAACAGGCAGACAAGCACGATGTGCACTTGTTAGGAGGGAACCAGAGAACAGAGGTCAAGAGACCTTCCCCACAAAAGGAAACACACACACACACACACACACCCCTTTCCCTCTTCAACTCTTGCTACAGAACATGGACTTGTTTTCTAGGCTGCAAAGACAAAGCTGTCACGTAGTGGAGGAACACAATCCAGCTGCGTGTTAAGGTCACTCTGGCAGGAACACGAAACTGAAAAGGCAAGTGTTTGGAGAAGGTGGAGAGTTGGGTATTCACTGAAATGACGTAAGACAGAGAGCACAACTCTGCCATGTGCCAAAATCATTGGGGGCAAAGGTGCAACTTCACTTCCTGGTGCAGCTCCCTTGAATCATTGCTTGTCCTCATTTTTCTTTTTTTTTAATATTTTATTTATTTATTTTTAGAGAGGGAAGGGAGGGAGAAAGAGAGAGAGAGAGAGAAACATCAATGTGTGGTTGCTGGGGGCCGTGGCCTGCAACCCAGGCATGTGCCCTGACTGGGAATCGAACCTGAGATGCTTTGGTTCGCAGCCCGCGCTCAATCCACTGAGCTACGCCAGCCAGGCTCATTTTTCAATGGAGAATATTTTCTAACTTACTTTTCTGGAAAGAAGAAAATGTTGTAATTCATCAAAAGAAACATCCCAGTCTTGTGGCCTGTCAAGATGCTATAATGAAGAATTTTAGAGGGATGTTTTCACTGATGAAAGCATTCACGGAAATGCATCCTCTTGGCTCTTGCCCATAGAACAGAAAAAAAAGAGGCAGCTACATCCAGTCTGGGGGTAAGGGCTCCCCTAGGCCTGCTGCAGGACTGTCCCACTGTTCCTTGGGGGCAGAGGAGATGCGGAGGGGCACAGAGAGATGAAGAGGGGGATGGAGGGAGGGAGAGAGAGGGAGGAAGAAAAGAGGTGGGGGAGGCAGAAGAGGGTAAAGGGGGGATAAATGGACACTTGGGGTGGTGAACACAATGTACAGATGCTGTGCTATATAGAACTATATACACCTGAAACCTATATAACTTTATTAACCAGTCACCTCCAAAAATTCAATAAACTTTTAAAAAGAGAGGAGGAGTCAGGGGTGGGGGTTGAGAAGCACATTCACATAAACCCATGATGGCATTTTTATACACACAGGTTTTCACCAGTCTAGCTTGAGATTTAAGGGTCAGAACTAAACTAAAAACAAGTTTTTTTTCCTATTTCAAACTCCTCATAAAATTAAAAATTCTGCTTCTTCTCTGAATTGAACATATATGGAAACATACATAAAACTAATAGACATCTTAATGTCTCAATTAAAGGTAATGAAATAAAAACTGAATTGGAAAAGGAGTTTAAATACCTGAAATTCTGTGTGTCAGAACTTGAAGTCACCCCGGTTAATTCCTTTAACGATGCTTCAGTGTCCAACAGTGCACTCAATGCATCACTCTGCTTGAACAGAACGTTTAGCAGGCTGACCCATCTTGGCAAGAATAACAGGCCATAACCCCTAAGGAAGTATCTTTTCATCTTAATGGGCTGGGAGTTAACAAAAAGTAAATTACCACTCTGTGAAATGAGAATATATTCTAAATTTGCTGCTGCAAAAAAATAGACAATCCTGGAAGAGCTCCAAGGAAGCCTATGAGTGCACTTACAAGTCAAACAAAGGCCCTGACAAAAAGGAAAAGTCTTGGCTCTTCTTCCTGTGTATTTACTTGAATAAAAAATACCTGGAGAAAAAAAGTAAGGTTATGACCAGTGTACCTTTACATACACCTGACTTAGTGCAAGTTCTTCCTTGGGAAAGTTACCGGCTTTCCCACAAATGCCATCGCCAAGGGTACCTGTTCCATGAGTAATGGTTCTCATGCAGAACGCTGTCAGGAGAGAGACAGAAAGTACACGTGATAGAGCAATCTTAATGAAGGAGACGTTATGAAAAGAAATGGTGATTTAAAAGGCACTGGAGTGGAAAATGGGAGAAGTGGGTGCCCGTGGCCGTGTGAACTGCCTTTGTGTCTTTGGAGAAGTCCCTTGAACTCCTTGGGCTTCAATGACCCCATGTGAAAACAGGGCAGATGAAGCGAGGCCCGTGAGAGTGCTGTGCCTCCATCAGCACGTGACTCTGGAGGAGGCTCTCTGCCGTCCAGAACTGCCACACTGGCAGATGTAATGTGCAAAAGCACACTTCAAAAGTACAGCTGCTTTGGGTTGCGAGGGTGGTCCTGAGTCGGGGGATGGCTACCTTTTACCTAGCCCAGTTGAGTAGGGCGTAGGCACCAAAGGCTCCCCGTCTGCTGCTATTTTTCTCGCTGGCTTTCAGCGGGCAGAGCATGGGCCTACAGCCATCCACCATCCAGTTTAGCGCAAAATTACAACTGCTTTGATTTATTTTTAATCTTGATTATTTATTTTGGGAATGCAAATAAAATTAGTGAAGGTGATTTTTTTGTGAAGCAAAAGAGACATGTGTTAAAGGCTTAGAAACTCCTCTTGTAGTCAGAGCACGAGCTGTTGCTATGAAGCATACTGAAATATCAAACCTGGGAGGATCTTGTGACTGGTTATTTTTTGGCTTAGTAAAACTAAACAAAGAAACAAACTTCCCACAACACTCCAATGGTCATTTTGACAATCAAGTGGGCCAGAGGTGTAACAACTCACCACGGTCTGACACCACCCTAAGATGTCAACTCTAACACCACATGCTCACCTGTTGACAAGGCTTCCTCTCGAACTTCGCCTTCACCAGGCTGATGAATATTCCAGGATGTTTTGGGAAGTGAAGAAATTTCCTCGGGCGATGCTAATTTGACCATATCCATGTGACTGCTCTGGAACTGGTAGCGTGGGATAAAGCAGGTTTTCCCTTGCTGAAAAATGTTCTTGATGATCTCTTCTGTCTCAATTTCATCCTGCATGCTCAGAAAGATGGAGATCCTTTTGGACTTCTGATACTGACTGTGGGCAATCACCTAAATGGGAAAGGATAGCAATTACATTTTCCAAGATGATACTCTTAACAATCAGAAATTCCCCCTTAACAGTTTTAACATTTTCTCCCTTCTTTATCAGCCTTCAACTCCCTCAACTGTCCAAAAACAAAAAACAGCAGAGTGTTACAGTGGGTCAGTGCTGCATCCTGAACACAAACTATGGTTCTGCACCCCACATTTGCTTCTCTGATCCCTTTACATCAGTCAGGCATACCCCCTTTTGTAGGTGTGAAAGCCACTGTGTGGCCCTGCTGGCTGTTTAGAGAATTCCAGGCTTGACCTCCATCTACCCATTCTTTCCGCTCACTTCTCCTAATTATTATTTTTGATTACTTTAACTCTGAACCTTGGCTCCCACAAGCTCCTTCACTCTTTGGATTGTCAGGATTCTCTCCTGAATTCTACCCACTTAAACCCAGCTCAAGCGCTAATTTTCCTGACTTCTGCCGAGCCTTACATTTACAGATACTACACGTAACGTAACACTTATGTAGTGTTGGGAGTTGATGACAAATTGTTTTGTGTGCCCTTAATGTGGTGCTCTAACCAGTCTGGAATCTCCCAGGAGGCAGAGAACATGCCTTACAATTCTCCTATCTTGACTCAACCTCCATCCTGTTTTCTAACCTTCTTTTCATGTGCATATTAAAAGGTTCACAAAGATGAGGGTGGGGGTTCTTGGAGAAGCAAAATTCCTCTAAAAGCAAGTGCCAAGTTTATGAGAAGGTAGACATGGGTGAGAGAATTCTCTTCATATTCATCAGGTTTAATCGTTTATCAGGTAGGAGAAGGAGACCTGGCTTTGCTTCACAGACAAAGAAAGTTAAAAATCTGAGAACTTCCCCACACTCAGCCTTAAGCTCTCAGTTCCCTTTTCTCCCCTTTCCTTTTCTGTTCTCCCTTGTTCTGCAAGCTAAGAAGAAAAAGATATAGCCCTGGCTGGAGTAGCTCAGTGGATTGAGCACCGGCTGCGAACCAGGCATCGCAGGTTCGATTCCCAGTCAGGGCACATGCCTGGGTTGCAGGCCATGTCCCCCAGCAACCGCACATTGATGTTTCTCTCTCTCTCTCCCTCTCCCTTCCCTAAAAATAAATAAAATAAAAAGAAAGAAAAAGATATCACAAAAGCGACTTATAAATGTGACTGGCCAATTCAGAAGAGTCAATTTTTCCTAATAAAAAGGGACATATAGTAAATAGAGCACACCAAACCACTAAGGAAGAAAATTAATTCCATCATCTGAGAGGTTACTAAGCTGTTAGGCCTGAAATAGGCAAAGCAAACATCAATGTGAAACCCAGACCTTGGGTGGCAGATCTGGGACTTTTGGCACCCAAGTAATCTGAGAAAGTGTCTTTGTGTGTGTGTGTGTGTGCTCTTAAAAGAAGAATACAGAAAATCAAGAGCTGAGTAAGTAGTAATGAACATCAGTTAAAATTCAGTGTGAGACTGTGCATATATTTGTCTTTCTTCCATCCTCAAATCTCATTTACGTGAGAGTAAAAAAAGCATTTCAGCACTGAGAAGGGGAGCACAGAGATTTCACTGATTTACATAAGACAGAAAGTGGACAAGAGAGTGTTTACAAACAAAGCAGCAGCGGACCACAGCACGCAGAGAACATGGTGGATGTACGTCAGGCAGAAGCCATTCCTCTCATGCAATCCCAAAATGAGTACAAAAGGCACAGGAAATCCCCATTAGCTATCACTCCTCCACTGATAAATATGTACAGGCAATAAAGGTGCATCCAACATCCTAGAAAGCCAAAGCGCAAAATAAAATGATTAAAAAGGGTGGGTGCCCTAGCCGGGTAACTCAGTTGGTTACAGTGTCGTCCTGATATGCCAAGGTTCTCAGTTTGATCTCTGAACCCCACTGGTCAGTGCACATACAAGAAACAACCAATGAATACATAAGTAGATGGAGCAACAAATCGATGTTTTGTTACAGGGTGCAGCCAAGAGGGGGGACCCCACATTTGAAATGGGGCCCAGAACTCAAGGTGTCCAGGAGATTCTAAGATGTCTTCACCTCTTCCCCCACAGGTGTGAGTTGGGGGAAGGGGCACACAGAGCAAGAACATGCAGGGCAGCTTTGCAGCTAATCCATGGCATGGTCATAGCCTTAGGCTGGTCACTTGGATATGCTATATAGCTATGGCCATACTCTGGGCCAGCGGGATGGAAAGGGACCCACCCCCCCCCCAAGATGTGACTGGGGGCAGGTCTCCTGAGTTACAGCACCTGTGTGGGAGCTCAGAGAAGACTGGCTCCATGACATGGGGTGACACCTGTCCAGACCCACGATGGCAACCAGAAAAGCTGTAAAGGACAGCAGATTGAGGGCAAGTGTGACCGAGTGTGGGAGGAGTCGGAAATGGGGCTGCAGAGGAAGATTGGCACAGGGATTTAAACCCAGACACGGCAGCCATAGAGGAGAGAACCACACAGATTTGGCTGAATGGGGACCCCTGTGGCCCTGGTGGAGAGAGGACCACGCACCTTTGCCAGAGTGGGGACCCCTGCAGCAGTAGGGGGAACCACCACCCAGCTTTAGCAGAGATTCCGGTGACACAGCTGAGGGTGCCGAGAACCGAGGAAGGCCTTCCAGCAGAGCACGGATTACTGGGAAGAACCAGAGGCTGCTTGAGCCACAGACCTCTATTTTCTTTCCTGAGATACGGTACCCCAGACTGGGCAAAGGGGAAGGAAGGACTATGTGTGTTTGTGGGTGTTTTAAGAGACTTTAAGATTTCTGATAAAGACATTAGGTCACTACTTTAAGTTCATACAGCACTAAATAAATGTTTCCTTTCCTTTTCATGAATCTCTGGCATTGAGAGACATCTTTCCTATAGACCACAGACATAACAGACCTGGGGGTCTCTTTCAGTAATAATGTATTGTCCCAGGCCCCCCTTGTTTGTTTTGTAACAGTTTCTCTCTTTAAAAAATAAATTAACTTTTTAAAAAAGGTGGTGGGTTCAGCCAGTATGAAACTAAGGTAACTCAAAGAAAAAAACTGTAATTGTAATGTTTTTTCAAATTCAAGATAGCTGCATCCACAAAACAAGCTACTATAGGAAGCAAAGAATTAAAAAATATATTTGGAAATTAAAAGTAAAATTACAAAAATTAAAACAATTCAGGAGAAAGCCTGAAAGGAGAAGAACAAGACAAAGAAGTGGGGGAAAAAAGAGAAAAAAAATGTTGAAACCAAGAAGATCAAGCTAGAATGTTTATTATGTGATTAACAGGAATTGCAGAAAAGCAGAAAACAGTTGTAATAAAAAATATAATAGATAAAAATAATGGTCTTCGGATTGAGTGGAGTTCATGGGTGCTTGGCAGAGCAAAGAAAAATAATTTTAAACTTTAAATTCAAACTATCAAGGTTGGCTGGTGTGGCTCAGTGGATTGAGTGCTGACCTGAGAACCAAAAGGTCACCAGTTTGATTCCTGATTAGGGCACACGGACCCCGTCCCCAGTAGGGGCAACCACACATTGATGTTTCTCTCCCCCCCTTTCTGCCTACCTTCCCCTCTCTTAAAAAAAAACTAATCTTTTTAAGAAAATAAATTGAAACTATCATATTGGAAGGTATAAATATTTTCTAAGGTATAAAGTATCACCCGGTTTACCTTTCACTGTGCTATCCACCTGAAACTAGTAATATTGTACGTCACCTGCAATTGAAAAGTATTTTCAATTTCTAAAAACGTGAAAAACATTTACTTATTCACTGGACATCGATTTTTTTCTCCAGTGTCCGACCAAAGTCACTCCCCCAGACGCGTTCGATACATGCCTTCGGAGCAGCGTGAGGCACCACGTTTTCCGGACGGGAAAACCCACGAACCATAATGGCAGGAGCGGCAAAGTCACCAACAGGTTTCAAACCTACAGATGCGGAACCTCGTTCACACCCCCTCACCTTCCCCCTTCATGGGCGGCAGCAGGCTGAGAACCAAGCGTCTTTCAGCAACTCAGAAAAACACGCCCTGGCCACCCACTGCCCCACACAAAGGCGCGAGGCAGGGCCTAAACGGCCGCCATCCTCTCAGTCAGGGTGGTGCTCGCTAGCTCGCAGGCGCCTCCATGCCCTCACAGTCCTCCGCTTAAGGAACAGCGTTTCTCCAGTCTTTCCGGCTTCCTCTCCTGCTCTTGCTTCGCGACCTCCAACACTGGCCAAAGCCACCTCAGCTGAGGCCCCGGCATCTCCTTGGCCGCTCTCACCACCACACCCGCGTCGCCCGGAAGTGGGAAGCACACGCTTGGTCCCCTCACTAGCCCTGGCGCTCTCCAGCAGAACCCGCGCAAAGACCTCGTGCTTAAGAGCGTCCAGACACGCTCCAAAGGACGTCAACGTGCTGGACGGAACGTGCGCACGTCGAGGGGGCGGGAAGTGCCATGGGGGTGGTGCGGTGAGACACTGGTGCGCGCCTGGGGAAGTGCGGCGTGGGTGGGGGAAAAGCGCGCACCGGGGTCGAGTGAGCGCGTGGGAGACGTGCGCGCGGTGTGGGGAGTGCGCGCGCCAGAGCCCTGCGTCTGCGCAGGCCCGCAAGCCCTCGCGGCGCGGCCGTGAGTCAGTTTAGCTCGCAGCCGTAACAGCCCCTGCGGTCGCCCACCTTCTGGGTCAGGAGGCGCGACTGGCGCAGCCGCTCCTCCGCGCTGATGGCCCGCAGGCGCTGCTTCAGCTCTGCCCGCAGGCTCCGCTTGGCGCCGCTCACAGCCGCCCCCGCCGCCATGTTGGGTACCAGTCGCCCTCACGCCTAGTCCGCGCCGCTGATCCCGCGGGTCGGAGAGGGCCCGGCGGCTTCCGGATTGCGGGCGCCCCGCCCCCGCCCCGCCCCGCCGGGCGACCTCCACAGGCCACCGCTGCTCACTACAGGCCACGGGCCTCCGGTGTTTGAGGTGACGTTCAGTAATCGAAAGAAAGGGGTGGAGGGGGGAGTCCAATGGGTAAGGGGATTAAACTCTAAGATAATTGCAAGTTTAGAAAAAAAATGACTTCGTTTTATGTTAATCAACTTGACTGAAGTTCTTACGGAGAACAAACATTCAAGAATAGCTAGGATAACACTGAAAACCAAAGGTCATGGGGAGGGTGGGCGGGGGAGAGGCGGAAACTGGCCCTCGCAGACGTTGACACAGAGTCTGAAGACTATGATTCACCCAGCGTGGCAGCGCCACTCGGACGCACCAGTCGACAGTAGACACGAGCAACAACAGAAAGTTTATCAGAATTGAAAACGTGCATGAAAGGACTCGCAAGAAAATGAAAAGATTACCTAGAAAATGGGAGGAAATATTTGCAAATCGTATATTTGATAATCCAGGAGAGTATATAAAGAACTCTTGCAACTCAGCAATTAAAAAAACAACCATAATCCAGCTTTACAATGGGCAGAGGTCTTGAGTAGACATTTTTCCATATAAGATATACAAATGGCCAATAAGCACGTGGGAAGATTTCAACATTATTTGTCATTAGGGGAATGCAAATCAAAACCACAAAGAGATACCACTTAGCACCCACTAGTGTGGCTGTAATTTAAAAAAATCAGAAAGGGACTAGTGAGGATGTGGAGAAATCGAAACCCTCACACCCATGAGAATTAAAATGCTACAACATGGATTGGCCTTCAAAATTGTACACTAAGTGAAAGAAGAAGCTAAACCTGAAAGGCCATATATTCCATTACCCCACTGATAGGAAATTTCCAGAATAGGCAAATCCAGAGACACGGAAAGGTTAGTGGTTGCCTTGGGCTGGAGGCAAGAGGAACAGCGTCAAGGATTTCTTTTTAGGATGATGAAAATTCAGTTGTGGTGAGAGCTGTTCCACAGTGAATATGCTTAAAACCACTAAATTGTACTTTTAAGTTCTTATTCATTGATTTTTAGAGAGAGAGGAGGGCAGAGAAAGAAACATTGATTTGTTGTTCCACTTATCTTTGCTTTCATTGGTTGATTCTTATAGGTGCCCTGACTGGGGATCAAATCCGTAACCTTGGTGCTTCAGGACAATGCTCCACCCAACTGAGCTACCCAGCCAGGGCTTTGAACTGTATACTTTAAAAGGGTGAATTCAGTGTGAATTATATTTCTATAAGGTAAAAGAGATAAAGGAAGATATGTTTCTGCTCATTTCTAGAAAAAAAGCAGTACACACGCACCAGAACCTAAGTTTAGGTACCTGTAGGGAATGGGCTAGGAAGGGCAGAAAGACTGCGAAAATGGGATGGAGTATCGGTGAGGAAGAGCCGGTGACCTTTCTCTCATGGCTCTGGTTGGTACAGCTCTGACTCTCAGAGTCATGGCGATGTTACATCTACATACGTACAACCAGGGTGTGGAGGTTAACCCCAAACAGACTGCAAGCAGGGACAAACAAACTGGACTGTGTTGTAAATGATTAACATACCACCACCAAATGGGTGGGGAAGAAAAGAACTTAAGTAACTTTGGAAAACAGTATTTTGACTAAACACCAAGGCCGGACACAAACAACTTGATACAAACATTGCACTCTAGTTGCATTTGTTTCTCGTAGGGTTATAAATTAGCACCTGGCAAACTGCTTTACCTGTATGATAGAATTGAACAAGTAAGTAAATATATTATGGATAATGAGACTCAGCGTTTCTCCCTTTTGGAAAAATAACTTACAAATAAGGACAGGAATTTTGGATTGCGCCCTGTGGCATTGTGTTGGAATTAAAAGTGTCAGTGTAAGTTCGTGGTTTTAAATATCCGCACACACAAGCAGATGCATGAATTATAGTGACCTCCAGTGTAAGTCAGCTGGTGTTCATTAACTATCTGCTGCAGCAGGCTCCCAGCTGGTCTCCCAGCTATCCAAGTCTCCTGGTCACAGCCCTGCCAGACCTCACGTGCGTGGGAGAAATGACAGTGAGTGTGTGTGCTGACAGGACTGGTCCGGTAGAGAGGGAGACTAAGATGCAGCAGAGGGAGCAATAAGGGCTGGTCTAGCACACAAGTATTAGGAGTCAGCCTCAGACTGGCTGATTCATGGTAGCAGGAAGATGCACCCGCATCAGTGCAGGGTAGGTAGGTGAGCACGGCATGCGGACCTGTGCTGTGGAAGTTCTCCGTGAACTGGGAAGCAAGGTCGGTGAGAGTGACATTGTCTCAGTAGTGTTGCAAGCATATGTAATGAACTCTGCCTGTGTACATGCTCCTCCGCTGCATAGACGGTCGTGATCAGCCTCCAGCTTGAGAGCAAGCGGCTTTAGAGAACCTTAGTCATGGGAGCCACATGAAGGCAGTCCTAGCCCGAGGCTCTGATTGACCATCCTGCCTCAGGTCAGAAGGCAGATGAATCAGAGCACCCACCTGCCCATCCGCACCAGGGAGTGGCTGAGCCACCCCCTGCCCTTCCACTGTGCCCCTCGGAGCACCTTCCAGCAGAAGTAGCCACACAGAGCTACTGTTTATAAAGAAAGGGTTAGTTTTATTTTCATGCAGGAATATATAAAGCAACTTTCACCCTCTGGTAAAAGTTTCCAGGTCCCCAACAGTGGCGACCAATTGTAGATTGGGCACTACTACAGGGAAGACACAGGATGCTCACCTGGCAGCTGCAGGCCCACCCCACCCTGGGGAAACCCCTCTCACCCAGCTGACCTTGACAAGCAGTTTCATCTTGTGAAGGGGTGGGAAAGGAAGGAAGTGGAGGGACTGGGCGGCACCCCGTGCTCAGGGGGAAACATTGCAGGGAGAGAAGGCTCAGGGCAGTGAGGTCCAGCATGGGCTTGAGGGGCCATGTGACATGCCCACTGACTGCATGACCTTGGACAAGATTCTTCCTGCTCTGAAGCCTGTTTTCCTCAAGAGTACAATAGGGATAGTGTCTACAAGTTCCTAGGAAAGTCAGTGCAAACTCTGAGGGTAGGAGATTGTATGGTGGGAGGAGGAGGAAGAGTGGGAAGGTCTAGAACAAGGGACAGAGACCCCCCCCCACTGCGGTCCAATTTGCTGACCTCAAAATTGGAACATGGTATAACAGATGACAATTTTATAATTTGTGAGATATTCTAAAAGGAAGGTTTACTTTGGCTGGTGTGGCTCAGTGGATTAAGCACCAGCCTGCAAAACAAACAGTCGCTGGTTCGATTCCCAGTAGGGGCACATGAGAGGCAACCACACATTGATGTTTCTCTACCTCTCATTGCGTGCTGAGTGTCTGGGTCCCAAATCCATCCGCTCCAAATGGCAGGCCATGGAATGATGGTGGGGGAGGCATCTAGGAAAAACCCTAGGCATCCAGGTGCCCTGGGTGCGACGACAGACAGGGCCCAGAGGGAGGGGGGAAGCCAGCCCACCCACTGCGCAATCCAGACCAGTGACAGAATGACTTCTGGGCCATGGGCTCAGCCTTAAGGAGATCTGCAGGAGACACCACCTTCCTCTTACTCATGGCCTTCATCCAATACCTGTCCCTGTATCAAGCTTCCCCCTCAGCTGGACTCCCAGGCAGGACACCCATCACACAGAGAGACACATACATTAGGTTTATTCATTACTGTGGAACATCAGGTTGCATCATGGATGTTGTTTGTCCAGAAGCAGAAGAAAAGTGTCCGCAATTTCTCTTGCAAGAGTCCGGTTAAGTGTGCAGGTTTCACAATAGGAGTGTCCTTTTCAGTTAGTAGTATTGCTTCAGGAGAGAAAACATAGTGCAGACCTTTCCTATAACTTCCAGAAAAGTCAGCCGATGAGATTTGGGTTCAAACTTCTTTATGAAGCCATTTTCCTATGAGAGAACAGGTTGAACACTTTGAAAAATCAGTGGAGACTTAAGTATGCAGGATTAGAAACAAAGAAACTTTCGTTTAAGTAATGCAGGAAGTTAATCTGCGTGGTTTCCCTACTTTATCCTGTGTATCCTCCTCATCTTTTTCTGTCTCCAGACCCTGAGCAGCACAACCAATGAGGACACACTGTAATTTGCAGTGCACAATGTGCACTTTTCTGCTCAACTTTTGGAGGGAAAAATAAGGATGTGCATTGCACATAATGATTACGCACCGTGGGTGTTAATAATGGTTGTAATCCTGTGGATAACACGCACAAAAACGGGGGTGTGCATTATACACGGCAAAATACAGTAGTGTAAGACACGTATGTAATTTAATTTTTCAGTGGCCACAATTTTAAAAGGAAAATAGAAATAGGTGAAATTGATTTTTGAAATATATTTATCTAAAATACTACGCTTTCAATATGTAATCATTATGAAAATTATTGAGGTGTCTGACGTTTCTTTTGGTGTCAAATCTTTAAAATCCGATGTGCATTCTGTACTTACAGCATGTCTTCATTCAGACTAGCTGCATGTCAACAGCTCAAATGTCCCAAGGGACAAGCGGCCACCATGCTGGACAGAAGCTCTAGGAGCTAGGAAGCCCCCTTTGTGCCCTCTTTCTCTCTCAGTTGTCAGCATTGGAGCGTGCGTGCGTGCGTGCTTGATGTGCGTGTGAACTGTGTTACGCTGAGTGCCGCGAGGACTCACCGTGAAGGCGGATGGAGTCGAAGTCGGCACTTCGGAGCCAACGAGAAGTTTGTTGATTGTTTCTATTACCGTCCATTTTCTTTTTGATCATAGTTTTAAAAAAATAAGAGTATAGATCGGACATTGTGTTTCATTTATGGCTTATAATTATGGAGCATCCTCAGCAAAAACTACCTCTGAGATCAGCTGGCTTTTGACAAGTGAGGAAACCGAGCCTGGGAAAAAGTAAGTTACCTAAAGCTGCCCAGCCTCTTAGTGCCTGGGCCTGTGCGGGAATGCAGACACAGTTCTTTTCACGCTGTCCATTTCCAAGCAACCAGCAGACGGATTAGAAAATTGGTAAAATAAAATGTTTAAATGATCATCTAGTAAACAATTTGCTCAGTGTCTAGCAAGCTCAAGATTCTGGAGTTAGAAACGCCTCCGTGTCTAGTGTGATGAACGCCAACAAGTAAAGCCCGCACAACTCTAAAAGCCAGTGGAGACCTGAAGGCTCTGTGGGGTCTGGGAATCAGCTTTTTGAGCATCTTGGGCAGCAAAGGTCAACCCACACCAGCCAGGGGAGTTTTGCATTTGAAAGGTGGCCTAGGAAAGCCAGCTTCAGCCTGTTAGGTGTGGAGTCATCCTCTGAGATACACCACCGCCCCAGGGAGGGAACAGTCTGCTCCTCCATTCCTGTCCCTGCCCCTCTGTCCCGCACCCGCCCGCAGGCACTCGGCTCCCAGCCGCTCCCTCCCTGGGGTTTGCACAAGCCCCCACCAAGGAGGCACTCCACCTTGAATGCCCAAGTGTGCCCGCGAGCACTGCCCTTTAGGATCTGGCACTTAGTAGGCTTCTTCTTGATACACATTCAACTCCCAAAGAGAAGAAACAAAGGAAAAGTGCAGCAACTTCAGCTCTATGAAGGTGAAATGTACTTGTAAACTACAGTAAAGAGAGCAGACTAGGAAAATGTTTACAATGAAGAGTTCATTCAAATGCTAGAGAAAGATCAAGCTCTTTGTAGTTAGAGGCAAAAGCTATTGAAAAGAGAAATATAAATCATTAACAAGAGTATGGGAAAAATTCAACATTACTGGCAATTAAGTAAATTCACATTTTAACCCTGGCTGGGTGGCTCAGTTGGTTAGCACGTCATCCTATAGACCAAAAAGTTGCAGGTTTGATTCCTGCTCAGGGTGAGTACAGGGAAACAGATCAATTTATCTCTCTTGTATAAATGTTTCTCTTTCTCTCTCCCTCCCTTTTTCTCTCTCTAAAATCTATATATATATATATATATATATATCCATCCATCCATCCATCCTTGGGTGAGAACTAAAAAATAGATACTTTTTGGTGTGCCACAGAGTTTTAGTAATTAGTTTACATGTGCCATGAGGTGAAAAAAGTTGAAAATCACTGATTTAGAGCAAGAGGACCATTAAAAAGGTAAAACCTACTTACCCTAGCTCTCATGACTCAAGAGTTTTACATGCTGGTTGCTTGGAAAGCACCAACTCTAACCGTGCATATCTCTACGCTCACAGGGGTTTCCTTTCAGTAACTAGGGCAGTTTTAGCAATCACACACGTAAACTAGTCGGGATTTCCCCCAGAGCCTGCCTAGTTATATTGTATTCGACAGTTTATAAGCACTCAGGAAAATGTTCTTCAATGTTGTAGCTTCCCTGCTAAGGTAAGGTAGTCTTGTCACTGTATGACATGGTACAAGAGGACACATGATACGAAAGGAAAGACATTGTCTAAGGAATCTGTGTCTCCAGGGGCTTCGGGGCCTTACCCAAGGCCACAGCTCTAGCGAACAGAGAGACCAGGGCCCAGATCTCCACTCCGGCGCCAGCTCACTCTCTGTCTGTCAATACCCACCCCTTTGCTGGGCACGTTTCTCTGCAGAAGGCCCTACACAATCCTGAGGTGCACGAGGCAGGGGTCTCCTCCTGCATGGACTCTGGGCGCCATCGCCCGCCCCTGGTGCTTAAGGACCCGAGATCCCCAGGGTGAGGAATTTCTTCTCAGGCACATTCTCGTGGCTTTTAAGAATGATTGTTGCCTCCCGAATGCTGAAAGCAGACAGCAGGATATTGCCCTTGCCCTCCTAGCAGGTCTCCTGAGAGCCCAGCCACCCTCAGCACCTCCACCCCCAGCAGGGAAGCGGGAACAGGAGGAAACAATAAATGAGGAGGAAGAAAGATGAGAAGCAGCAAAAGAAGGAAGAAAGGCAGGAAGAAAGGAATTCACACTGATAATGGTGAGGAAGGATGGATTAGGAGCTTACAAATCCCATTACTGATAGACTGGCCTCATTTCCCCCCCCTTAGAGCATCTGAGAGGCCCTAACATCTCTAACATCTAACTGTCATTGATCATGTACTTAATGGAGATTTAATATACTTATTCCGGGAAGTTAGGCAGTACTACTGCTAATGGTAATCAGCAAGTATTGAGTCCTTGTTTGCAGAGACTGTTCTAGGTGCCCTGTCACTGATTTCACCCTCACCCTGTCCTGGGAGGCAGGGGGCAGCAGTACAGGAGTGACCCTGGCTGAGAGGAGTGAAGTCACTTGGTGAGTCACACAGGTAGTAAGCACTGCAGCCCGGAATCGAACTCAGGCCCGACTGCCTCAGAGGCACCACATTCTTGGTCCAAAACCATTCATCAAACTTTGTGGGCACATTTACAGTGTGATGAGATGATGGGTGTTCACCAGTTGTAGTTTGGGGTCAAGGACAAGCAAATGTGGACAAGACCCAGGACCACAGAGCAGTGCCTCCTGAGGGGTGGCTGGTTCTGAGCATTTGGGAGCGGGGAACATGAGAAGGCAGTGCTGCCCAGTGTCTGACTAAAGCTGTGAAACGCCTCTCCTCTTTGTCCTGTGAGCCACCAGAGGCCACTAGCACAGTCATGAGGCTGGGCCATTTCCCGAAATGAATGGTTCAAGAGGAAGTTCATTCATTGCAGCGTGTGGTGAGAAAGCCCCCGTGTACCCTGCTGCAGTGTCCCGACTCGGAAAAGCAGGGCCTCCTGGGAGTAGAACTGCACATCAGGGAGCCAGGAAAGGAAGACGGAGGAGGCTGTAAAGGGGAATCGTACAAACTGTTTCCATCCTGTCTCTGATGGAAGCCATCCACAGCCTGAAACCTACCTAAGGACTATGCGCAGACAGAGTGTGCTGTGTGGACACACGGGTGTGTTTATACCTCCCCGAAGGAGAAGCACACTCCAGAAATGCCCAGAGACGGCTCCCCACCCCCACTGGCTGAGTTCCAGGCAGTCACCCCATTTGCTGTCAAGAGGCTGAACCGTCGAATACCACGGATCACTGTCTGTGTCCCAAGACTAGAGCGGGCGTGGGAATCACCGTCCCAGCCCTGGCTCGCGTGTGGGCCTCTGTGCTCGGAAACGTCTGCTTCCCCTGCACCGCAACCGGAAGAAAATACGTCACGTCATCTCTCAGACGCCTCACCCGGGTCGGGCTGAGTTAGAAAGCAGAGCTGCAGGAAGCCAAGCCGAGTGCAGAGGGGCGAGCTTGTAGTAAACCCCTCTCTGTGGCAGGGCCTCGGACAAGGTGCCAGACACCACGATGTAGCACTGCACCCAGTACTAAACACTTACAATCACTTAAGACGTCTGTAGTTTCCAGAGACGGCAAAATGGACGGTATCTGCCACATGTACAAAAGTATTTTCTACCCAGAATATTCCAAAAGTCCATACAAGTCAGTAAGAAAAAGGGTAGGAAAATGGGCAAAAAGTGTAAGTAAGCAACTCCGTGAATGAGACTTGCCCGTGGTCAATGAGCACTTAGGAAGACGCTTAGCCTCGCTGGCAGTCAAGGAAAGGAGAATTACCCAAGATAAACTACATGTACATTCTGAACCCAACAGAGTGGGGACATCAGGAGACGGCTGTAACCTAGTGTTAGTCAGCAGCGCGTGGGGGGTGGGGGGGGTCTGATCCTCTCACACGTGGTGACGGCAGGGTGACTCAGAAGACCCAAGTCAACTAGAAACGTCCTGCATCGTGAAGTACAGTGCGTGATGGTTACCTGTAAAAATGATCTGAATGTCCATCGGTTCAAAGTGGCCAGACATTCCACAGTGTTTGCACACGGCACCGTATATGGCATGTTGCATTCTTTTTAAAATGCTAGTTTACATTCCATTGAGTGAAGAAAAAGTGGGAGAAGTACCATGTACTATTTATACGTATAAAAAAACCCCTTGTTTACAATGAAGCATTATGTATATTTTCTGTGGCTATATTCAGTAGCTATGTGTTGCATGTAAAATGATTGATAACAGTGATTACCTCTGGGGAAGAGGGAAGGGCAGGGTTGTGGGGTTGGGCAGAGGATTTCTGGAGACTCGGAGCTTGAATGGGCCGAGTGCTCAGCACTGGGATCTAAAGACAAGGACAGACACCAGCTGCAGAGGCGCTGTGTCCAACCTGAGTCCTAATGGAGGCCCCTAGCATGGTCCTGGCTTTCTGAGGCCTCGATAATAAAGTGCATTTTCACTTGGGAATTCTTGAAAAAAGTTTCTTGGTGGTGGCACAGCCGCTTACTTTTTACTATCAAGCTTGAACACCCACAAATTTGTTATATTAGAAAACAGGGGGTGGGGGTGGATCAATTGTAAGCAAGGAACCTGCAAAAATTTATACCTACCTTTTGCAACATAATAAACGTCTAAATACAACCGTATCTCATACCAAATCTTGCTGCTTACGTTGTCATGACAACTCTAACAAACATGGACCCCTAGACCAGGCTCTGCGCTGTCTCTTCTACAGATGGGTCAAAGATGTGCTTGAAAATACATACATAATATATAAGTATATGTATTTGTCAAATAAGCATACATTAATTATCAGGGAAACTGTAAATTCCCATTTCGAAGTAAAGGACCATGAAGCGTACTTACCCAGCCTCCGTTCTGCCGTATCCATTCTCCTGTGTGTTTCGTGATGAACTCAGCCACGAAGTGGGAGATCTCCTGGTAAGCGTCCTCGTCCATGGCCCCCTGCGCTCTGAGCAGCTTCTTGACGAGAATCCCTCCGAAGGCGAACACGGTCACAATCCGGCCCCAGTTGACAATGCCGTCCTCGAATTCCTTCTGCATGACGGCGCGGAACAGCACGCGGGCGGCGTCCACCGACTGCACGTCCAGGCTGTCCAGGCACAGCTGCAGACTCTTCTCCACCTCCTCTTGGACCGAGAAGGCCACGTCTCGCAGCAGCCTGGCGGCCCTGCTGGGCTGGGCCTCCGCCGTGGACAACTGCAGGACATGCTCCAGGTAGTCCTGCGCCAGCGCGCGCACGTAGCCGAACTCGCAGTCGGTCATCTCCGCCGGACTGCAGCACCCCGTCCCTAGCGGCTTCCCAGGACAGCGGCGGAGGCGATGTGAGGCCCGAACTCCCAACTCACCGCCGAGGGGCGTGACCCACAGCGACGTCTGCGATGGGTGGAATTTCTGGCCGCATCACCGTCCGCCCCCGTTGTCACGTGGAGGCAGCCTATAAAAGTAACAGTTCAAAACCGCCTCCGAGAGGCCCACTTCCCCATCCGGGCTGGGCTTGGTTAACTCGGCGGGCAGTCTGAATTAAAGGCTAGGGTGCAGAGAAATGGGGACACCCCCGGCCCCCATTGCTGGTGGGCCGGAGCTGGGCCAGCCCCCATGAGAGACTGGCAGCTAGTCAGGAACTTAAAAGAGAGAAATTACTTCTCCGCCCAACAATTCCACTTTTCAGTGTCATGTGCCCCGAAAAACTGAGAACGGGGACTCAGATACTTAAATGAAACACCAGCGGCCGCAGAAGCGCTATGCCCAACAGCCGAGGAACAACCCCAGTGTTGGTCACCACAGGGGTGGGTGAACAAACCAGAGAACAGTTATTCAGCCATAAAAGGCACGCTGCGTAGTGGGTGAATCTCAAGAACACGGTGCCAAGTGGCAGAAGCCAACGTAGGGGAAAAATCCCAGGAAAGTAGATTGGGGGAGACAGAACGCAAACTGGTGTCTGGCAGGAAGGGGCGGCAACTGCTCCGCAAGTACAGGGTTTTGTTTCCTGACAGAAATGTTTGGGAATGACACGGAAGTGGTGTTTACACAACATTGTGAATATACCAAACACCACTGAGCTCTTCACTTTAAAATGAGTCATTTTCCATGATGTGAATGCCATCTGCAAAAAAACCCGAAAAAAAACAAAACAAAGGTCTTCAGTGCTGCCCCGGGGCTCGAAACTGGATGAGTGAGCTCAGAGAAGGGAGGTCAGCGAGCCCCTGGGGGCAAGGCTCCTGCAGTGCCTCGTGACACTCTGGCAATACGGGGAGGAGAGATCCAAGTGCTCCCTGCCATCTTCACCTCTCAAGGACTGGGAAATTTCTGACGAAAGTTCCACTCTAAGCCAGCGCTCTTAATGTGCGGATTTTTCAATACACAGATCAGAACAGTGGGCACTTGGTCAGAGGCAGAGAACCCTACTGGGTCCCAGCCCAACCCCCGGTCACTCTCTTACTGTGTTCCTTGGGGACTGGACAATAAGACACACTGACCTCAGAGGGGGAGGCGGCGTGGAATGAGGTGGGGCATGTCGCCCCCATCACCACTCCTGGCACCCCAACGGCCAGCGCAACACTACCATCCGGTTCCCCATCATCCTTTTAGGGGCTGACGGCAAGGCACCATGCCCCTGGTGAGGATGAAACTCTGTAAGCAGCGCAGTTTGAAGTGAAATGCAAATCTGGCTTGTGATGAGCGACGGTGGCAATTCTGGGAAACCGCGGAGATGGTGAATTTACCAGCTAAGCGAGGCAGCGGGGATTTTGGGCAGGATGCCAGTTGCACCCCAGTCAGCTGGCTGCACCTAACTGTCTGCTGAAGGGGCAGTGGGAGGGAGGAGGAGGAGGCAAGTCAGGGTCCTTGGAGAGGTGATACCCACTTTTTTTTCCCCATCCACATGTGGAGTGACTGAGGGGAAAGTCACCTGTAGGTGGTATTTCTGAACTATGGCCAATGCTGCTTTGAGTGCCAATTCACAGGGATCTGGTGGCCCAGCAAATGCACCTCTCAGATGTCCTACTGTGGGAATGTAACTGAGAAAGCACCCCCCACCTTGGGCACCCCCCACCTTGCTGCACCC
>PVIA01000227.1:239134-428060 GCA_004024845.1 Tonatia bakeri | reverse complement strand
TTGTCCCCAAGGTCAGCCCTGCACTGGAGTCTGCCAGCCTCCCGGCCTTTCCCACCTCCCTCCCCACTCTCCCTCTAGGGCCCTTCCCCCAACAAATCTCTCCCCCACACCCCCTCCTCTCTGGGTGTTTCCTTGGAGCACAGAGCTGCAAAGGGGCACAGAGACCCGGGTCAGGGGTCAAGCTTTCCCCAGCATGGCGTATCCTCCCTCCTGTCCCCTCGAGCCATTGCTGAGGATCCTAGGAACCACCAAAGGGTTGGGAAGTTTCTCTTCTCCCCCATGACATTCCCACGGGGATGAGTATTTGTAGAAAAAAAAGTAAAAGCATGCGCTTTAAAAGCTGTACGTGGCGGTCCGAGGTCAGTGTCGATCTTCTTCCTCTGCGTCCCAGTGCCTGGGCCTGGATCCTGGAGGGGTGGGGAGCTGAGCCCGTATGGTAAATGGAGCACACACCTGTCACGCCTGGGACCAGCCACATCTGGGGCTCCATATGCCTGACCCCTGGATCCAAACACAACTCGCTTTAAAATTATTACATAGTGTGGCCTGCTTTAGTCTATTTTGGAGAGTTTCCAAATAAACGCTTTTCAAGGACAGGTGAGAGGAAAACAAAATATTTTCCAAAAAGAATGATTCCTTTCTTTCTAAAGCACAAAGTGACTGGCATGTGGGACACAAACAAGAGGCTGGCCGTGGCGGGGCATGAGGACAAATGTCTCCTTTCTCAGCGTAACCTGTCGTCTGAACCCCCACGCACCAGGGTCTAGTATGCGGATCTGTATGAAGTGGCACAGGGTCCCCATCCCCAGAGTCCACACGTGGAATTTGGGTGAAGTTAGGGGTCCTCCCAAGTGCCCTCTGGGGCAGTCAGCCAGAGTGGCGGGGTCTGGAAGTCCTGCGTGTGTTCAGCTGTTCCACAAGCACATGCGAAGCTGCGATGGAGCGCCAGGGACCTGGAGGTGTGGGAGAAAGGACTGCCTGTGTCCCCCCACAGGGGACACTCAAGGGAAGGTGCTGCAGGACAGCGTCCACCTGGGGCCCCACCAGGGCATGGGTGGGCCTCGGCAGGGCGGCAGGTCTGCAGCTGGGCTGGCATGGCTCAGGCAGTCGGGCTGGAGATTCAGGGACTGGCCGGGCAGCTCTCAGTTCGGAGTCCTTCTGCGTGTGTCTGTGGCCCAGCAACCTCAACTTGGTCACACCTCTCCCTTGATGGCTTCTGCCCACAGTACTGGCAGCAGTAGCCACACGCCTGCCTTCCTTCAAGGAGAGGAGACGTGGACCATTCTCACTGGTAAAAAGTGTCAAAGAATCTGCAGCCGTGTTTTAAAACTGCTGCAATGTGCCACTCACACGCAAGAGCCACTTACAGCCCTGTGCACAATTTAATCGACGCCATCCTCGTACCATCCTTTGGGTGGGTAAGGCGCAGGGAGGCCGTCCAGTCTTGCGGTGACCACCTACCCCCCTCCCACCAGGCTACCAGAGGGCTGGACCCTGGACTGGAACCCTCTCAGGACAGAGTGTCCTGAATGCATCCAGCTGAGACTGGGAGAGATCTCACTTTATCCGCCTCCCAATCACAGGGCTCTGTTACCCGTCTACCCGCTGCTCTGCCAGAATGCGATGGCCAGTTGAGGGTCAGTTCTGATGGGGACTATGAGGGAAGGACCCCGATGCTTCTGAGCCCGATGGGCAGCCAGAGGGTCCCAAGCTCCCAGACAAGGCTCCCGGGGTGCATGACCTCGGGGAGATCCCGCTGAGGTCAACTACCCCTTTCCCCAAAGGCGGAACTTGGGCGGAAACTCCTTGGGCTTTTGGCTGCTTCAGAGGACGTGGCTCAGGGGAACTCCCAGCTCCTCTGAGCTTCTCAGAGCCACTTCTTATGCCAGGGCCCTAGCCAGAACGAGTTCTCTGCAGGGAACAATGGTCATCAATGGTAACACCATTCAACGCACGAGGGGGGCAAGTCCACTCCCTGCCGAGAAAACCAGGGGAGACCAGGCGCCTGGGGGGAGCTCCATTTCTATCCAAGGAGACCCATTGCCATGGACCTGTGAGCAAATGAGCACGTGGCATTTCCCCCATTCTCCTGCTGCATTTGGGAGCAAGGCTTATGTGGGTACGAAGGGAGCTGAGGGGCAGGGACACAAGAGTGAGGTATCAATGTACAAGCTGCCTGGGGCAGGGTTTTTAAATGACAGTCTTTGAGGTCACCAGGGAGACGGAGGGGAAAAGAGCAGAAGGGAAAACCCCAGGGTTGGTGGCAGGGGTGGTGGTAAAAATCACACAGGGCCCCACGTAAGACAGAATGCCTGACTTGTCCCTCACCCCGTCCGCCCTGTGACCCTCACTGGAGCACCCACTGTTCATTCCACTCAGCAGCTCAGGCTCCTCCAAAGGCTCCCCTTGGCCTGCGGAGAGGAGCCCCAACCCCCCAAATGATCGTCTGCTGCGGCTTGACCTCCACACTCAGCTCCTCCCCCAAGCTCAGCCCCCTGCCCCGGCTATGTGCTCTGACCCAGCTCCCAAAGCTGGGTCTTCCTGATGTCTCCAATTGGAACAGCTTCTTCCTGTTGTTTCCATGTCCCCAGATCTCCACGGGCAAGGCCCACTCTCCCTAGGCAGGAAGGCTCTCCAAGCACAGGCCCCTGCAAGCACATTTTGGGGTACATTTTGAGGTACACCTGACACCGCAGCCCCTCCACTGGAGGTCCCCTCCCGGCCACCCCTCAACTGGGAACAGGGCTGCCTCACTTATCTTCGGTTACATCCAGAGGCCTGTCACTCTGGAGCGGGCCCCAGAGAGAGGTCTCCAGCATTCTGTTATCATCCCTTCCAGGAAGGTCGCGTGTTTTACAAATGGGCTACTTCCCAATCAGACTGATACTGGGGCTGTATCCATACCAGTTTTTCTCTTAGGTTTTGGTCTGCAAAGCAAATGCAACATTTTTTTTTGTTTGCTTTCCTAAATGCCATCTGAGGGGAAGTACAAAAGAAAAGCCTTATTTGAAGAGGACCTTTAAGTGATGTGGGCAAAGGGCCTTGGACTTTCCACCGCCCGAAACCAAAGGGCAGAGACGGAACAGGAGGAAGAAGCGTGCTGCTTGGCCATGAGCAAAACCGGGCCCCTCGAGCGCCAAGCTCGGCCGAGAGCCGAGAACTCAGAACACCGTGCAGAGCAAAGAGCAGAGGCCACCTCCACAGAGCCCCTGCACAGGCCAGGGGCCTTGTTCCTGACCACAGATCACCTGGGACGCAGTGGGGTCTCACATGGACCACCACAGAGTCCAGCTGCTACGGGTTAAGTGTCCTAGTATGAAACAACATGAGAGAGCTTCCCCGAGGGAACTCCACCACCTCGTCAGCTCCTGATGAGGCTGAGCTGCGGCCTGGGGGCTGTGGGAGAGGCGGCAGAGACAGGGTCCAGCAGCCTGTGTGCAGGGCTCGGAGCTTGGACGTGACTGAAAAATAAGAGGAACCTCTGAAGAGTCTTAAGCAGGAGACCAACATGCCAGGTCTGCATTTTTGGAAGGTTGTTCAGAAAGAACTGCATCACCCCAGCTGGTGTGGCTAAGTGGGTTGAGTGCCAGCCTATGAACCGAAGGGTCGCCGGTTTGATTCTCAGTCAGGGCACATGCCTGGGTTGCAGGCCAGGTCCCCAGTGTGGGGGTGGGGTGTGAAAGGCAACTACACATTGATGTTTCTCTCCCTTCCCCCACCCCTTCCCCTCTTTCTAAAAATAAATAAATAAAATCTTTAGAACAAGGAAGAACTGCATCAACAGGATTGGTTCCTGAGGATGCAGGATAACAGTGTTGTTTTAAATTGATGTCACGTTCAATTTCCTAATATAAAACCCACCCATGTTAACTGGACACCTCAGTGAGTTTCAACAAAGATAAACATTCCCATCATAACAGAAAACGTTTCAACTGCCCCAGAGGTATCCTAGCCCACCTCCCACCATGGCGGTGCTGGACATTTCAGTGGGTGATTTCCCCTGTCCTAAAAGCTCTTACAAATGAAATCCACCAGTCTGTGTGCTTTCCTGTCTGGCTTCCTTGACTTAGAAGGGTGGTTCTCAGATTCAGCCTGTTGCTGAAAATGTCAGGGTCTGTACCTTTCTCTAAGAAGCAAGTCTCTGCAAGTATCTGTTCTCTTACTGACAAAGGCATTTGCATTGCCCACGGTTTGGGGCTGTTGTGAATAATGCTGCTATAAACATGTTGATTCTTTAAAGGAAGGCAGGTATTTATTCCTGAGGGCATTCACCCTGGAGCTGGACTGCCGGGACCTCAGGCTCAGTGCAGTTTTGTCAGGAGGCTGCCCAACTGTCTCCGTTTACCCTGGGGAAATACCCGGGAATGGAATGTCAGGTCAAAGGTAAGTGACGTGTTTCATTTGCTTCATCAGAACCTTCCAGACTGTGTTCCAAAGCAATCTCACCAACCGTTTTCTGCTTCCACCAACACAGAGGCCGGTGGCGCACTCCCTCCCCTGCCAGCGTTGGGTGTGATCTGTCTGCGGAATGGTGCCGTCTGGTGCTTGTGTAGCGATGGCGTGTTGTGGGTTTCTGTTTTTGTTTTTATTTATTTACTTTTAGACAGAGGGGAAGGGAGGGAGAAAGAGAGGGAGAGAAACACCAGTGTGTCAGAGATACATCAATGGTTGCCTCTCTCACGTGCCCAGAACAGGGACCTGACCCACAACCCAGGCAGGTGCCCTGACTGGGAATTGAACCGGTGACCTTTTGGCCCGCAGGCCAATGCTCAATCCACTGAGCCACACCAGCCATGGCGCATTGTGGTTTTAATCTGTGTCTTGACCACTAAAAACGCTGAACATCTTTTTGTGTGTTTATTGGCTGTTTGTATATCTCCTTTTTGTGAACCCTATATTAAAATCTTCTACTTTTAAAAAAATACTGGAATTGTCCGTCTTCTTGCTGAGTTTAAAAGCAGCTTACAAGTTCTGGATTCTGACGAAGACCCCTGAGGCTGTTTCCGTGGGAGGAGATGAGGCCTGAGCAGGGATATGGCCGTGAGTGAGCGGGCAGGCCCGACCCGGCAGGCTTGGGGCAGGGAGAATGCTCTGACCAGCCCCGGGGAGACGGCAGAGGGTAACAGATTCCCCGCAAACATTGCCACCACCTGAGCCCCAGAAGGTCTGGGAGGGGGTGGCCTTTGAGGAGTCCAGGGAGGTCTGACTGAGCACAGACTTCCGTCCCCATCGTACCAGCTGGCTGCTGCTGCCACCCTGACTGCGAACGCACTTCCCCAAACCTGCACGCAACACGCCGGCTGCCTCTTAGGGTCACGCCCTTAGTTTGTGGGGCAGGGTGGCTGGCTGACCCGGGCAGTTTGGCCACAGGCTCCAGATGGGCAGGTCAGCTCAGGGGGCTCTGCCCCACTTGCCTCGCCTGCCTCCACTGCCTGAGGGTTGGGTGGCGCCCACGGCTCCTCGAGGAGACAGCAGGAGCCCAGGGCCCACTTCAAGCCCAGCACCCCTCGGATAACACAAGTGTCTGCCAGTCCCCCCAAGGGAGGGAAGCGTTTCCTCCATCGTTCTTCAAACTCTTATACAAGCTGTGGGGGAGCCCCTCCTGGGTACAGAAGTGGGCCCTCACTGGTCTTCTTCCTGTCTGCTGTGGAGTCTTCCCGTTTTCTCTGAGAAACTTTCCACTCAGTAACTCTGACACGTGGTTCCCACTGGGGCTGTCACATTTGCCACAAGACTGTCCAGCCCCATCTCTGACTGTAGCAGACTGATCCTGACATCCTGAGGTCCCTGGGGCTCCCCACACACAGGCTGCCCCCCAGGGCCACTGCACTCAGACTCATGGCTCTTCGAAGCACCTGCAGGGCCCTCCCTCCCCTTCCTGCCTTCAAGGTCCTGCTCACTGCCCCCAACAGGGTCCTGTGTTCATTTTCATTATGTGTGTCTCTGAGGGGATCATACAAGCCCCGAGGGCAGAGGCCCATCTCTGTTCATCCTGTAACCTCAGCTCCTGGAACCCAGAGGACACCGGCCAGTGTCTGCTGAATGAACACACACAGGAATGAATGGGAAAGGCTTGGCTGAGCTCTGGGGAATGGCAGGCCCGTGACTACAGCACCCGAGCTCCAGCCCGGCCGCCCCTGCCTCAGATGTTTCAGTTCTGTGGAATGATCAAGTTCTGTTTGCTGTTGGAACGGCCAGCCCGTAGGTCTGTAGTCAGCTGGCTGCACCAGGCCTGGGGGACACACCCTTCCCCAGCCTCCCAGACTCCAGGAAACCTTCGGGCGGTGGGTGGGGTTCCTGGCGACTCCTTCCCGCACCAGCAGCTGCCTCAGGCGAGATTTCCTGGCTGATCAGCACAAGATACCAAACCAAAGTACAAAGTCCATCTGAAGCCTCTGTTCCTGTTTCACCTGCTGACGATCAGTTGCCCACAGCACGGCGCAGAGCTAAGCGAACACCAGACACTTGCAGAAACACTCTCTGCCTCCCCTACCGGGAGGGTCTGTAAAGTTATGTGGAGACATGAACATATGACTTCATTACAGGGAGGAGGTGGGGAACTGGCACCTATGACCCGATTATCACATTCAGCAAGCAGCTGCCGCTGAAGTCGAAAGTCCTGACTAATGCGAATGACACAGGAAGCTTCCAGCTGAAGAAGAGGAGAGGCTGTGGTCAGGGTGACAGGGGTGAGAGGTACGTAGACGAGTGTGACAGAGGGCTCCAGAGTGCTGGCAGGGCTACAGGCACAGTCGTCAGAGCAGACAGACAGACAGACAGACAGACAGACAGGACAGCAGCCCTAGGGCTGTGGGCAGAGCCTCACGCCCCCCTGGTGTGGCAGCAGGCAGGGAGGTGACTCTGGCTGACACTCTATAACCTAAGAAAGATGGACCAGAACATGTTCAAATTTCTCCCACCTCCATAAATTCTTTGATTCTTACCTTAGGGCTTATTAGCCTCTTAGAACAGAATAAGTTGCTTCTACTGTAACGAAAAGAAGAAGAAGTTTGGGGGATGAAAAACGTGGGCAAATGTTGGGAACTGCGAAGCCGAGGGCCCTCGGGGGTCACGGCACTGCTCTCTCTGCAGTCAGCGTGTCGCACTTGTCTCAGGACGAAGAAATGTTTAAGGAGCAGAAGCTCATGGGACGTGTGTTGTGATGACCCGTTTCCTCATCCACCTGGCTCCTTCCTGTCGTCCTTCATCCCTGTCCCCTCTCAGGCTTCAGCAGCCACACTGCTCCCATGTTAAGAAATCCTGGGGGTTTCCAGAATCTTCTATTCCCACTTCCCATTTTTCTAGTGATTTGAATTATCACATATGTAAAGAAAAAAAGGGGAAAATACATGTTCTTCGCCAAGTTGGGGGCTTTAAGGACCCCCACACACCCCACAGCGGGGACAGAGCCCTCCTGCTCAAGCTGAGCCTCCAGTAGAAACCTGGGCCCAGGGCGGCAGAGCCGAAGGTCAGAGGTGACTTTTCCCTGTGTCATTACGGGAATTGTGTCCAGCATTCAGGACAAATTGCAGAAGTGCTGGTATGAAGACCTCGCAGCCCATAAGTGACCCATCTCCTCACAGCTCCATCTGCGCTCTGGCCATGGTGCCCAGTCACCTGCTCAGGTCTCCCCTCAGTCAGAGGGGACTTGGGGTCACTCCCTTTCCAGCCTGGAAGGACTGGGAAGCCCAAAGAAATGTGAGCTGCCCCAGGTCTAGGAAGAGCCGATCAGGGACGCCTGATTCTCATCCCCCAGGGTCCAGGGAGTCAAACAGAACCCTGGAGGGAGGGTGCCCCCGGGCCACCCATGCTTTCTTTAGTCTAATGCTCTCCCAGTTGAGCTATTTCGGCCAGAGATCCACCCACGCTTTCTGCCTCTGTGTCCTCCCTGCCCACCAAGCCAGGGAGGCAAGCCCCAGCATGTCTGAGACACAGGAGGCCCTGTGTGGGCCAGAAAGGTTGCAATCCTCCCTGTCACTGCCCCAGGGGGCTACCTTTCTCACAACTGGACTACAGCCAGACTGGAGCCTTCCTGCCTCAGAGGCAGCCAAGCCTCTGGGGTCCCCACAGCAAAAACACCAGTTCAGGTTTTACCGCATTTCCCCAACTATGTGTTTTAGGCAAAAACAACCAAGAACTTAGACCTCGATAACTTTGTCTGATTGTGGCAGAGGTGACCACAATCATCATTCTTTTGTTGGGTGTTTATTGTGTATTTGGCTCTGGGCTGGGTGCTGAATGCAGAGAAATCAGATAAGTCCTGCCTGCCCTCGAGGGTCCCCAGGCTGGAGGAAGGAGCAAGGAGACAGAGAGGCTACTGTTCAACAGAATAGACAGCAATGGACGTCAAGGAGGCACAGAAGGAGAAGTAAGGATTTCCAAGGGAAAGCGAATGTGTGGTATGTGCCAGGAATTATGGAAAACCTCGTCTCCTTGAAAGCCCTAGACATATTCACTCTGTTCCACAGAGGGGAAATCTGACACCCAGAACTTGTCGGGTCTCATTGCTAGACGCAGCAGAGCCAGGAATAAAACCCAGACCCCAAACTTCCGTCTGACCCCAAAATAATAGATACAATGGTATTTATAAATTTTTCCTAAATTCACATATAGACATGAATAAATGCAAGTTTCTATTATCTCCGTTCATTGTCACACCCAAGTCCAGTGTCAACCAATTGACTCTGGATTTCCAGGCTCGGGCTGCTGAGCTGGGGGAGTCCTGAGCACCCAGCAACCCCTCAAAAAACCTGCTTTGGGCGCCATCTGGTGGCGACGAGTGGGAAGGCAGCAGGGCCCCGCTGGCCCTGGCAAACCAGGAACCCCTTCCTCGCAGGGCTTAGTATCAGGGTGGAAAGTGCAGGCACCATCGTCAAAGCTTTGGCTCAGATCGAGAAAACCAGGGGCGCCGAAGATTGGTAACAGCAAATCCTCTCGGGGAGACTGAAAATCAAAGTAGCTGCTTGTGCTGTGTTTGCAAGAAAATCCTCCGGAAAGCCGATGGGAGTAAGGAGAGGGAATTTCTGTCATGATAAACGTCAAAATGACTACACAAGCACCTTAATTAAAACGTCATTTCTGTCAGTATAAGAACAAAACAAATAGGTTGACGACATTAAATATAATTTCCCTCGAGAGGAAGGTCAAAAGAATGCGAGGGCCCTTTATTTTCAGTCACCTTGAAGGTCTATGCGAATATGTGATGTCAATGGTTTCAAACGTCATTTGTTGCAAAAAACGTTAAAGGACTAAGAGGCCATCTCACTTTAGACGCCAGTTTCATCACGAGGAAGGCCCAATGAATGTAAAGGACCTTTAACTCTACGTTATTTCCGTCGCATTAAGGGCTACAATAACGTGTGATGTCACTGCTTTAAACGTCATATCCGTTGAAAAGGTCAAAATGATTTGTGGGTCAACCACATTAGAGGTCATTTCCATCACAAGGATGGTCAAGTAATGTGAGGAAGCCTGAACATATGTAATTTCCGTTAAAAGGAAGGTCAATGAATACGAGGTACTCTTAATATACGTCATCTCTGTTGCGGGGAAGGTCTATAGCAAATGTGAGGTCACTGATTACTAAGGTCCTTTCCGTCACTGAGAGGGGCAAATGGAGAGCTGTCGACTATATGAAACGTCACTTCTGGGGCAAGTAAAGTCAAGTAGTCACCATTGCTTGTACATCATTTCCCACCAAAGGTCAGTAGCGCATAAGATGTCACTGATTACAAACGTCATTTCCATCGCAGTGAGGTAAATAAATAGAGTGACCATTTATACGTTTTTCCATTGGGAAGTCTACAAGTATGATGCCCCTAATTACAAATGTCATTTCCGTCGCAGAGAAGGTGTGTAACTTGTGTGACGGCACTGATTTCAGATGTCATTTCCATCGCTAGGAAGGTCACATAATTAGTTATTGTTTTTCCGTCACCAAGAAGGTCAAATGAATGTAGGGTCCTTTAATTTTGACGTCATTTCCATTGCACTGAAGCTCTATGTTTATCTGTAAGTTCAGATGTCATTTCCGTCGCGAGAAAAGTCAAAATGATTAATGGGTCAACTACAATAGGGATAATTTTAATCGCAAGGAAGGTCAAAAAGAAATGTGAGGTCTGTTCAATTTATATGTCATTTCTGTCGTGGGGAGCATTGGGTCGTTATGTTGGCGCTTTTAATTTTTACATCATTTCCGTCACTGAGAAGGTAAATGAAGGGTGGGCGACTATGTGAAACATCATTTTCATCGCAAGGCTAAAAAAAAAATTAGTGGCTATTATATGTCTTTCCGTCACAGAGAAGGTCAGTAGCACGTATGATGTCACTATTACAAACGTCACTTCTGTCGCAAGTGAGGTCAAATTAATATAGTGACCATTAAGTGCATGTCATTTCCGCCGCATTGAAGGTCTACAGTTACTATAATGTCACATATTTTATATATCATTTCGGTCATGAGGAAGGTCAAAATGATTATTGTTATAGAACAGGGTCTAGGGCAAGGGGGGTGCGATATACTGTTACCAAAAGGACCCCCCAGTAGGTTTGCTTGCCTGCTGCCACAGGAAAGATGTCTCAATGCCAGAGATTTCTGAAAAGGAAAGGAAATATTTATTTAAAGTTATACAAACTTAAAGTAGTGACCTAATATCTTCATTAAAATATCAAAGTCCTTTAGGGTACCCACAGACGAGCACAGTCCTTCCTTCTCCCTCTGCCCTAATTTGGGTACCGTGTCTCAGGAAAAGAAGTAGACTCAGGCTCCTGACACCATCAGCTGTGTCGTCGGCCAGGATCAAGCTGTGTGGTTCTCCTCTGCAAAGCTGTGGGGGTCTCCACCCTGGCCAGAGCCTCCTGGTTCTCTTCTCCACCAAAGCTGTGAAGGGTCTGCACTCTGGCAAAACTGCGTGGTTCTCTCCTTAATGGCTGCCGCGTCTGGGTTTAAATCCCCACGCTAGTCTTCCTCTGCAGCCTCATTTCTGACTCCTCCCACAATCGGGCTACACCTGCCAGCACTCCCATATCCTTCCAGCTTTACTGAGCTGCCATAGTGAATCCGGGCAGGCGTGGCCCCATGGTGTGGAGCCAGTCATCTCCAGGCTCTCATGGGGGTGCTATAACCAAGAGGAGCTGCCTCCCAGTTACATCTTGGGTGGGAGTTGCTGCCTTCTCCCTGGCTCAAAGCATGGCCACAGCTATTTAACATATCTATGTAACCAGTTAAAGGCTATAGATTTATTAAATGACCATTCCAGAGGTTATCTGCAAAACTGTTGCTATGCAAAACAGCTCAATGGCCCTGCTCCATGTGTCCCATCCCCCAGCTCAGACTTTGGGGACATCCCATATTTTTAATATTTCCTGGACACCCTGAGTTCTGGACCCCATTACAAATCCTCCTGTGGGGGGCCTCCTGGCTGCACCCTCTTACACTAGGAGACATCACATAAGCCTCGACATCACCTGAGCTGGGACCTCCCGTGGTTCTGCGGTCACTCCCGCTGCAACAGAAGTCAAGTCAGCTGCAACATCGTGTGGGCTTAACGTCACTCCAGCTGGGACAGGACGTCACAGGAGTTGGGAAGTGAAGACAGGAACCCTTCAGCTCCATTATGACCTTATGGGATCACAGTGGTATGTTTGACCGGTCCTTAAGGAAAATTCCTTATGCGGATATGTAATCCCTTTATTATTCATTTTACAGCTGTGCACCATGCGATTCAGTGGGGTGTGGAGCGTCTTTCAATTAGTGATGGTGGGATAAAGCAGATACTGTATATGGGAGGGGGGAAGAGAATTTGGTTCTTTCCTCATACTGTATGTAAAAATACTTTGAGGTAGATCATAAAACTGAACAAGAATGTAAAACAGTAAATCTATAAGAAAACGGGAGTAATTTTATGATGTGAGAGTAGATATTTAAATAGGATATAAAAAGCTCTATTCTAATACAGTAAGTTGATAGATAAGTAGTTAAAATTAAAACTTGTGTGCCTTGGCTGGTGTGGCTCAGTGGATTGAGTCCCGCCTGCCAATCTAAAGGTCACCAGTTCAATTCTCAGTCAGGGCGCATGCCTGGATCACAGGCCAGGTTCCCACTAGAGGGCACGTGAGAGGCAACCACACATTGATGTTTCTCTTCTCTTTCTCCCTCCCTTTCTCTCTCTCTAAAAATAAATAAAATCTGTAAAAACACTTCTGTTAATCAAAAAGCACTATTAAAAGAGTGAAAGATAAGCTATGGACTGGAAAAAATACACTGCTGGTCTGGCACAAATAACACCCCTTTTTATTATAAAATCTTTTTACAAAATCATAAGCATGTAATCCTGTAACAACAATATCACACACAATCCCACACTCTGACATTTTAGGTGAAATGTTCAAATTAAAACTATGAATTATTACACACATATTATCACCCTACCAACCACGCACAAACAGGCCTTCCTTCCGCTGGACCCTGTGTATCTACAGAACACACACCCAACAAAGGACTTCTAACTGCAGTACGTGAAACACTTCCACAAATCAATAAAAACCTGGTACCTTGATTTCTAAAAATAGGCAAATGACTTGATAAGGTATTCCTAAAAAAAATCATTTACAAATGACCGATAAACAGAGAAAAGCAGTATTTTCCTGTGAGCCTCCTTTCTTCTCACACAGAACACTTCACTTCTCACCCTTCCGGTGTCCAAATGTGTGGGGTTTGTCTCCAGACTGAGTAATTCTCTGGGGCCAGCCAGGTGTCCTGCCCAGGTCACAGGCCCAGCAGGAGGCGCCGATACCATGACTTTGGCTTCTTTGCTGTCTCCACCCCAACTCCACTCCCTGCACCTGGAGTGCATTCCTAGCCTCTTTTGAGTTCTTCCAACTTCACCCACTGACTGGCTGCACGCCTCCAGCATCATCATTACAGAGGCCAGCTGTGGATAGCAGAAGAATGAAGCCATTACAGTAATTAGCATGAGATGACCTCATAGTTGGGGCAGGTGGCAGCTGCTGGGATAGAGCTATGAAGAGGCCAGGCCTTGCCATTGCTGGGGCCAAGGGGGCAGCACAGAGACCCACACGAGGTGCAAGGGCCCCGGGCTTGCAGGTGGGTTTACTCACGCCCTGGTCACCGCAGCTGCTCCGGTCCCCACATTTCCCTATCACAGAGTCCTGGGATTGGCTGAATGAGTCAGAAAAGCTCCCGTGCCTGTCATTAGATGAGTAAGAAAACCGAGTCACACAAACACCTGCAGGTTGGCTGCCAGGTGAGCGCGTGGAGATGAGCGCACACCAGTGCGTAGGAAGCGCAGGATGCAGACCGTCGTCTGGTGCAGCTGAGCTCCTGCTGACGCCCCGCAGCCCTCTGTCCCTTTCTGTGGCTCTGACCGCCTCCTGCCCAGGCTCCAGGGCAGGGAGACTCAGGGGACCCGGGGCTCCCTAAGGGGCTGTAGTAAACAGCCTGGCTGTGGCCCTACTGGAGGCCCTGCGTCCCAGGGGCCCCATCTCTCTGCCTTGATGCCGTCCTGGTAACATGCCTGGGCCGGGCCCTCTTCGAAGCTCTGGGTCCCGCCAGGCTCTCTGGGGAGCGCCAGCCCCTACCTTCTGGCTCGTGTGCGAAATTGCCAGCCAGGGCTCTTGCAGGCTTTCCTGGATAAAAGATAACACCCGAATTTGTCTTTCTTTTAGTCCTCGTTCTGATTGAATAAAAGCAAGATTGGGATGTTTACATGGCAGCCGAACAATAGCCCACTGGAATCCAGCCAAAAAGCTGAAATCATGTTCTGTGAGGTTTTCTGACAAATTACTTTTTTTTTTTTTTTTTTTGCCAATACATTGTCTCTCTGCTTCGGAAAGTGTAGATACTGGTAACTGGAGTAGATGAAGTTGGAATGGCAGGAGAGAGGTGCGCTGCGGCGCGTTGCAGGGCTGTGTGTCACCCGGGCCTAGCTGGACCACTGTCCCCAGAGGTCAGCCGTTCCCTGGAACCCCCCCTGCCTCTTGGCAGCTCGGCCCGCAGACGTGGCAGCCCAGACTGCGCCGCACGTATGGTCTCCCGTTGCTCACGTCCCTCAGCCCCTGGCGGGGAGCAGTGGGGAGGGGAGCTTCTGAGGGGGTCCCGCAGAACTGGGAACAAACGGGGCCAGTGGACCAACAAAATGGTATAAAAAAGACCTGGAGTGGAGGTAGAGACAGGAGATGCTTGCTTTGGAGGGGACTGAGGCGTCATCGTCCTGTGTGCGGTGTTTCGTGTATCCTGTATCTTCTGCAGTAAACGTCTCAGGTTTTCCTGGGGCACGGCTGGATACTTTCTGGACAGACCTCGTATTTTTGTGGACGGGGAAACGTCGCTTTTAATCTCGTGAGACCGGGAGATTGGATTACAGCTCCCTGTAGGGGCGACTGAGCAGCTTGTTGGTATGGAGGCCTGGGTGGGACTCTGGTGAGGACCCCAGTGGGCGCGGGGGCAGCCCCCAGCTACGGGGCGTTCTTCCGTCTACGTGCCTGAGCCCCTGCAGCAGCCCCGCCTGAGCGGACACTGCGGGGCGCAAGGTGGAGCAGGAGCCCGGCTGCTGGCCCTGCCCCTGTGTAGCTGCGCGCCCTTGGGCAAGTTTCTGAGTCGCCCCGTAACTCTGTTTCCCCGACTGTACAGTAGGGGTGACAATCGTGCCTGTCCCGCGGGGCTGCTATGGGGACTGCGGCGTCAATGCGTGGGGGTGGCTTCCAGCAAGGTCTGAAGCCGGGATTGACTGGGTGCGGAGGGGCTTTTTCTGAGCGGATGGAAATAGTCTGTCCTGGCTTCATCCAGCCTGCCTGCGGTTACGTGGGTGGTGACAGCTGCAAAAAGTCCACTGAACTGAAAACTGGAAGAAAAAAAACCCTCACATCAAAATGTACACTTAAAATGGGTATATTTTATAGTATGTAAATTTTACTTCTGTCAGTGTGATTTAAAAAAGAAGAGCTGGCCTCGTTGGTGGTTTTTTGTTTGTTTTGCAACAGAAGAACTAATTCTCCACCTGAGGTGGCAGAGGGTGGGAGAGTTGGGGAGGCCTCGGTTCACTTTCCAAAAACACAGCGTTGTGACTTGGAGTCCCTGGAGGAGAGATGTTTTCTTCATCTTGAAAAGTCTTCTACCCTGGCCTTCCCCCAAAAGGGGCAGATCACTCCTTCCAAGGAACCTTAAAGAAAGGACAGAAAAGGAGAACACTTATGTCCTATTACCCTGGGGCTCCTTCTCCTTCTGGAACATCCTGTCTGTTCTGCTGGGGTCGGGGCAGCGGAGGTAAACTCGGGACAGGTCCCTTGTCTGAGTTCCAGGGCAAGGAGGGAAGCCCTCGCCCTGCTTTGCCCCCTCCTCACTGCTGCAACCTCAAGGCAGGGATGCGGGCCAGGCTGCTGGGGCTGGTCCCACAGGAGAGCCCGGGCCCTCCCTGCTGCCCAGCGCCCCATGGAGCTCCCACTGAGACTCCCTGTCCCCTCTCTGTCACAGCCTATGCCACCTGTCACCAAGGCCTGCCCTTTCTGACTTCACAGTCACCTGCTTCCCTGGTCTTTCCTTCCCTGTCCTCGTCCCTGGTACTTTGTATCATCACACTTGTCTCCCTCTTGCTCCCATTTCTGTCTTCCCTGTAATCACACACCCACAGCAGCCAAGGGGTCTTTGGAAAATATAAACCACATTAGGCCCTGGCCAGATAGCTCCGTCGGTTAGAGCATCGTCCAGATATGCCAAAGTTGTGTGTTCGATCCCCGGCCAGGGCCCATATCGGGACTAACTAAAGGAAGAACGCATAAGTAAGTGGAAATACAAGTCAATGTTTCTCTCTTTCTATGTTCTCTCTCTCTCTCAAATCAATGTAAAAGAAATTTTTTTAAAGTGAACCACATTAGATAATTCTCTGCTTATAACCCTTCCAAGATATGCTGTTACTTTTAGGAAGAATTCCGAAGTCCTTAGGATGTCCTTGGGACCTCTGGTGCTGTCCTGTGCCTGCTTCCTTCTGTTCCCAATGCTGTAACCATTCTAACTGCTCTCCTCCCCTTCAGCACAGCCTCCTTGCTGCCTCGGGGCCTTTGCACGTGCTGCCGTTCTCATTCCTTAAATGTTCTCCTCCACTCCTCACCTGGCTCGTGCTCCACAGGCCTCAGTTCAGAAGCCATAATCCTGGCCCCATGTGCTCATATAGTGCGCTGTAATTATTTTCTTCATCTACTGTGCCACGCTTTTTAATGATACATTTATTTGTGTGATTATTTGTTTCATGTTTGTAGCTCTAATTATACTTCAGAAAGGCAGCTGCAGTGTCTGGGTTGCTCATGGCTGGGTCCTCAAGGCCTAGGACCGTGGCACTTAAGTGGCTGAGGTAGATGCTCTTTAAATGTATGGATGCATCAATAAAGGGTGTTTTAAAATGTAGGTTTTATTATTATTTAGGTGTGGTGAGGCCAAGTGGTCCACAGGTAGCTGCCATCACAAAAACAGTTTGCGATCCTCACAGAGCCCAAGAGAAGGGGGCACGCCACCCCATGGGACACACAGAGGGGCACACAGGGGGTCAGGCAGCAGAGGCGGTGCAGGGGGTGCAGGGAGCTAGTGGGCAGTAACCTTTACTGTAGCAATTTTCAAACCTCGCTTAAAACACCCAGCTGTCTCACTGAAGCGTGCAGAACCCGTTTTTCCCCCGGCTATGGACACGCATAAACATACTTGCTGTTGTGTGCAGAACCTGGTTTTCCTGGCTATGGACACGCAAAAAACCCACTATAGAAATAATCATGCACAGAAACAGTTTTCTGAGTGGAAGTCAAAGACGGAGCGCTCACTCTCCAATTCTTTGAACCGCTCCGGGCTAAACCCTCCTAAGGGGAAGAGCCCCTTCCTTTGTCCCAGTGGGTTTTTATTGAGAAAGTAGACACAGTTTGTTGATTGACAGTCTGGCAGAAGGGATCAAAGGGAACATGTATCTTACAAAGATGCTAACAGAGTTTCTGTTGTGATTCCAGGCAGATTGGAGTTTTCTCATATGAAAAGACTACAGGTTTCAAAGGTTTCCTGACTGTGCCTTCAAATTCCAAGTTAATAACATCCTCCAGCAAACAGATCTCACAGGATCTTGCATATTCTTTGTCCCAGGCCTGATTACCCCGGGGGTCTGCCGTCTCCAGTCTGAGCTGCCCCTTCCTTTGGCTATTTGCTAAGTAAGCCCTGGGAAGGGTTGGAGACAGAAACAGCAAGGAGACTTGGATTTCTCACATCTGAGTACAAAGACTCAGGCTAAGAGGGAGCAGGGGTAGATGCCAATCCCCCTTTCCTTTCCACAGCCCCTTCCTTTCCACAGCTCCTTCATTTATTTTCACAGTCTCGTGAGACTTATTCCACAGAGGCCTTTACGAGATCAGAACCTGGCTTAGGTTGCCCCTTCCTTTGGGAGTCTTACCCGTCATTGGTAACTGATCTAGCATTAAAGGCCAGGCACAGAACAGATAGCGTTCATGCCAGGGGAATAAGTTTTTGTCTCCTTAGTGGCTCCTGATCTGGAGGTTTTTCACTCAGCCTAAGTCACAGGGGGTCACAACTTCCTGAGACCAGGCAGGGTGGTCCCCAGCAGTGGTCCCCAACACTTTACTACAGTTTCCTTGGGAAGGAATGGGGCGGGGTGTGGTAAGTAGGCTCAGGACTGGTGAATGTGAATGCTTTCAGCAGACCCTGGGCATGATAGGAGCCGCCTTCCTGGCCTGGTGCCTGGCCCTGGGTGACTAGGGCAGCTGGACGGGGGCCTGGGGTGAAAGCCCCACAGAGGAGGTCGGAGGGGTGCAGGCCCCGGATTGGCGGTTCTGCACTGGGAAGGTGAGCTCCCAGGTGGGCTCTTCACTGTGTGCCGGGGGCCTTGGGAGCAGGAACCACATGCCACCTGGAAGCCTGTAGGACCCGGGGGTCCTGGTCTTCTGCAGAGGAGGACACTGAGCTGATCCAGCACTGTGACCCCACCTAGTCCCAAGGAGGGCGGCAGCACCCCTCCAAAGGCCTGGGAGTGGCTGGGTGGTCCCAGCCACCAGCAGAGGCGCTCCTCTGGGGTGTGGGGTGCCATCTGAGTTCCCGTTGGCAGACCCCAGAATCCACCGGGGCTGGTTTGAACAAAGAGGCGTTTATGAAGGACTAAAGCCAGACTATGGAAGCATCGGACGGACAAAAACGTGCTGGAACGAGCCCCCAGGAAGGGCTCCTGAACCCACACACAGAACTGTGCAGTGGGGCCTCTGCCCATGCACGGTCAGGATGCTTCGGGAGCAGGAAGCTGCCACCCCACCGTCTCCAAGAAGCTACTTCCTGAGGCAGGAGGCCGGCAGCAGCCACCAGCTTCTACCACAGTCCTGGGTGGCGTTCCTTTCCCTGTGTGATTCAGGGTCACATACAGTCTGTCTGGTTGGCAGGAAGTAGTTGCCGTCTCGGACCCTGGGGACGAGGGAGTCTGGAAACAGCGCTTGCAGCTCCAGCTCTGAGGCGGGGTGGTGTGTGGTGTGCATCCACGCGTCCACTGCATGTAATTTGGTGCTTCTCACTGGGCCTCTCATGTGTCCTTACAGGACAGACCTGTTTATTAGTCTTTGAAAAAGCAGAACTACTGGGCAACATCCTGTGCCCGGAGCCCTGTGGCTCTGCTCCCACGATCCGACCCCCAGATGCTCACGGCCGACCCGCCGGGACGTGCAAGGGCTGCGGTCCCTGACCCCTGCCAGCACACTCCAGGCCTTCCAGAAATGGCAGCAAACATCTGCCCAGACTCCGGCCACGGACGGGGAGGCTGCAGCTGCTTGTGCGGAACGTGCTCATTTTTCCTAACTGCATGCATCATTTGTACGGGCGAGGCCAGCTCACGAGGCTGGGCAGCTCCCCAATTTCACTGTCACTGGACTTGCATGAAAAAGCCCTGGGAACCTAGAAGACACCCAGGTGAGGAGCTCCACGTTTTCATCCTTGGGATATAGTTCAAGATCCCCACGTTCAAATCTGGACTCCACCATGATGTGTATGGGTGGCCACCAGGAGACATTACACGGAAAATTCCAGAAGTAAATCATTGGTAAGTGTCAAACCACACCGTTCTGGGGATGTCCCTTTATCTTCTCACGTGGGTGTCGCATCGCCTCCCCTCACCACAGGGTGGTGACGGGAAGTGAGGTCTCTAGAGGGTGGGAGAGACCACGTTCATCAGGCTTTCCTGCGGTGCGTCGCTGCGATTGTTCTGTTTTTGTCACTCACTCCCGCTGAGTGCCTCGTTTACACCCTGAACTTTGCTGTAAGCGCACACGTAACAACACGGTAGTGTGTAGGCTCTGGCACCATCCATGGTGGCAGGCACCCAGTGTGGGACTGGGAAGACGTCCCCCGGGGACAAGGAGGAAAGCTGTGTTGTCCTCATGTCCACGGTGACCGAGAATTTAATGCTGCCACGCCACCGCCCGAGCAGATTGCCGTGAAGGCAGCAGGTGTTCCCACCCACAAACCTGCCCTCTGTTATCTTCAGCCTCCCCAGACCTCGGTCAGAACCCTGGCCCTCACCTGGCGCTCAGGGCCAGTTGTCCCCTCTGTGCCAGTCCTAGCACTCAGCCAGAGGCCACGTCCTGCAGGCTCTCCCGGGAAGCCTCTCCCCGGCCTTCCCACCACCCCAGCCTTGGCCGTTCCCTGACTCTGATCTCCTTCCTGTTCTCGCTTCTGGGTTAGTCTCCGAATGGGCCCCTGATCGCTCTGCCTCAGCCCTGGTCTGTCCGTCCATCCATCCATCCATCCATCCACCTACCCACCCATCTACCCATCCACTCAACCAACTATCCATCCGTCCATTGAAATTGTATTTATTAAAAGCATCACCATGTGCTAGGCAGTGTAAACACTGTAAGAAACAAGACTCTGGTGGAGATGATTGGGAGGACCCACATTAGTGAATGAGCCCCACCAATTAATACATAATTACAGGTGCTGTGAATGGAAATGAGAGGTTATGAGAGCATCATAATGGAGCCTTACACTGGTCATGGGGTCAGAGGAGACTTCCCTGAGGAGGTGACCTCTGGGCTCAGGTCTGAAGGTTGGAGGAGGTGGACTGGCAGAGGAGGGGAGTGTGGGAGGGGCCGAGACCCACCAAGCAGAGGAGTGGTGCCCCCGGAGGCACAGGGGGCCTCTGGAATCCCGAGTCCGGAGCGGCACAGGAGCTGGCCTTGTCTGTCATCGTACCCCAGGACCGCGAGAGGTACCCACCCGCTGCACAGTAGGGGTTCCCATGGTTTGCCGGTGAGCTGACGAATGTGTGTGTGAAGGGACGATGGGGACAGGTGGACACGGCATGAACTTCTAACTCAAGGCACAACCCGAAACCAAGAAACAGAGCAGCAGCTTCCAGGTCTCCCTACCCCAGTGCTGCCAGCTCTGCCCCCGACTCCATCCCAGCTGTCAGTGCTCTGGGTCTGATGGGCCAGTGGTCTGCGGGCACCAGTCTGTTTACCGTGCAGCCCTGCGCAGCAGGTGAATACTTAAGGACTCGGTCAGTGCAGCAGGTAAACACCGAGCTTCGGAGTCAGAGGGGCAGGAGAGGGTGGAGTTGGGAGTGAGTAAAATTTTCAGCAGGTCACTGCCAGCATCAGTTGGCATGAGAGGCTGAGAGCGAACTGGGGCACACAGATGCTGGTGGCATGTGACAGTCACGTCTGGACATGTGCCTGGAGCCGGGAGAGGTGAGCAAAGACGCAGGTGCAGGAGACTCAAGGAGGAGCCACGGGGGGGCCCAAGTCATGGGACAGCATCTCTCTGGCTGCCCTAAACGTCCTGGCCTCCTCCCACAAGGTCGCACCGTGGCCTTCAAAGCAAACAGCCACACGTGACACCTCACAGCTTGTCTGCAGCGCCTGGCTCTGTGTGTATCTGGGCTGAGCTCCCCTGGGACACATCCACCCCGCAGGGGGACTCCTTTTCTGTTAGCACCTGCACCCTGCCAGTGCCCTGCCCAGGGCCCCTGAGGAGGATCCAGCACATGGGTGTTGGTGGAATGAATGGCCCACAGGAAAGAGAGAGAGAGGGGGAGAGAGAGCACTGGATCCGGCAGCCAGACCAGCTGGTGGGGAGGCCCCTAAGCAAGCTCAGGAAATCTAGCAACACCAGGCCCCAGGGACGACTGGGAGGCGGCTGTCGGAGTGCTTCCTGTGTGTGTGCTGGAAACCAGACCTCCTCGGCGTGTCTCTTCTGGTCCTCTCGTTCTGACTTACTACCTTTCAAAATGATCACCGTCACCGCTCCGTTCTGCCCTTTCAGTTCCTGCCTCCTGCAACAGCTGCATTGCAGCTTTACATTTGCTCATTAAACTCTTTCTGAGCCCCCAGAATGTGCTGGATTCGATGCCACCAGACGGGAGATTCTGTAGGACAACATGGAAGGACAGCTGAATGATGGACATGCAGCATCCAGATGATAAAAGAACACCACACCCAGGGGACACTGGGGGCAGACACGAAACCCAAACCGAGCATTATTTCTCTTCGGTGCTTTTCCTGCCGGCACTTCCTCTCTGTCAGAGTGACTCATGGGCAGGAATCGCAGGCATTTGGGTCGGAGATGCCTATTTCCCAAACACCCAGCTGGGAGGGCAGCGGGGAGCAGACACTAACCCTGAAGCAGCCTGACTTCCAGGAACCAGGCCTGGGGCTCTGCTTAGGGGTCAGCTGGCCTCCCCTCACTCCCAGCTGCCTAGGGCCCTCAGTCCTTGGGCCTGCTGCATTAGAGTGACCCACTGTCTGGTTTGCTCAGGCCTGGTTCAGCGTCAGCCCTGTTCCCACACACATTTCAGGCCCGGGTCGACAGCGACAGCTGGTTACCCGTTGGTCCATGTGCTTCGCTGCACATGCTGGTTCACACGTGTTCCAGGGCAGCTAGTTTGGATCAGGGTAAGGGACACAGAAGTGTCAGCTGCTGCACAGAAGCATCTTGGTGCCAGCACCTGCCTCCCTGGTCTGCTGTCCTGCCAGCCTCAGCTCCCAGGACCCAGGCCACTCAGATCTGCCACAGCTGACTCAGCCACACCTCACTGACCATGTCAGGAGGGAGAGCAGCGAGCAGCTCCGTGAGGTGGACTCTCAGCAGCTGGCACAAGGCTCTGGTGGGGGGAAGGGATGGGTTTAGGGATGGTCTCGGTCTGTCCACTCAGTGGGGCTGAGTAAGCCCCTGACACAGGCCACATACTCCCTACTCGGGTCTCCCTGCTGCCCTCCCTGCTACAGACCCCAGGGGCCCTCCTAGAGCACCCCTGTGGCCTGGAACCCAGCCCTCCCTCATTCCCCCAGCCCATGGGGGGCTCCCGAAGCTGCCTGGGCTCCTTGGCCAGTATCTTATAGAACTCTGCCCCCTTCACCCTGGTGTGGCCTTGCCTCCTTTCTTCCAGACTTCCAGGGCCTGGTGCTAGGGCTGATCACCTGTGTGTGGACTGTCCATTTGCCCACGGTCTTGTCTGGCAGCTCCCTAGGTGAGAATCCTGTGTTTTACTCACACCCCTCCTCTGGGACGTGCATGTGTTGGCTTTTCTGAACCTCTGGTTCTGCCCTCATCCCTACCCAGCTGTACCCACACTTATTTGTGTATTTCTGTAACTGCAGAGAGGTAGGTGCATTTAAGGCTTTTTAAATGGCTGCATTCTGGTATTGGTGAGCCCCAAACTGAATGACTGAGGGTCCCTGTTCCACTGTGTCCTTGCCAGCTTTGAGCATCACTGCAGCCATGTTCTCCTTTTGGAGGCAAGACATGGTGTCCCGCTGCTGTTTCACTCTGCATTGCTTTGCCTACCAGCTAGGCTGAGCATCTTTAATACCTTGCTGGCCAGCTACTGTTGGCTGCTTGCTGATTGTGGGTGTCCTTGCCCGTTTATCTATTGCAAAAGAGCACCTACTTTTAGCCGTGACTGGATCAGAGAACTGGTTAGGTGGCATTTATAACTACTTGTTTACTGACTACTTGTTTTTGTGCTGAGCTCTCTTGCATAAACTGTTTTTCCTTTAATCAACCTAATGAAGAAAATATCCTCTCCACTTTAACAGCAAACAGAAGCACAGAGAACTTACACAACCTGCCCCAGATCATTTCCATGGCGTGTGAAGCAGTCACGATTTTTGGCTTCTCAGAACTGTAGTAACTGAACCTAATATAACCTGGTCTCCAATAGCAGAGAGGACATCCTTGGGCAGAATCCTATTTTGTTGGGTTGGTCCATTGTAGGTTTTTCAAATTTAAATTTGTATGCTCTTTAAATAAACACATTTCAATGTTTTTAGGTCTGAGCAAGCACCCTGCAGGTCACCACAAGTCCCCCTTGTATTGCTTACGTCAACTTTACACGGGAATTCCTTGCCATGCCCCCGGGACATCTGTCTGTCAAATTCCCTCTGCCTTTTCCAGCCTTTTTAGCAGAGCAGGAAATTCTTTTGGTTTTCAGCAGGGTTAAGCCTTATACACTCTTCAGTGCCAAAGCCACCTCCTCTCTGAAGACTTATTTCTGGCCTGTGTCCTCTGTAGTCAACTGCTTCCTATCCCCAAGGCCTCCTGCACAACACCTGACCTTTCCTCTCTCAGTCCTGTGACAACGCGTCTACCCAAGTGAGACCCACCTAAGGATGAGGATAGTGAGATCCTAACAGCTTAACATCAAAAGGGACACCAAAAAGCTCAGTAATCGAGATGAATAGCAATTTAATACCATATTTTTAATTATCAACATGGATGCAAAAAATTAAAAATTAACAAAACATGAAATTTAAAAATAAAGATGGGATCCTTGAGGGATGTGGTCCTCCTCCTACCTGTCGGTGCTCACTCAAGGCAACAGGATGAAATGACCTCCAACTTGACCTTGCACATGTTGCTTGTGCTAAGACCAAAGGTGGGGACGCTTCTGGAGCCAATGTCCTCATCTCCCCCGACCTCGATCGGCTGGGAGGTGCAGGGACCAAGCAGTGGGTCGCGTGTGTGTGCCTTGAGTGAGTGCGGCACACGTGTGCACGCGCGCTTCCCGACTGGCTCTTGTCTGACAGCTTTGGCTCGGGACCAGGCAGCGCCCTGCACTCCAGAACGCACCCCGAGTTCTGACTTTGCACGGTCGGGGGCCCTGGGCTGCACCTGGGCGAACTCACTCGGAATCCCTGTTGCACAACTGGCTGCTGGAGCGCGACTCTTCCTGGAGCTTCAGTCCTCACGAGAAACACGCCAGGCCCTGAGCGGTGGCAAAGGCACCTGCACCTGCTTCCCAGCCCCTTCGATTGTTCGCAAGACCCCCGAACCTCACTCTTCAAGGTGTGACGGAGAGAAGTCAGGGCTGGAGGCCCGGGAGCTCAAGGGCGGGACAGCGCCGAAGGTGGGAGGAGGAGAAGGAGGAGGAGGTCTCACTGTGCTCCGCCCCTGTCGAGATGCAGCCAATTGCCGTGCGCCGTGAGCCCTGGCCCCGCCCCCAGCTCTCCGCCTGCGGACCACCGGCCGGTAATAATTAGGCTGTGGTGGGCGGGGCGCCGCGTCAGCGCCAGGCACTGGCCAATCAGGGGGGCTCCCTGCGCCACGTCACAGGCCGAACAACCAAACAGAAAAGTTTACTAAACAGCGGACGAGAGGCCGGCGGCGGCGGTGAGGGGGCCGGAGCGAGCGGAGTTTGGCGGCCTCACCTGTCCCCCCATTCACCGTCGGCGACCGGCGGCGGGCAGCGCGTCCGGCGGAGAGGGCCGCCGCCAGGTGAGGCGAGGTGAGGATCGGCTTGGGCGGCACCGGCTCCCCCGCCCCTCCCCCTTCGTGAGGCGCGGCCCGGCCCTCCCGCGGCGACCGGAAGCGGACGGTAGGCGGCAGGTGGCGGCTGGGCCGGGCGTCCGCTGAGCGCCGAGGCCGTAGGTCCCGGGGCAGTGGGTGAGGTGGAGGCACCGGGCGGGACCCCGGCCGTCGCGTTCCCGGCAGTTGGCGGGCGGGGGATCGGGGCATCCCTGTCACCGAGCTGCGTGTGAGTGTTTCCGGGACCTTCCCACCTGCGGCGCTTGCGGAAGGGAAGGGGCAGGAGTTGGTCTCGCTCCGGTCCAGGGCTTCCGCATCTTCTGTGCCCTTCGACGCGGTATTTTCAGGTCTGCGTCCGCCCGCGTAGATAGGTGCGGAGGACGGTTGTGTGTGAAGTGACTTGAACTTTGTTTCGAACTGTGGGGGTGAAGCCGCGCCACCGAAACGCCCCGTCGTGCTGGGTTTCACGCCTAGAAAGTTGTTGCGGGTCGTGACCAGGTGAAGGCCCGGGCGGCGACCCCACCCCGTTTCTCTGTAAAGTTGCCTGGCGGTCGGAGCGCCGTGGTTCCTAGTGGTTTGCCTGCTCTGAGACACGGATTCAATTCCGCTTTGAAATCAGATTCGGGGTTTGACTTTAAAATGTAAAATATTATAAACTGCCGAGAAAAAAATTTTTTTAATTAAACCAGTTGGCATACAATATTGGTCTCAGGTGTACAGTACAGTGACTGTATTTATATACCGCACAGAGCGGTCACCACGCTGAAATACCAAGAACTTTGCATTTTAAGGTTAGTAATGTCATAGTTATGTTACCAGTTTTGGGACACTTGCCGAGTTACTCCTAGTCCAGGTTTTCGGGGTTGGGGGGTGGGAGTTCTCTTTCTGCCAAACATGCACATTTAAATTTCCCGAACAGGCGGTTTTTCAACTCTTTTTCTTTCAATCAATACTATTTACTACTGGTGGACTTAAACATTAATTTAATATTTTAAGAAAGGATGAAGGCTGTAGGAATGCAGAGGCTACTATTCTGTAATTAAAATCTGTTGTAAAAATTAAAAAAAAATACTTGTATAAGGGAGGCAGGGATCACAAAGGTACAGAAGGAAACGTAGGGGTTAATGGACTCATCTTGATTGTGGAGATAATTTCCTTGGGTCAGAACTGATGACATCTTAAACTCTATGTACAGTTTATTGTGTGTCAGGTATACGGCAGTAAAGCCAGAAAAAAAGTATTCAAAAGTATATTTAGTACCACAAAAGAATATGTAACGATACAGTAAAAAGAGGTAAAATGTAATGAAAATCCATGACTGCCCCTCCAAATTAAAGCATCACCAGAACTGGCGTCAGCCCATGTGTTTCTTCTCCGTCCTGCCTCCCCTTATCCGGGTAATTGGTCCATCTCGTCTGGCAGATTTTGTATTTATCGTTCCCTTGCCTTTAGAAAAAAGTTTCATCACATATATTTGCAAATGTTTTGGTTTGCTTTTCTTTGGAGCTTTTTATAAAAATAGTGTGTGACTCTAGTCCATTCACTTCACTGATTGTGTTTTTTATTTTGTTTTGCTGTCAACAACTGTACCCCAAGAATATTTCTTGTTCCTCATCTCCTGGGCACAAGTGCAATAGCCTCTCTGGAGTGATAGTGTAGTATGCATGAGGACATTTTAGGTAGTCCGGGGTAAAATAGGTTGAAATATTAGAAGGAACAATGTATGAAACTTTAGGATTCTCTTTTATGTCTTCATGGAAGATTTCTAACCCTAATGGTTAGTTCAGGTCATAGTTTTTGAACATTTGCACAAGAAACCAAGATTCCTTGTTCATCTGTATATGGCGAATCTTTCCCTTTGAAATCACATTGTAAGAAGTCTGGCACTGTTTGCAATCTCCTTTTTCAAAGTAAAAATGCATACAGTAGGAAAAAAACCCACTTGATTTCCTGTGACATAAATCACTGTTTGTGTTCCCCTCTCCCACCTTGTGTAATCGGGCAAACAGCACACATGGGAGACTGTGGGTTCAGCTCCAGACCACAGTAATAAAGCAGGTGTCACAGTAAAGCCAGTCATCTTCTGTTTGCTGGCGGAGGGTCTTGCCTTCAGCTAATAAAATGAGGCGTGCTGGTCCTCCCCATTTCTCTTGTACCTCAACATACTCACCTGAAAGAAGCCTGTCCAAGTTTATCCTTCCAGTGTTGCTGACCTTCGTTAAGGAACACCTCTCAAAGGGCAGGGCGTTTAAGGAAAAGGATTAGGTGTGTCTTTTGGAACATTTTTGGAGAAAGGTATGTAGTGGGTATTTATCAGGATATGTTAACCATGCATTGAAGTGCTTTGTACTTCCACAGCCTCAGATTTGGAAGTGCCCTGAGGCGTGCTTCTGGAGCAGTCTCTTTTACTTATCCTGCTGACTGCGATGCTGTGACAAATAAGGGAGCAGAATTAACTTCCTGAAAAGGGGTGTGTATGGAAGTAATGAGTTGATGTATAGCTTTGAATAACCTGTTTTTGTTTAAAGGCATGGGAAGAGAGATGATTTGAATTGTTCTTAACAGTATGTGTAACTCGCCGACAATCGGGATGCCTTGTTTTGAAGGGCTGTTTTGTTCTGCTTTTAAAAACCTCATTTTTGTACTTGATTATAAGGGCAATGGGTGGGGTTTTTGTTTGTTTTTTACTTGAAGAAGGAATAGAAAATTGCAAAGAATAAATAACCATTATTAATATTTTGGCAGGTATACCCCTGTCTTTCTGTTTGTGTGTATTCTTCATATCCTAAACAATTATAAGATGTATTTAAGCATTATTAGGTGGCCTCTACCTTCAAAGCTTATCTCAGATACGATCCATCTCAATAGACAAAATAAAATTTTAACTTTTTACTGTGGTGCTTATACCCTAGACCAGCAATGTCCAGTGGAAATACAGTGGGGGCCATGTAAGTAATTTAAACTTCTCTGGTAGCCCCATTTACAAAAAAAGAGAGAAGCAGATAAAATATATTTTGCCTAACCAAAAATACGGTGATTTCAACAAGTAATCAGTGTAAGAAATGTTTAATGAGATACTTCACTCTTCTTCATGGAGACCGTCATCGCACCTGATGTGTATTTCCCACTTAGAGCACACCTTGGACTGGCCTTGTTTCAGATTCGCAAGAGCCACGAGGGACGGGGGCTACTGAGTGGGTGGTGCTGCTCTAGACACCCTGGCCCTGCCAGCCTCACAGAGGGGTCTCCTACCACTCTCCTCCCGACACGCTGACCCCTGCTCGAGCACGCCACCCTTATTCCCTTTAACGTTGCCCCTTCTGCCTGGAACAGGCACATTTCTACTCAGATGTCGCTCCGCCAGCTGTGCCTTTGCCGACCACCTCCCCTGGCTGCTTCATTGCTTTGTAGAACCTGTCACCTGAAATGGTGTGTGTGGTTATTGTCTCTGTCCCTGTGTGAATGCAAATTACGTTTATCATTAAATCCCCATGTATGCAGAATATGATTTTTAAAGGGTGCATTCCGTTTTGTCTTAGGAGTGCTTTAATGACGGTCACCTCTGTGGGTCACTTGAGCGTGCTGCGAAGATGGCCTTAGGAGCTCACTCTTCGCTGTGTTTCTCATTTCTTTAGGATTTAATCTGTCTTTAAATTGCTGAGTTAAAGCATATGAACATTTTTTGTCTTTTCATAAATAGAGCCAGATCTTGTCTTAAAAGTTTGACTAGCATTGTAGTATAAAGTTGACCAAATCATTATAAAGTTTGACAAAAAAGAATTTGAGAGAATGAATACACATTTCCTGCATGTCTTTACCAACACTGAGTGTTTCTTTCCTGCTTTCCTTTCCCCTTCATAAAATGTGTTCTGTTTCTTAATTGTGACGCTGAATGGAGATGGGGGTGTTGGACATCGTTTAGTCTTGTCTTTTGCTCCTTTCCAGTGGTGGTTTGTGTTTCTGACACCGTTTCAGCCTTTCATGTTTATAGGACGGCAGCCCTTTGCCTCATGCTGCAGATACTGTCCCTGGCTCTTCATTTGCCCTTTGTTTGTGTACAGTCTTTTTTTAGCCACAAAAGAGTTTCTGCCTTTTAAGAAATGTAGGTTAATATTTTCTTTTTATGGCTTCCACTTTACTTTCCTATCTAATGGATTCTTGTACCCACATAACTTTTCCTGTTCTTTTCTGGTTTCATGTTTCACATCCATCTTTTTCTGTTCATCTGGGAATTATCTTGACATATAATATATGAAAGTGAAAGAACTACCCTTATTTTTTTTAAAGGTTCTTTTTTTTTTAAGATTTTATTTATTTTTATTTTTAGAGAGGGAAGGGAGGGAGGAAGAGAGAGAGAGAAACATCAATGTACTGTTGCTGGGGGCTGTGGCCTGCAACCCAGGCATGTGCCCTGATTGGGAATCGAACCTGTGATGCAGCCCACACTCAATCCACTGAGCTATGCCAGCCAGGGCACTTCCCTTATTTTTTAATTTTTTAATCAGTTATTTCAGCCCTATTTAAAAATTATTTTTCTTGTTCCCTTGAAATAAAGCTACCTTCATCATATATACAAAATGCACATATACTTGGTTCTTTTTACCTTTCATTTGGTACCAATGATTTGATACCAGTACACATTGTTTTAGTAACTGGGAATAATGTGTTTTCATTTTGCTTTTCTAAATCTCCCCCTTCTGTTTTTCTCCTCAGATTTTTGCTTATTGCTTTGTTAGTCCTCAAGCTTTTTATTTGATTTTCCAGGATATACAGGTTGGTTTGGTTTTGAATTTTTAATATAAAAATATTGATTGTATTGTTCCTACATTTAATGTTTTATGTCATATAATGAAAAAACTTTTCATGCCATTAAATTTTCCTTTGAGCATCATGTTCTCTCTGTTTCTTAAATTTTGACATGTGACACTTTCGCTTTATTTAAAATCCGTGCAGTGCAGTTTGCCTCCTTGCAGCCACTGTCCCATGCTGGCTGGAAACTGCGCTAAGCGTACAGTGATGAACTGTGTCCAGGTCTTTGCCTTCATGGACTTTACAGTCTGTTGGGAAACATAGGCCATTAACAAACCAACGAGTAAAGAATTTTCAGATTTTCTCAAGTGCCAGGAAGGAAAGAACTGTGATGTGCTAAATGTTCTGAGAATGTCTCTCTGAGGATGAAACATTTAAGTTTAGTGTTGGTACTGAGTGTGTTTGGGGAATTTCTGTAGCTTTTCCAATCTGTTAGACATGTTTTTTAAAAAAGTGATGACACACTGACTTTCTTTTGTAACATTTTTGTAAAATTTGCCTTGCAAACAGTTTTAGCTTCACCCCCATCTTCCAACCAATTACTGCCTTGGAACTGTGCGTCTGCGTTCTCAGGTCCAGGAAGGGCCGGGGGCAGTTTCCCAGGGAGGGAGCTGCTGCTGGCACAGAGGGGACAGCAGTGCTTGGCCTGCTTTAGGGTTGGATGGATCGGAGTGACCAGAGTCTGCTGAGTGAGGAGGACAAGCTTCCTTGCAAGACTTACTTGGGAGACTTCTGTCATCTGAGTTACCTGCTGCTCCCGCTTCTCTGCCTTCCTGTCCCATTTAGATTCTGTTGAGAGCAGTCTCCTACGAATGAATGATTTTGGCTCTTTCCTTCATTATTCTTACTGTATTTTCATTTTCCCCCCACCTAATAAAAATACTTTTTCATATGCTGTCCCTGTTTGCTTGTGGTTTCTTTGAAGAAGCCTTCCTCGATGCTGGCAAAGAGGTGAAGTCCTTCTGTTGGCTGTATGTCTTCATTTCACATTGGACTTTTCTTCTGTAAACACTGGTAACAACTGCAGTTCATTAAATTGCCAGTTTGTTTTAGTGTCTGTTTCTTCCTCCAGAGCTGTACTTGCCAGTCTGGTAGGTGCTAGCCATTTATGACTATTTAAATTAATTGAAATGAAATAAAACTAAAAATTTAGATCCTCAGTCTCACTAGTCATATTTCAGGTATTTGGTAACCACATGTGGCCAGTGGCTATTCTATTCTATTCTATTGGACAGCAGAGATAAGAGTCTTTTGCAATGATGAAATGGATCTTAATTTATAAATAATCATGTGGCTAATGACTGTGTTTTATTTAAATTTAAGTAGCCACATCTGACTTGAAACACAGCAAGTCTGAATTGAGACATGAGATATTGACTACATATTGAAGTAATGCTATTTTGCATGTTTTGTGTTAAATAAAAGATACTACAATTAATTTAATTGCTTAAGGTTTTAATGTGGCTGCTACAAAATAGAAAAGTGCATGTAGCTCCCAGTGTGTCTGTTGGACAGCACTGTTCGGACTAGACCATAAGTTTATCCCATGGTGGGGACAGTTCCGCGTGGCATCCACTGCCGCTGGTGGTGCCCAGTGTGGAGTAGGTGTTGGAGAGGTTGGATGAATGAATAAGCTTTTTTGTTAACTTTGAACATTACTCAGAGTAACATTCAAAGAGAACACTCAGAGTGATCAGAGAATGTTCCCTTTTCAACTTTCACTTTTCAAAATTGTTGGCTTGTGACTATAACTTTAAAAAATTTTCTATTGAGAAAAGGAGGTTTTCTTTTGATACCTGTGTAAAAAATTAACCTCATTAAGTAGTGTGGGTCATTCATCTCTTTTGCATAGCTCAGGCCACTAAGGAGAGGGGGAACTTAAAGTCTGCCAGTTTGTCTCCTGCCATTTTTCATGTCTAGCAGTTTACTTCGGCATGTCGTGTGGCATGTGAAAGTGTACGACTATTAAATCCTCATGGTTGACGGTCATGGTGCTTTTTCCCTTCCTGTCCTTTGGTCTCAGGATTGTGAATCCCCGTTTCTTTTTAATTTACCTCTGTCGTGCTGACCCTTTAAACTGAAAGTGCCTTACTGTTTCAAGGAAAGAGATCCCTTCTTTCAGATACGTTTTTGCTTTCCTTTTGTTCCCTTAGTCTTTAGTATTTTGCTGAGTGGGCTATTAACTACCCTTCCCTCCTTCCATACTTACCGTGTGTTTCTTCCCCTTAATGAGTTAGAAGAGGCATCTCGGGAATTGCAGACTCAAATACATACCTCACTTTGTAGGCCATGTGTGTTTGCCAGGGGAATATTTGTAAAAATTAATTTATTTTGTCCACTAGTTGGTGGTTTTTAGACTTGATCCTTAGTGACCCCAGCCATGTTTTGCCAGTGGCAGGGCCTGGTCCTTTTATCTGTGCAAACCACCTGTGGGTGCCCAGGGATGATGCCAAGGGCACGTTTCTGTCGCAGGAAGAACAGTTTGAGCTATTCTTAGTCCTGTAAAATTCTAAGGAAGTTTTCACTCTGCTCTCTTTGTACAGGAAGCGATTCCTGATAGTCTAGGTATCGATTCTTTACTCGGGGCCTTTTAAATCAAAGTGAAATGAGAGCAAGTGATTCAACACCTTGTCCTCTTCTAAATTGTCTGGAGGTGATAGGCTGGAAAACCTCTGAGCTCCCACAAAGAGTGCACAGTGAGTCCTCGGAATACTTGAAATTCAGAAAGGGATGTTGTCACACACTCAGGGAGTCTTTGCAGACGCTGTGTTCCTGTGCAGCAATATTGTTTCATAGGAAGATAATCTGGGTCGTGATATTGCTTTCCTTTTATTTCTTTTTTGCTGCTTTCGTCTGCTACTGATTCAGAAGTAGAATACAGTACCCTTAATTTTAACCTGTAAGTCATCTTGAGATGATATTTATCACCTTGAACTTCTTTTAGGGGAGATCCTGGAGGTCTTTGGGCAGTGAGGAATAGCTAAATCCATCTCTTTTCTGTTGGTTACAGATCGAGAGTGGTCTTGCTGATGTATTAGTGTTTGTAACACGTGTCTATTTTATACAAATAATTAACTTTGAAGTGAAAAATTGTGTCAGGACAAAGGTTTATTTGGTTCCCATCACTGTCTACTAATTTTATGCTTGCCAAATTTTAAGATTTAAATATTTGCCATCCCTTTTCCCATAACCCTGCAAAATTCAAGCCATCTAAAACCTGTTCTCTCCAGTTTCACGCTGCAACTCAAATTGTGTGTTCCACGTGTTGTTTGCTCCTGTACCTCTTCTGCTTCCTGTGTTCTTTCGCAAGTGTCCACACAGTGGGGAGAAAACCTGAACTTGACTCCTGAAGTGCTGGGCATTCAAAGCCGTGGACCTTGCAAGGGATCTTGGAACTAGACCTCTGAATTGGCTCTTTCAGTTTGTCCACTTAAAAGGCATAATAGATCATGCAGCTGTTTGGGCTTCTGCAGGGTGTTGTTCCCTATTCATGCCTAGTTGCAATTATGTGATCTTTCATTTTCTTCCAAAGGCTCCTCTTTGTAGTTGAAATAAGCTTGTTGGCTTTGTGGTGTAATATATGAATTTTCTTTGAGAAAAAATGCAAGATTTTGAGCTTTGAAAATTAAATTTAAATTAAAAATTCTGTATATAAACTTAAAGTGTATTTTAAGAAGAGCCATTCTAATTCGCTTTAATATTGAATTTGTTTTTGTAAATCAGTCAGAATTTTTGTTAGAGAAGAAATTATACTTGACTGAACAAAGTAAATGTTATTCAATAAAATAATGATTAACAGTTCTAATTAAATAAACACATAGTAAAATATAGCAGACTTAGTGATGTGTAAAGTGACAGATCTTTTTTTGCTTAAAAATCAGAGTCCGTATACTGTCTTTAGAAAACTCTGTAGTAGAAATAACATTTAATATAATTTAGTATTTTAAGGGGAGTATACATAGACTTCAGCTGCATCTTAGGGTGCCCATCCCGCCTTAAAGTAGTAAGTAGGGTGCAAAATAGTATCTACTCTTATTTTTAAAAACAACATTAAAAAAAACAACTTAACCATCCTACACTTTTTACGTGAACACGTCACTAGAACAAGTTGCCTTTCCTCTTACAGATGCCTGTTGGTTGTGCATGAGTCTTTCTTTGCCTTGGCAAAGCACACACCATCAGACCTGTAAGTCTGCTACTAGGAAAATAATATTTGTCTCGTTTTTCTTCACTTTTAAGTAGAAATGTCAATTTCAATGCCACTGAAAATTGTACTCTAGCTATCCTGAGAATGTAAGTGAATTTAATAGGTAGCTTTGAAATTCATGTTTTGCATTCACTATTTTAGTGCTATGTTTTCACTTAAGTTACAGTCTTCTTAAGTCTTAAAGAAAATACTCTCTTGTCCCTCCATGCAAAATGTTGCGATGGGTTTTCTTTTGCTGTTCTAAAACTTTCAAGCAAAATATGAACTCTATTGAAAAGGGGTGTATCTGTATGAAGCACAACTTCACCTTCATGGCTCTGTAAAAATACCAGATGAGTTAGGTTTAAAAGCATTGTATTCTAAACAGCTGGTCACTGAACCGCAAACTAAAGCTGCTTCTGTGACATTTTTCGCTGCTGTAAGTTTGTTTATTTCTACCCAAACAAAAGAGTAAGCAAATAGCATAGGATGGGAAAACTGAAACGTCAGCTACTGTTACTTTAAGAAACCAGCTTAGCCAGGGGGTTTTAGTGCGTGTAACCTAACCTGCTAGCAAGGAAAAGTTCTTTAAAATAATGGATATTAGCTGTATCCAATCACAATGACCAGTTTCACTAACAGGGAGGAGATTCTGCTCGTCAGCCACTAGCATCAGAGAAGGTGGAGCTTGGTGTTCAGGTTTGGTTGCTTTGGGTACAGCTTCAAGTGAAGTTAATCTGAGGTGAAGCAAACAGAAAATTGTGGAGGTTTTGTTGGTAGGATTTTTGTTCTCATCTTCTAACGATCCTTACTTTTGCACTTTTGCTCCTTTATGCTTCTGTGTCTGCCAGGTTTTGTCATTGTTGCTGTTTTCTGATGCAAACTGAAAATTAAAATTAAGCAGGGAAGCAGAACAAAAGGGCTGTTTGGACAGGAAATAGGTGTTCAGAGAATCAAACTTGGCTTTCTTCTATAATTATTTTTAGTTCAGAATCTGAGTGTCATTTGAAAACTGTTTGAATCAAAATCCTCTCCAGTAACAGGCTCTGCGCTGGGACTGGGTGTTCGAGCAGTCATTTGTCAGTTTTTATAAATGACATGTTGAGGAGGTCGATTTGATATGCCATTTTCCTTAAACTTAAGGTGTTAAGTTGCTGAAAGACAGATAAATGTGGTAGCCTGAAATTTGTTTTGTTTTGCTTTGTTTTTTAAGAATAGAAATGCCAGTTGTTTAATTTTCTTTTTTACCCCCTGCACACACCCCCTTTTAACTTCAGTATATTTTAAATTCAGCAGTGTGTTGACATTTTTAATATGCTCATAATTTTAGCCCTTTTTTAAAAAAGAACAGTGACATATTTTATATGACAAGGTAAAACTGCTTTCTCCTTTATTCAAACTTTATTTATTTCAAATGTGTAGATAAGTAATTAACACCCTTTTGAAAAAGGAAATGAATGGGTCTGTATTTCTAAGACCTATAAGGAGGCTACCAAAACTTTTTTTCAAAAGTATGAATCTGTTGACATTTCTTACTTAGGACATAATTGTATTATGTTTCAGTCCCAGAAGTTTTCCTTAGAGCTACTTTCTTTCTATTGTTCTTTGATTTCATGGAAATTAAGGTATAAAAGTTTATTTGCATAATCAGCCCAAATGCCAGCTAAGCATTTCAGCCAGTGTGATTCTTGTATTTGCTATGCTGCTGCTTCCAGATCATGCAGTTTTTTAAATTAATGCTTTTCTGCTCTATCTATTGCTTAAATAGTGTAATAAAAATAAAATTAAGAAAAGTTACCCACATACCCACAAGATTATTGTGTGGTCTTATTTTTTTCCTCTTCCCTTCTATACCCTACCATGGTTTTCCCATAATTGTGAGGAAGTGCAGATTTTTTTACTACAGTATGCCTATCATCTGCTGTCAAAATTATTTTTAATTTCTGTTGCTATATAATTCTTTTGTTGGTGGGACCTTATTTTACCTAGGCTTTGGCCTGTTTTATATTTAGATTGTCCCTAGTTCTTCACCATTTAAAATGGCATTGTTTTGAACAGATGTCTGTGTGTAAATTTTTAAATATTTTCCTGTTGGGTTTTTTTTTTTTTAATTTATTTGCTTTGGAAATATCCCGTGGAGTGGGCTTACCTAGATCAAAGGATATGAAAACTTCATTGGCCAAATTGATTTTCAGAAAGGACATACCAGTTTCTATGCCACCAGCGGGATGTGCTTCAAAATGTCTTTAGTGGAGACCCTTTATGTGTTCTGTTAAAGTGTGCCTCTGAAGCCCTCTGACTTACTGATTAGTTTTGCCTAAACTGATAAACTACTTCACGTTTCTCTTTCCAATATGTAGATGGATCTAAACCCATTTTCTGGACAGTAAAATCATCTGAAGGAAATTGGGAAAATTTTTACCCACTTAAATGAGTGATTATATTCTTGTTGGGTATTTCATTTGTTACGTATGTTGCTACCCATAAATACAAGGCTGAATATTTTACACTGGCGTTGTGGTTCAGGCCAGGCTTCCTGAGGATGTGCTTCTGCTAAGCACACACCAGAAGAAATATTTTCTTGCAAGGAAAGATCTCAGAAACATTTTTAGAGTGGGAGCTGGAATGGTGCCAGTTAATACTACCTGTGTCTGAACAGATATGAAAAGCTTTTATTGCTATTTGTACATTTCTGATGTTTTAAAATAAAGTATAGATGCAGCATATATGTATCTATATACTTAAGATTTAAAAGTGGCACATCAGCACCTTCCTAGCATTTCACAGGTGTTCCAGTAAAGGTAAGATGGAGCCCCATGCAGTGGTCCCGACAGGCTTTGTCTGGCTGTGCCTGCTGCAGACTCGCACTCCTGCCAGCCTGGCCTTGAGCTGCAGTGGCTGTAACTGTTCAGGTTGTGAACTTGTTAACTACTTACTCTTCCAGAACAAACTTTAAGAGTTGTTTTAAAGCAATAATCAAAACAATTGAAAATACTACTATAATTTTAAAATGGGAGACAGTGATATGTCCTGGGTTAAGCTGTAACTCATTGATGCAACCAGTTGAGCATGTATGATCTTGAATTTGTCTAGCTCATTTTGCAATTTAAATAATTTAACTTATTATCTGTACTTTTTACAAATTTACTGATAACAGTGTGTCTGACTTTTCAGAGTATTATTGGGTGTGTTGGTTATTCTGTGTGTTCCAGGGGAAAGGTTTTTTAAATGTGTATTTTGCTTGTTGTCCTTGAAAAGTTTGATTTTCTAGACACTTTGGTTTTCTTACTTAAATGAAATAGAAAAGAAAACCTTAAAACTCATCGCTTTTAATTAGTGAAAAAATTCTTATGAAACACATCTTCTATGCATTTAAATTTGCTAGATGTGTTAGAATTTATACAGATAAATACTTTATTCATGAATAGAATGATTTTCACTTGAATATTTAAAAATTTTTGTTGATGCTTAAATTTGTGTCATAAATAATTCCTTTGTTCTGCATTTGAGGAAATATATTTAATTTTCTTCTTAAAAGATTAATTTTATTCCTGCCAGGTAGAGATGAAGGTAATTTGTAACTGTAACAGTTTCAATGGAAGTCATTTCAAGCTTGGCTGTAGATTACCACGTTCTGATGGGGGCCCAGGTAAAGGTTCACCTCCTCTGGGAACACTGGCACTTGAGGAGTGATTGTCTTCATCGTCTTTCTGCTGTAGCTCCACAGAACCGGTCTCTGGTTGGCAGGGCCGAGGGGTTCCTAGTTCTTCCTTTTAGTGTAGACATTTCCTTCAGAGGGTAGAAACCAGTTTTCTAGAAGGAGGAGAAAACTCTTTAAATGCTGTGACATTGAGGCAAGCTGAGACCAGTGATAGCTCTGTTGTATGTTTTTAGAGTGGGGAGAGAGCAGTCTAGAGGGGATAATAAATGCATTTAAAGCCTCTTTTTGTCAGTCTGTTTTTGAGAGGAATGCAGTGATTTTTTTTTTCTGATAACAAAAAGAAAATTTCTGGTGGCTGTAGGTTGGGAAACTGAGACAGCCTGGAACCAGTGGCTTAGTGGTTCCAAGACCTCCTTGTTCTCTGGCACAGGGGGACTCGACAATCTTGCAGTGTATGTCCTGTACAGCTTCTTTGTAGAAGTTGGTAAATGTTTTGGGGGCTAATTTTTTTGTGGATAACTCTTTCCTTTTCAAAACTCTTCTTGTTAGTTCAGTGACACTGCCGGGGCCGCCTCCTGTCTGTGTGTCTGCCCTTTGCAAATGTTTCCTCACTGGAGCCACTGAGTGTTGGACTTGGGTCAGGTTTGGACCTTCACACTGTCCTCACTATACCTCTTGGGTAATCTTCAGTCCCCTGCGTTCCTTATATGTTAATAGTTGCAAGATCTGTGTCTTAGGTCCAGATTTTTGTTTGCACTTGAAACCCATATTCATCTAGCTTATCAGTGTTTCTTCCATACCGACACTGAACTTAACCTGTCTAGCCCTAACTCTTGTTTTGTCCTCCCAGCAGTCTCTCTCAGACCCTCTCCCCTCCTGTCAAAGCCAGTGGGTGGCACCACCGTCGGAGCCGGATCCTGGGGCATTCTGGTCTCCTTTTTCCTTCACCCCCAGGTAGCCACAGCTTCTTGTCCATTTTAAATCTGTAGCATCTCTAGAATCCATACACTTTTTTTCCTTCATCTCAGCACAGGCCACACTGTGGTTTCTCATTTAGATTACTGAAACAACCTTCTAACTGAACTTTGCCTCTGGTTTTGGCTCTCTGTAATACATTCTTCACTGTGTAATCAGGTCTGCCTTTCTCTGCTTACAATTCTTTCTGAATTCTTTTAACAAATTTGTTTTTTGTGTTTTTAAAGATTTTATTTATTTCAGTATGTGAGAGATACATCGATCAGTTGCCTCTTGTACACCCCCACCTAGGGACCTGGCCCACAACCCAGACATGTGCCCTGACTGGGAATTGAACCAGTGACCCTTTGGTTCACTGACCAGCACTAAATCCACTGAACCATACCAGCCAGGGCCTGGCCTTTCTTAACCACCTAGGGTAAATAATAATACCAACTACTTCTGTGTTAAACATTCTCTGAGGCACTACTCAAAGAACCATAAAACAGCTAAGTATTATTACCTTCATTTAACAAGTGAGACATTTTAGAAATGGTCCAAGTAATGGTCCAAGTTTGCCTTAGCTGAGAAATGGGTCCACAGGTTGAACTGAACTTGGCCAAAGCCCTTCCTCTGCATCCATGAGCCGTGTGGCTACCTAAGCTGGTCCTGCTGTGCCTTTAGCTTTTTCCCCATACTGCTCCGTGCCATGCCGTTCTCTGTCTAGGGCATGCTGAAATGAAAACTTGTTGCCTAAGTCTAGAAATGCTTTAAGGTAAACATTTCTGACAATCTTTTGGAACATCTTAAAAGAGAGAGACATTTTTAAATGCATAGGATATAAGAAAATAAAATAAGACAATAAAAGAATGAGACATAGGGGAAATAAAGGTAGTTTTCCATGTGTGGTCAGTTTTGAATTTCAGAGCTGTTGAAGTGCTTATATTCAATAAAGGCTTGAGACCGAGCTGTGTAAGAGGTAGGGCGGGCACAATGTGCAAGTACTTTTTCTGAGCTGTTGTTTGAAAGGCTGCTGACCTCCTTCAGTAGCCATTAGCCTGGACCTTGTGTCCTTTTTTGCATCCAGATGTGTGCAGCATCTACCTGTGAACACGAGACAATAAGCTACTGGATGACTTATAGGTAGGAAAACAGACCACACACATTTTTTCACATCAGATACATCATCAAAAGAAAATGCAGCTAATCCCATCTAGAAAAATGAGGTAAACTTAGAAATAGTTGATTTAGAATTTTTTTTAAAAGATTTTACTTATTTAACTTTTTAGAGAGAAAGGGGGGAGAGAAACGTCAATGTGTGGTTGCCTCTTGTGCACCCCCAACTGGGGACCTGGTCCACAACTCAGGCATGTGCCCTGATTGGGAATTGAACCAACAACCCCTTGATTCACAGGCCAGCACTCAATCCACTGAGCCACACCAGCCAGGGCTGGAATTTTTTTCCCCAAGTACTATATTACTTTATTTCTCTCCACTATCCTCCTCTAACATATTTTAAGGCAAAAAAAAAAAAAAGCCTTTTTCATCAATAGCTTTGAGAGCATCTTGGTGGTAAAAGGAAAAGATCAGGTGGGCAGAACTTTTGAAAATATAGGTAAATATTGTCTTCTTTGAAAGGGTCGAATTCTTATGTGTAGTTGGGAGTTAACGTGATTTTATACTTTTAATAAAATTCATGCTTTCCAATTATAAAAGCAGAAGTTGTGGGGGTTTTTGGTTGGTTTTAACCATTAAAACATTTTAGAGGCAGGAAATGCCATAGTCCACTCAAATGTTTAATGTGGCATATTTTACTATTCAAGTAATCTTTTGCTGTTTTTTTAAAATAATAAAAGTGTAAAATAACAATGTATTTAATAGGTTTTAAATGTTAAAACAATAACATAATTTGAAAAGACTGTATTACTTGGTTTTCATTAATACAAAATCATTTTTCTCAAATGCTTAGGTAATGGCTTACAACATATAATGTATCTTTTTTCAGTGAATATCAAATCTTGGTAGCTACTCACTCTCTTGCCCTCAGATCTGAGTGGCAGACCCCTATGTTGAGACCCCCCCTTACTGTAGTTGTCATGAGCACGGAGTGCCAGTGAGGTGAGGAGGTAGAACTACTTGTCCCCTACCAGCTGCTGTGGTTGGTTCTGACCGTGTTTTCGTACCTCTAGCCAGCCCAAAGCACTTGCTAACATTTTAAGTAGTGGTTTTCCAAAGTTTATAGTGGGAAACCATTGCTTTTTTTGAGAGGTTTCTTTTGAAATTCAGCCTTTGACCTCATTTTAGTTGACCTAAATTATTCTAAAATCATCATGTTTGCACTAATTTGAAACCATTTTTCTTTTAACTGTAAGTATGTACTTACTGTGTTACGTGTTAAAGTAATATATTCCAGTAGATATCTAAGGTAGTTATTGTCCAGCTTGAACCTGAGAATACATTAGGAACTTGCTGGAGCGTGGTTCTTCTTGGACTCAGCCTCCAGAAATTGGTTCAGTGGGTGTGAAGTAGGGCATAGGAACGTGCAGTTTTTTGATTCTGTTAATCCATGTACTTGAGAAACACTGACGTGAAGATTATATAGGGAAATCCATCTTTAGGGATCAATTCAGGAAGACTCTTGACTTTTTAAACTTGCTTGTCTTTGGAAATTTTGAGTCAGACTCTCTTTGGTGTTCGGCTCTGGCTGACTTAAAGCCAGGTCGTTGGGACTTTAACTTCCTAGCAATAAATATTGAGGCCAGTGTTGGAGCTAGTTGGCTCTCATCCAGCAGGTTTAGGACCAATAAAGAAGGAGAACAGTAAATAAATAGGGCACATTGTTGATGAAGTGGAAACAATTTTCCCCTGAATGCTAAGTGGCTTCAGAGTATGGTGCCTAGCAGTTTATTTTGTGTTTTACAACTACAGAAGAGAAAAGCTTTTTGGATTGGCTGATGTGGGCCTGCCAAACAGTGTGAGTCAGGTACCACTGACACAGGAGCCTGAGATCACCAAGGTGATCTCTACCGAACAGCGATTTTTCACCCGGTGCGCCACAAGGACTTTTAAGACTTGCGATCCCTGACTGTTTAGTCGGGGCCATTGACCTCTTTTCCCTTAAATTGTCAAGTAAACAAATGACAGCAGCCCTGGCCAGCCTGGTGGCTCAGTTGGGGCTCAGGTGCTTGGAGTGTTGTTCGGCACACCGAAAGGCTTCAGGTCTGTCCCTGGTGGGGGGTGTACAGGAGACAGCTGATCGATGTCTCTCTCTCTTTCTCTCTGTTTCCCCCTTCCTCTCTTTCTAAAATCAATAAATGTATCCTTGGGTAAGGATTTTAAAAAAATGACAACAGCCAACACAACAATAGCAGTCCAGTGTGAATGAATCTAAATTATTCCTATTTTTTGGTCAAATCGGTAAAATATATTTTTTGATGTGCCACAGAATTTTTAGTAATTAGTTTATGTACACCATCAGGTGAAACAAATGTGAAAGTTGCTGCTACATAATGTTGAAACCTCATCAGTGCAGGTTCTGGTGCTGACTCTTAAGTCGTTTTAGAGCTAATGTGCTTCAACTTTTTTCCCCCAATTAAGGGAGGCTTGAAAATGTGTCAAATTACTAGTTTTTTCAGCATTAGAAATATTGCAAGTGTACATGTGGGATCTTAATGGTGTGAAAAAGAGACTCTTTCAGTTGTACTTATATACAGTCTTTGTTACGCCTTTTTAAAATGACCTGTGGGTGCCATTTAAATTCTTGAAGAGAATGTAGTAGAAATTAGAAAGTCGTAAACACGGACTTGTCAGCTGGCATACTATTTTTAGGTTGTGTAGATGAATCTCCTACTGGCTATATAACGGCCTGGGAGGAGGAAAGGAGTTAATTCAAACTGGATTAGTATGTTCCACACTGTTAAAGTGTGCCCTGATTGATCTTAAAATTAAAGATTGGTAAACCTGCTAATTTGAATTTTACTTGGGTGATGATCTTAATTTACTAGGGGTTTAAGGTTTGTTTTTGTGATGTGGATAAATGCAAGTCAAATGTTAATTCATTATATGAATGTTTGAGTGGCTAGAACTCTGCATAAACTTAGTGTACCTGTTCTCTGCAGGGGTGCCAGGTACTAGAAACGCAGTGCTGAGGGAGCAGGTGGCTCCTGAAGTCCGGCCTCCTGGAACGACCTGCCTCACTGCGCCCAGAGAGTGCCTTGTGTACTGACCTGTGCTCTGTTTCTAAGGAGTGGTGTTTTTGTACTTAGTTTTTTGCATATATGTCTGTCCCGCTTGCAACAGATAGGATTTCTCTGCAAGAAAACTGTTAACCTGGACAAATGCAAGAGTTACTTACAGGGGAAAAATGATTTGACGGTTGTTGGGTACCTTAAAGAAAAATCAACTGTGTATCCTCAACGAACAGTATAATAAACTGAACATGCTAATGAAAACATATCAGTTATTCACTATTAAAATTTTTATTGGATGGGTAGTAACATTTTAATTCATTCAAATTTCTCAAAGGTAAGAGTTGTGGGGAAAGGAGCTCCACCCAGTCCACTGTGGCTGGACTTGTGTCTCAGGTCGTTGTGTCGCTCACAGCCGTGCTGTTTGCCTAGGAGTGTTTTAGCCTGACAGCTTTGGTAGAAATTGTTTAATTGAGAGCTTTTTGTAAAATAATAACTATTTTGAGCTCTTTATGGTAAACAAGTAAAATTTTTTAATTAGTTATAATTTTTCTTAAAAATACTTTTAAATTTTTTGAAGTTCTGTAAAGAAGTCTTGGCCTCAGATTACCCAATTTACTGTAAGTTAACCTGTAGGTTTTGTATTTGAATACTGGTGACTCATCTTTTCAAGAGAAGGACCTTCATTAAAAAATGGAAGTTCTCATCTGAAAAATTGAAAACTCTTTAGAATGTTAATTATTTTGTAACATAACTTTGAGCAGGGAAGTGCAGGGAGAATTGCTTCCTCTGCAGTGTCCCAAGAACTAGGGAAGGTTCCGAAGTGACTCCTGGTGAGAGGAATGGGCCGTGCTGCCTTTGTTTGGGAGGCAGCTCTTGCCCACAGGCAGTGAAGTCCTGCTGCCAGTCACACTTTAGGATCCAGTGCTGGCAAGTAATGTTCAGTAGAATTTGTCAGAACTGTAAGCTCCCCCCCCACATACACATGACTTTAGGTGACGAACGTGTTCAAGCTCCGCTTAATAGCTTTGTGCTTATAAAATAATAGTATGTGTGGTTTAAAAAGCAAACCCATTTGATATTGTTCAAGGTCTGAAATCATTTTCAGGGTTTGAAATGATGTGAGAAGTGCATATAGAGGGAAGATAAGAAAGGGGAAATTTTGTTTTTCTGCTTGTAAATAATGACAGTGATTAGTTAGAAAAATTTTTAAGATAAAAAAATACTAGTGGGAAGCTGGTAACTTGCAGAAACCTCATCAGTCATGTGGCTCCTCTGGGCAGAATGCAGACTTGTATTGCTTATCCTCTACCTGGCACAGGTCAGATATCAAAAGGGTCGGTTCCACTCCTGTTTTATTGTTTTTATTTAGCTTTATCGAGGTAAATTTGCGTACAGTGAAATTTACTGATTGTAAGTGTGTAGTCTTAGTTATGACGAGTTCTCTAACACAAGCATGATGTGGAGCACTCCCGCTGCCCCAGAACGCTTCCTCGTGTCCTTTTGGAGTTGATCTGCATTGGGCCCTGCATCTGCTCTCTGTCGCAGTTGCTTTTTGTAGGATTTCATGTAAACTGAGTCACGTATAAGGCGGCCTTTCATGTCTGTCTGCTCTCACGTAGCACAGTAATTTGGAGATTCACCCAGGTTGTCAAGTTCGTCGGCAGTTCATTTTTTCCTGTGCTGAACAGTATTTCATTGTGTGGGTATTTCGCAGTTCGTTCATGCATTCACCATCTGATGGATATTTGGATTGTGTCCCGTTCTTGGCCCTTTCACATCAGGCCGTTATGAAAATCGTGTACAAGTCGTGTGGATGTGTGTGTCATTGCCTAGGAGTGGGAACTCTGCTCCAGTTTCAGTGTAAGGCTTTGCTTCTTAGCTCTGGTAGGGAAGATAGAAAAATCTTGCATATTTTCTTTCATTCATATTCTCTCTCTCTGTTTTCTCTCCCTCGTCCTCCCTTTATTTCGTGGTTTCATGCCACTGACAGGGTTGTGGATTGTCCATTGGCATGTTAGCTGCTCTGTGGGAAGCGTGCCAGGGCCTCATTCTCTCCAGGTGCTCTGTAGTGACTGTGTGCTTCCGCAGCTTCTTACTGGCATGACCAAGTTTTGTTTATTGCTTTCCTTGTGTGTTATTGATTATTCATTATCTCTTGCTTTTGTTGTGCTTTGTTACCTGGCAAACCCAGAAATTAACATAATTTGGAGTTTTTAACAAGAAGATACACCTCTACTGCTGTGTTCTCAGTGGAAGAACAGCAGTGGTCTGTTAGAGAACTTTCTCTCTCTTCTTTAATGGCCGAGCTGATTGGGGGAGGTTGCAGTGGAAAGCAAGGTAGGGAGGAGGCAAACATGCCCTTGACTCAGAGCCACTGAGTCACACGCTGTCATTTAGCCCTCACATTGGATGTTTGCAGCACGAACACTGTTTACTTACAGTTCATCAAATAGATCATCACAAACCGGTTTTGATCGCTGTTGGATTGGTGTGGATTGTGTGGAGGTAAGATAGGAAGTGTGGTTCCCTTGTTAGGTATTCAGAATCCTTAGAATGTTTACGTTCAAATGTTTTTTTTTTTTTTTCAGGTTTTATTTTGAAATAATTTCACGTTTATAGAAAACTTCATTAATGATACAAATAATTTTTCCAAATACTCCTTGGTAAGGTGCACCAATTGTTAACATTTTGCCAGATTTGCTCAGTCATTCTCTGATGTTATTTTTTCCGGAACTTTTTGAGAGTAAGTTGAAGATCATGTCCCTTTACTATGAAATACTTAGTGGGTGTGTACTTCTAAGAATAAGTGCATTCTCATATTTTCAGGGACATTTCAGTTCCTGCATTAAGGAAATTTAACACCGACATAGTACTGGTCTCTAATGTAATGATACAGTCTATGTTCAGATTTCTCTGCTTGTCCCCATGATGCTCTTTGTAGTTTTCCTCCTGGTCCAGGACCCAGCACAGAATCATTCAGTGCATGTAGTTGTTCTGTCTCCTTTCTCATTTACTCAGGAACGTTTCCTTAGCTTTTCTTTGTCTTTTATGGCATTGGCATTTTGGAAGAATGACAGACCATTTATTGACAGAATCTCTCTCCATTTGGGTTTGTGTGATATGTCCTTGTGATCAAGTTTAGGAAATGTAGCTTTGGCTGAAATGCTACATCAGTGACATGTGCTTCTGAGTGCATCACATCAGGAGGCACATGTCCGCTTGGCTGGTTGTCAAGTGATGCTAATTTTGATCTTTTGGTTAATGTGGTATCTGCCAAATTCTTCCTCTTAAAAGTTACTGTTTTTCCTTTGGTAGTAAGTAATTTGTGGGGAGATAGGTACTTTGAGACTCACTGTATATTATGCCTCTATGAAACCTTGATCCACAAAGAATTGTACCATTCTTTGGTAATTTTACCTGAATCACTCATTAAATGTTAATTATTGTACAGGGAGGATGCTTCTGTTTTACAGCCCACGACTGATGCAGTGAAAATCACAAGGTTTTAATAAGTTCCACTGAATCACAGACTCTTGGGCAAATACTTTAACTGGTGTGAAAATTATTCTGTAAAGTTACAACTTTTATGAGGTCTTGATATTTTTCTTAAATCATTCATATATAGTGTAAGTAGATTATAAAGAAACATTTGAATTATTTTGAATGAGCCCTGAAACTTTCAGTCATGTTTGAGGGCATAGCAAAGGTGTAATGAATATTTCCGCATTAAGTGATACTTGGAAAACTTGTGAAATTCTAGTGTTTAGCTGCTATTTCAAATGGCGTTTTTAAACCATGTTGTTAATATAAATAGGAGGTGTACTGTGTTTGTGAAGTCCTGAAATTGGAGCCAATATTGTATTTGTAGGAGAAAAGTAGTTGTCTGGGTATTCTAGGGTGGTTGGATTGAATGCAGTTTTACTTTTCAGACCAGCCTTCTAATGCTTGATTGACCTGTAGGAAAACGGTGCTATAGAAATTTGTTTGAATCTGTGGGGGATTGAACCAGTCACAGTGAATGTTAGAAATGGCTCCTCCTTCTTTCGCATAAGGACCAAGAATCTCCCCCTCCCCATTCAGGAGGTCCCAAGGGACATATTCTTGGGACACGGAGGTCACTCCATTGACTGTCAAAGTTACTCCTTAGTTGTTATTTAGCTGTTTATGCTAAATAAATTAGCTAGACCTTAGAAAAATACCTAGTTTACTTATTTTACATACATATGACTATAAAAATTAACCCTTGCTCCCCTAGCTTGTGGCGAGGTAAAGACAAATCTCTATGTTAAAGTCATCGGTTTTTATATTATACAGTGGTGTCGAATACCAAATGAAATTATTTTATTTCTTAATTGTACCTCAACAACTCTTTTTAGATAGCTGTAATAGTGAAAATACTCCTTTAAATTTTAGACAATTAAAATGTCCATAGTCGATTTTAACTGTTTCAACTCTTTCATGTTAAATGTGTTACAGGAATGAATCTGAAGTCTGCTGCATGAAAACACTGAAGGCTTTAAAATGTTTTCTTGCATAAAACTCAGACTTTAAGTAACTGCTTATGAGGATATAGGGAAGGCAGGAAGCTAATGTCTGTCTCAAGATACAGGACAGCCGTTTGCTCATCCACCTCCACTGTGTGAGTAGACTTAAGCCTGGGACCCTGTGTAACTGGGCACAGTAACTGAAGCGTTTTCAGTCTGAAGTGCTCAAGACAGCACGATGAGGCATTTGTTTAGGGTTCTTTGTGGGGGGTGGGGGTAGGATACTGAGGATTTAAAATACTGAGGGCGGAGTGGGTGGTAGGTTTTTTATTTATGAAGAATTTTTTAGAATAGTGATTAAAAACTAAATATCATTACTTATATCTTTTTATCAGAATTATATTAAGCAGTGGAATCCACATACCTAAATCTCATTGTGATACAAAAGATGATAATTCCTTAGATTGCTGTTTATTTTGCAGTTGATTTCAGCCTTTTAAAAGTAATATATTGACCAAACAACCATAAAAATATTTTGGGAAATATGATGTTAGGTATTAATATAGAAAATTGCTCTCGGAAAATAACTTAAGTTATAATTAATGACTTTAAAAATAGATCTTTTTAATCAGAGAGAGCATACACTTCAAATTAAAGGAACTCTTGTTCCCTAAATGCAGTTGGAAATCTTTTAAAATTACAAACTTTGGTTTTTAAAAATGCTTTGAGAATAATATCCAGTGAAGAAGAAAAATTATCCTTTTTTTTTTTCTTACTAGAAGTTTAACACCTTAAGCATCAGTTGGCGGTTGGTGAGGGGCTTGGTGAGAGGCGTCTGATTTTTTCTAGTTTTCCTGTTTTCTTTAGGAGTGAGACTCTTAGTGGGATGTTTTTCTCTTCTTGGAGGAATGCATGGTTATGCAGATAGGATGATTAAAATATAAGACGTTGGCAGTGATGAAAATGATGAGCATGTGGATGAAGGATTACAAACTCTTATTAACTACTCAGGGAGGCATGGACTGGAAGGAATGTTATTTGCATTAAGGTGAATATCCTTTTTCTTTCACATCACAAGTGTGTTGGCTGAAGAAAAATCAAAATTGTCTTCAGGATCAGGAATGAGAAAACATTTAGAAAGCATAGGGAGAATGTGCGCGAACGGTAGGTGTGCTCATGAACAAGTCAGAGGCGCCTGGTGGAAATGGAGGAGATGTGTGCCGGTCCAGTCAACACCAGCGGGAAGCCCGAGGTGTCAGTTTGCCTGAGTTTTGTCCTCTCTGGATTGGTCAGTAGACATACAGCAGTGTGTAGGCCTCCAGGGGTTATCCAGTTCCTAACCTTTCCAGAGCTCTAGAGAAGTATCACAGTCTCCTTGTTCAGTGATGACATCTCTCTTTTTTTAAATCCTCATCCAAGAGTATGTTTATTGATTTGAGGTGCAGGGCAGCATCGATTGGTTGCCTCCCATACATGCCCTGACCGACAGGGGATTGAACACACAACCTTGCGATGTACAGGATGATGCTGCAGCCATTGGACCCACCTGGCCTGGGCCAGAGTGCTTTCCAGTCTAGAAGCTCCTCTGCAGGAGGGGCAGCGTGTGAACAGTGTATTCCCCTGAGGTCTTCCAGGAAGGACTGGGTATCACTTAGTGCTTTCATTGTAGGAGAACCTCCTCCGTTTGGGATCATCCTGCTAGAAGCTGAAAGGAATCTGGACTTCAGCACTGGTAGTCACTCTCACTGTGTGTTTAGAAACATTGCAGATGTTAGGGAGGGAAACAGGAAGTGCAAACTTGCTTTTGTATTCTAAAAGAATTCACTGTTTACTGGCTTCTAATCAGGGACCAGAGCACATGGGAACAGATATCCATTCTCACTAAAGAAAGAAAAAGGGGGGTAGAGATGTATTAAAAACCTTATGGAATTGCAGGAAGTGTACAGCCACGGTATCTTCTTATGTCTGGTGTTGTATCCCCTCCCCACCCCCACATTCGATTGCTCACGGTCGGGTTTTCAGCTAGGCCTGCTGAGCCTCTCTGGAGGTGTCATCCATGGCACTGGGCAGCCGGAGCCAGGGGCTGCAGGTAGTACAGATTATTTTAAACAGGAACTTTAGTGAGGAAGCAATGACTGGCACGTCTGACTTCAGTTTCTGTAAGTGATTAAAAAGCAGGGGACAGGTGATAGTACTGCCCTGTCAGAGATATGGCCCGCCAGTTTGTACAAAGTGCTTAGCACAGGGCCTAGTCGTGATAACAGGCGAGCATTTCCAATCAGTGCTTGCTAATACATAGCTGCATATGTGATTTTCTGACCTGGTTTTCTAAGTTGCCTGAAAAGGTTTGAAGAACTTGAGATGAAATGATGAGAACTTGAGTGGATGGCCGCTCAGAGCATCTTAGTTCCGAGGTGGAGTGACTGCCTGACTGGCCTCGTGGCCTGGTCACATCACCATCTAGTGTTCCTGATAGTGTGTCAGCCCTGCCCCTTTGGCTTCTGGTGAGCATGGGGATATGCTCCTGGTCAGGAACTCAGAATGGGTCTTCCATGTGCTTTAGCCCTTTGAACCCCTTGGTTCAAATGAAATCTTTTACAAAACTTGCTGTTTAAAATAATACCCAAAAGACACCATACTGTTCTGCTTGAGACAAGATGTTTTCGACCCCATCTCCTCAGCAATCACTAACCGAACGCACAATTGTGAGAAATAAACTCAACAAAAGATGCATAAGTGTCAAGCATGCCTGGTGAGCCCAGGCACACCCTTACGTGCTGTAAGGTTGCGTCTTGGGCTGACTGGTAATGGAGGTGTACCAGCAAATAGCCTGGAAACTGCCTTCTGCTTCCCAGATATGGTTGGCCGTGTCACGTTGTGTTCTACTTCTACACCACGTGTGAGGTGCTCCTGTGTTATCTGAGTCCGGATTAGTTGTACTTTCGAGTAGTTTGTTTTTTTTTGGAATATTGGGATGTCTTTACTAGTCACACATGTCCTCCTCTGCATCAGCTGCTCACAGGACTGCAGTCCATTGAACGGCTTCTGATTGGTAGATGCTCCCTGTGGGCGTGTCCTTTGTTCATTAACAGTGTACCTGACCTCTCATTGTCTCTACCGTTTTTCCTTGGGTTGACCAGTTTCGCTTACTTCTGTTGTCATACAGCATGCATTTTAAAGTCCCCTGAAGCCCTTTTTAGAACAATATGAGATATGTAAAAAAGTGGTAGCCAAGAGTTTAGTATACAGCACTTGTTAAGTCCCCCTTCCCATTCCAGGGTGATGAGGACACACCCTGGCCTGCAGGTTTAAATTCAGAGTCCTCAGCTTAGATACAAAGCCTTCACCGGGTGGCCTTACCGTTTCCAGGGTCAGTTCCCACCACCTTATGTTCCAGGCATAGGACTCTCCCCTGATAGGGCCACACACTTGCTTTTATGTGTCCCCCACAATTATAAATAACAAGTTGAAGTGCTTAGTACATCTTCGTTGACAGTTCTCCAGAATAATCAGTGCATCATTTTGTAAACTTTTGAGAGGAGGGTGTTAGAAACTACCCCCTCACACTTACAGTCAGGACAGTGGTGTTGCCTGGGGTGGAAGTGCTCTCTTCAGACAGGCGGTGATCGCTCTCTGTGTGGGGCGGGAGGCCTCTCGTGACCTTGCCCTTGTGAGCTGCTGATGAATGAAGAGTCTGGGGTTTACAGCTGCAGCTACTATTAAATACTTGGCGGTTCGCAGCTCTCCCTCTCATGATGAACTGCAGATGTGTGACCTGACAAAGCCACCTGAGCTTTCTGTTGCTGTTTTGGGGGTTTGAAGTGTTTTTTACCATCATTTGATCTTCCCCAAATCCTGTGAAGTATAAAAGACAGGTATCACTCCTGTCTCCATAGGAGAACCCTGAGGCTCACCATTGATTTAAATAAATTGGAGTCAACTTTACGACGAAGTCCGTTCTTTGCCCTTGTCACTGTGCCTTACTTACTACAGCCCCTGCGTTGGCACCTGTGTTGATGGCGGGTTTGCCGTGAAGTACAGTGAGCTCAGGCCTCTTTCACCATGCATTTCTTGCCTCTCTCCTCCAGGCAGTGCATCTGAACTGAAAAAAGAGAAATCAGCTTCTGGAATGTGTCACAATCATCATTTTGGGCATTTTAAAATATTACCCGTGAAAGGTGCCTCTTAGCATTTTGTGTTTTTGTGACTGATAAGGATTATTATAATCTTGGAAATAGACATGATATCTGTGCAGATACACGACTCACACACATCAATATTCCTGTCCTTGTGCTGATCACTGAGAGCAGAGCCATCTATCAGAAACTCTTCGTGGTACCTAGGAGAGCAGTAGGCACCTCAGTAAGTATATTATGGTGCCTCGAGCAAAGAGCTATGGCAAAGGAAAGCAAAACTGAGGGTCAGCTGGTAATATTACCCTATCTTTCCTGATAATATTGTAACTAAAATAGTTTTGAAATAACCTAATGATTCATCTAGTCTATACTTGTCCTCCTATGTGCCGGGCATTGATCTAGAACAGGGATTGTCTATATCCTTTTGGACACCTCTTTTTGTAAATGAAGGTTTTATTGGAGTCCAGCTCTGCCCATTCATTTACATGAACTCTGGGGCTTCTTTTTCTTGCAGCCAGGGGCGGTTGAGCACTTGCGACAGAGACTACATTACTGTCAGGCCCTTACCGAAAAAATTTACCAGCCCATAATCTACAGCACTGGGCATGCAACCCTGGAAAAACTAAGTAACTGTTCTCTGTATCGGGTATGGTTTTTCTGTTTTGCTTTCTCTCCCTACAGACTGCGTTTCAGGCATTGTTCATATTGAAGGGCGATGTCAGTGATTCCAAGGAGCTGCCCGTGCTTTTCCTCTGATTTGTGGAGTATTTTCCTTAGCTGGCCTTGCCCTGGAGTGGTCGCTGGGTAGGAGCGGGGTGCTCAGCTCTGTTCGAGAGTGGACTTCACTTCACGGGTAGGAAGCAGGAGAGGACGACTTAACTCTGGTTGCCAGTGTCCCGGAGTAGGTCAGAGAGGGCTAATACCTGTACATTGAAGTGTAATCAGCAACAAGATTTAATAAAGTCAATGATGTCGTATTAAGACTGTTCCTAAGTGACAGTGGCAGCTGCTTTGGTTGAGTGTGGTGGGGAGGCCCAGCGGCTGCCTTGCCCTGAGCCAGGCTGCAGCTTTCCTCCCTCCCCGCTTGTGCGTGGCCAGTCAGCGCCGTGGATGGGCAGCCCACAGGCCTTTGTTTTTATCGAGATGATTCTGAGCCCTGGACTTCTGGAGGGATTGCCCACAGCTGCATTTTGGGAACCACTGGTTTGGAGCGTGGGCTCTGGCGGCTCTCTCACGTAGTAGCTGTGTGACCCTGAGCAATGCACTTACCCTCTGACTCCTTGTCTGCAAAGCCAGGATGGTCATAGTGCCCATTTTATGGGATCATTATATGGATTAAAGGAGTTGATGTTTATAAAGTGCTCAGAACAGTGCTCGGCCCAGAAAAGCATTATATAAATAAATAAAGGTAAATAGTAAAGCCAGGTATTTGTAGAAAAAGTATTGTACAAAATACCAGGGAAGCAGAGGAGGTGGAAATTCATTCAGAGGGTGCCAGTATTAAACAGAAGCAATCAGGGAGACAGACGTTCATCTGTAGATGCTGGAAACTAAGTTGGATGGAGCGTTGCCTTAGGAGAGGAGACCCCTTAAAAGGCAGTGGGAAGCACACCACAAGGTGTGCGTGGTTGGATTATAACATCATCTTCAGGGCCAAAGAGGAGGGACTGAAAATGGGTTTTGTATATGGTTCTTGCGTAGGCAGATCCTAGTCTATGTTAGTCTTTTTGAAAAGAAAAGTGAATGGAAGTCCAGGAATATGGAAACCAATGGGGAAATTCTAGTGGGTTTTTCCCCCTTTTGCAAAAAAGCATAATGGGTCGCCTTGTGTAGATGATTAACTGTGTCTAATTCTTAAGGCATGCAATATGAAACTGGGGTCGTTTGAGAACATAAAATTGACTACAACTTAATTTTACTCATAAAATTACTATGTTTGGCATGCTAAATTAGGCAAATTGCTAAATGAACCCCTATGAGTGGCCTGAATGGAAAAGCTTGGAGCACGAGCTGGCAAGCCCGGTAGCAACCTCAGTGTCTCAAACAGCAGATCCATTTTCTCTTACAAGAGTCTGATCCAGTTTCTTGCTTTGGGGTGGGTACTTGACTACTTGTGGGTGAGTGCTGGCAAAGTGGCCGTGGCATCCATGCATAGGACACGCTCTGAAGGCCTGCCACAAGCCACGCACTAGTTCAGGTGTCGGTGAGCAGAGTAGACAGAGCCCTCGCACTGCAGAGGCCCTTCCAGTGGAGGGAAGACAGACAGGACAAGAAGATGTAATAGTGAATTAAGACTGAGAGAAGTGAGGAAAGAAAATATACCAGGCAGACACAGTGATCAGTTTCTGCAATATAGACATCCTCCAGCTTTGGTTATTGAAGGATTTTATAATTTTTAAAGACAGCGTGGATTGGTTCCGTGTTGGCGAGGAAGCAGCAGTGTGCTAAGCAGAGGTGGGAGTGTGCAGAGAGCAGTGGTGTCACTTCTGTCATCGTAGCTACAGCTCTCCACAGAAACCACATCTGGGCACACAGAGTGGGGTGAGTCCTGCCTTTCCTTGTCCTTCCCCTGGTTAGGTGATGAGCATACATGAAATAAGATAGATGAGACTTGGCAAGAGCAAATAGTACTTAGAATTTACCCTTAGCTTTGGGTGGAAGAATCCCATAGGTAACTGTGCTTGAGTCCCACGTCTGCCCAGCCCACCCAAAGCTTACACCACATCTCTCCAGAGCTCCTCATGTATTTTTGTTCATCCCATGAGCTGAGACTGTTTTTGGGGGGATCAAAAGAAGGACATTTTGTGATGTGAAAGTTCCATGAAATTCAGATTTTCGTGGCCTTGAGTGTAGCTTAACTGGAACACAGCAACTGTGCTCATTTGTTTATTGTCTGTAGCTGCCTATGCCTGGCCTGTGGAGCCTAAAATACTTACTGTGTGGTCATTCACAGAAAAGTCTGCCAGCCCTGACGTGACCGTCGTGGGCCAGGGGCGACACTGAGGGCCGTCAGAGGCAGGAACTCGGCCCGAGTGCCCTTGGCACCTGTCTCCTGCTGCTGCAAGCGGCACAGGGGCCCGTCTTTGTGAGGTCGATCACACCAGTCCATGAAGAGTTTCTTTAGAGCAGTAACGGGAAGGTGAGTTGTGTATTTGACTTGAGGGGTCTCTTTGTATAGCCTACCGTGTTGGAAATGATGAATTAATCATTTGCTGGGAAAGAACCTGTAGGTAGTATTCCAAAGGTGTTACTACTTTCATGGTAGCCAGACTCCTCCTGCCTTTGAGCCTTCCAGTCTGAGCAACAGCGGGAAAGACAGCCTGACCCCAGGGACCTGGGGACTGCTACGCAGAGAGAACCACAGAGCATCCTCGTACCATCGGAACCTAACCCGGGTCCTCTCGTTTCCATCAGTGTGAGCAGCACTGACCCCAAGCGTTCTATAGCAAGTCATACTTTCTGATCTGTTTGCTGTATGAACTTCTCTGGATTTTTCGGTCACCTCTGCGAAGGTCCTTGGCCCCCGGAATGTGCGTATATTGCCCGTATGATAGGTGGGGGTCAGATGCTCAGGACTGTGGGAAATTACTGTGTGCCTCCAGGAAACAGTAATCTCAGCACCAGCACCTGGACCAGTATTCCTGTTTTGACCGATTAGGTTAAAAAAATAATAAGATAGGATGTACCATAGGTCCTCCTTTGTTCTCTTCTGGGAAAGCCATATGAAGATGGTTGCAAAGAACGTTGGCCACTTCTGTGTGGCTAAAAAAGGCAGGAGGTAAAGGAAAGCTTGTCTCACCACCTCCTCCCTGCAGCACGAGTTCAGAGTTTAGTGTCCATTCTTGTTTAACTCACCCTGTTACGTGAATGTTTCTCCTGAAATTAGTGGTAATGATCCCAGATTGAAAAGGTCATGGGGGGTGGGTCACCTGGGACTTAGGAACAGATGCTGATTAGTCAGGTGACTGAAAGTGGAGGTGGTCTTGAATTGGAGGTTTAGTTTCTAGGAGTGGATTGTAGCTGAGGGGTTTTAATTCTGGGAAGACAAGTCCACTGTTGTAAGGTCTTCCTGTTTTTCAAGAGAAGCTGGAAATCTGGAATTTTTATGTGACATTCCCCAATTAAAAATGGATGTTGTATTTCCTTTGTAGCCTTAAAATATTTGATCTTGAATTGTTATGCTAATGAGAATTTCTTAGGTAAAAAGACTTAAAGGAAAAATAAATTTTCTCAAGAGCTTGGTTAAGCTAGTTAAAGCTTCACGATATCTTAAGGTTTAATAATAAATAAATGAAAATTTAAATTATTTTTAACTAAAAAGAATAAAAATTGATGTTCACAAAGTAATAAGGTGGACTTTGAAAGTCATTATCTTCATCTTGTAGGTAAAGGAAAAAACCTGGTTGCTTACTACATGTGTAACTTTGGGCCAGTTATTAAAGTCTCTCTGAGTGTCAGCCTCCTCGTTTTTAAATGGGATATCAATAGCACCAGCATCAAAGAATTCTGTAGAGAATTAAATGAGATGATGTCAATAAAACAAAATAGTTCTTGGCTCATAATAAGGTCTGTAGTGCTGTCTGAGGGGGCAGAAGGGTAATGGGTTGCGGTTTTGATTATGAAAGCACATTTTCTGAATTCTCTGCAATTCATAGACTTTTTAAAAAATGTTACCCTGCTAATCAGTTTTTGTCTGTCTGGTAATCTTATTCTTTACCTCCTTGGGTTTGTAGCTTTGTAATTCCACAGTGCAGCAGTTAAGGAACTGCTCCCTCTTTCCCCTCCTGATGGACCCTGCGCGCGGTTTCACATGCTGAGAAGGTGCGGTGCAGGGAGGCAGGAGGGCCAGCTTCCATAGCTGCCCCTTCCCTGCACTGCACGTGCACTTAGACTACGGTGCCCTCTGTGGGTCTGCTCTTTCTCCGAATCTTCACGGAAAGGTACATGTTGAGGCCTAAAGATGAGCAAATAAGGTTGAGCGCCCCCCTCCCCCTCCAGTTTTCCCTTTTCACGTAAGCTGTGACATCCTTAGTGCTTTTTACCTGCCAGGATAATAGTCTTTTCTATAAGAGAGCACTTGACTTTGAAAATCATGGTTAATTTGCTGCTGTGCAGGGCAGTGTGGCTTTGGGAAATTGCCAGTGTTACCAGTTTTTCAATTTTAATCTCATTGTTCAAAAGCAGGTATTGTGACATATAATGGCTTGGTGGTCATGTTGTACTTTTAATCTGGGGCTATTTACTTGGATTTTAATAGAAATAGAATATTTATCTCTTTTGGGAACATATGATTGCCAGCCATGCACTAAAGTACCAGTGGGAAAAGTTTCTGTAATTCTTACCTTACATCATTTAATGTCACTAATAGGCAGCATAGAATAGTTAATGCTGGACAGTCCTCTTTTACTTATTGCCCTCCTCAGGAGCCTTTTAAAATACTTTGTTTCTAGTTAGACTTCCACCTGTGTAAATTTTTTTTTTACAGATATGCTGTATGTCTATTTATGTATTATATGGATACCTGTGTTTTATACATAAAGAATCAGGGTTTTTCGGTGTGTGCTCCCTTCCCCCGAGGAATCACCTTTTGCCCCTTGAGCTGGCCCTGTATGGTTCACAGCACTGGGTCCTCCCAGGTTTTCATTTCAGAACCTTTATGTTCTCTCAAATTATTGGGTACCCTGCAGAGCTTTTGTTTATGTGGGTTATAGCTAATGACATCTCTCATATTACAAATTAAAGTTGAGAAAAATTACAGAATATTTAATAATTTATTTTAAAATATTTTATGGAAAAATAACCCATTCCTCCTGCACCAAAATGGTTTAGTGAGAAAAAGTGGCCTTGTTGCATATGTTTGCCATTCTCTTCGAAGTCTGGCTTAGTAGCAGGCAGCCAGATTCTTACCATTGCCTCTACGTTTCACTTGCTACAAAGGAACTCCGGTGTCTGCTGTACGTGTAGTCGGGAAAGGAAGGAGCATGTCAGTCACCTTCTCAGATACTAGAGGTGGTTCTTCTCTGGTATTACACTAAAACAGATTGCAGTTTCTTAAAGGGACACATGGAGTGTAGAAGCTCAAACTGTATACAGACTTTTTGTTCCCTTACTTTAAAATTCATTCATCTTTCACTTTGACTAGATCTTTTGTCTGTCAGTCAGTTTGTACCGCTGTACATTGGTCACCTGGGAAATACTGGTTCACGAACTTGCACTGATCTTCCAAAGGTTGATACAGTACCAGCTACTCACATGCCATTAACGTTACCACAGATCTTAGCAGAAACCCTCTACAAATTGGAGGCACTTGCCAAGATTGTTTTTACTTAAATGTTATCCTTGGCCATAAGTACTATTAGTTGTTTCTCTTGAGGTAACAGGCTCACTTTGTTCATTTTTGAGATAATGTCTGCCGTATACTCAAGTCTGAATAACTAGTTTGCTGGTCTTCTTAGAAATAAAAAACATGTTCTGTGAGAAAGATGACCTGGTCAGCTTACAACTCAAACAGCACATAAGTGCTTTTTTTCCCAACAGCCACCACACTTCTGTGTGCTGCAGGAATGCTTTCTGCCTGCAGCCCAGTTTGCCACACAAAAACACTAACAAGACGTGTGTGTTCTGGGTGGAGATTTAAAAAAATTAACTTTACTATGAGCACATTACACTGTGGTGCCTGTGTCAGGATTTGGAAGGTCAGGCTGCAGGCGGTTACCCACTGTTGCTTTTGTACATGTCACCGTGATGGCTGGTTAGCATTAGTACCAGCACAGTTTGACCTCCCTGGGTCCATGGCGCACACTTGGAGGGCCACTGGTGTGGAGTGTGGACTTTGGAGCCAGACTGCCTGTCCCGAGTCCCAGTGCCAGCCCCGAGTCCCAGTGCCAGCCCCTCCCAACTGTATATGTGACCTCGAGCCATCGCCCTGATACCCAAACCTGACAAGCTCACTGTCCCTGAGGGACAGAGGCCCCAAATCAAGAAAATGTTTGCTGGTAGCTTTTCTGGCTCGTCATTGTTACTACAGACCTGGGGCGGGGTGGCGGGGGGACCTAAAGTAGCATATGTGTCACAGCAGCGAAGACTGGATCCTGAAATGACTTGCCACCGTGGAGTAAGAAGGAACTCCCAGATTGTATTCTTAGGCTAAAGGTCTAGATATTTTCAACAATTGTATGACATTTGCTTAGAGGGACATGATAAACTGGCTGCCTTGTTTCGTAATCCAGTCAAGTGTGTTATTGCTCCTGGTTCTGAGATCCACACGAGATCCCCGCACCAGTCCGTTCTGATAGCATAAGTGTGTTGTGGTGATTCGAATGCTTTTCTTCATTGTTTATCAGGCCAAGGAAACCTCAGTGACAAAACGTGGCCCTCTCACGACTCAACACCCTTGAACATAGACTCCTCCTAAATGTACACATACTTCCATTTTGCCTGGGAACTTGTCAAATAAGAGCTTGTTACTGCCGTCTGTCGTGTTGTTCATGCTGAAAGAGCCGCTTGCTTTATGAGGGAAATGGCACATTGGATTCTTCCATCTGCTCCAGTTGATTTTTGCCTTCACGTGGTTTCCAAACTGTTCCTCTGTCTGCCATTTTTAAACTTTTAAATACTTTTAAAAAGTATTGTCTTCATTCTTAAAAGTACAGAAAAAGTGCAGCTCAGAAAAGGTCATCTTTTGCTTCACTGTCCTTGACATGTTCTTTTCTGTCTTTTCTGATGGTTAATAGATACCCTTTTTGCCCTAATTGTCCACCTATTGTATATACATTTCCTGTTATGCCTGTGCCTTTTTCTGAGTATACCCTAGTTATGCTGTTGAACACTCTCATGGAGAATGAGTGGCTCAAGGGGTGATTTTTTGCAGGGCTCTTAGGGTGAATTGTCAGATTGCTTTCCAACCAGATGGAACCAGCTTCTCATTTCAGCAGTGTTCTGCCCACTTCTCAGTATCTTCACCAGCATTGCTGTTACATTAAATGCTTTTCAAACAGAAGGAATTATATAAGTTAAAACATGAACTTGGATAAGGTTTAAAAGTTTAGAAGTTAATAGTATAACATAGCAAAACTTATAGTGTATATTTCTTATCCCTAGGGGTTCAACCTGAGCTGGACTTACAGGGTTTCCCTTAACATCCGATGGTGTGGAATCTTCTGAACAGGAGCCTTTCTCTGTCAGGTCTTTTTACTCCTGAGCTGGTCAAGACCTGCTTGTGTGCAGTGGGTCAGTGACACAAGCTCTGTTTGTGCCCTTTAGTTGTTATGTGTCTTTCTGTATCTTAGCCCTCAGTCTTGACAGCTACAAAGAGAGTGAGTTTATAGGGGAGTGTATGTGGGGTTTTCTTTATCATATAAAGCAAATGCAGATAATGTATGATTGCAGTGTGTGACTTTTTTGCTAATTCTTTGTAAATTTCAGGTGTGCAACAGAGGAACATGGCTCAAGAAACTAATCACAGCCAAGTGCCTATGCTTTGTTCCACTGGCTGCGGATTTTACGGAAACCCTCGTACAAACGGCATGTGTTCGGTGTGCTACAAAGAACATCTTCAACGACAGAATAGTAGTAACGATAGAATAAGCCCACCTGGTAAGTAATCCGGCCAAAACACGGCCCTGTTCAGAACTGAGGTGCACCTGGGTCACACAGTGAACCCAACCCCCTTTCCTGCCCTGACATTGCACTCACTGTACTAAGTTCAGATCGGGAACATGTCCCATTACCTACTGTGGTTATCAGTGGTAGGGAGACAGGGATAAGGGTATTTTTACCCATTGAAAATAACTACCATAAATCCATTTTGCAGTCTTACTTGCTGTGTTACAAAACTCCATTATCTTATTAAAGTGGAGGTGTTCTTCCAGTACATTGAGCTCCCTTGGAAAGTAAGGTAAGGGAGTGAGGGTGACAAGGAACCTTGGTTCTTTGGTCATGGATGACTTCTGTGGTCAAAACAGCTGTAGAAGGAAAGAGTGGATAATGAACAGCCACAGCCAGCTTTACAGGAAGTGCTTCCCACCAGGACGGCGGGGGCAGGGGGCAGAGCAGTGTGGCTCAGAGTAGGGGTGCCCGCCCCAGTCACCGGAGCGAGCTATCTGCCTTTTCAAGCCACAGGAGTCTCCTGGAACTGAGGTGGGCGTTTCAAGCATCAGCAGTTGAGTAGGAAGAGTGGTGAGGACTGTGAGTGTGAGCTCTGCAGAAGGGAGGTGTGACTAGTCCTCGTTTGGGATGGTGTGCGTGTGAGTCAGGGCCTGGGAACGCAGGTTTCCGTGGTTGGTGCGCACACAGGCTGACGCTCAGCGAGTCTAAACTCTCGTGTGGGGCCTGTCTCGCCATCGCTTCACGCTCTAGCCGCAAGCCAGAACCACTGAGTCAGAACTTCTCCAGCTTCTCTCAAGGCCGAGATCAAATCAACGTGAATTACTGTTTCTGAAGTCAAATCATAATCTGCATATCTGCCTTAGGAAGAATAGGGAAAATAATGTGATTTAATGTGCTGAGCACAGGTTTTAATTCTGAACTTAGGTTTGCCTTAGTGCTACATTATTTTTTATTGTAAATGCCTCATGTCTGCGCTGGTGCATGGAAGCGGTCTGTGAGTTAAAGGGTTTGCTGGCATTGGGTCCTGATAAACGGGAGTTTAGTTTATTAATATACACAGTTTGCATATGGTTTCCTCCTTCGTGGTTAAAATAAATGTATTTTCACTGGAAAACTATTGTATTAAGGAAACTTTAACTCAAAGAAATGAACCAGCATTATTGTATAGTTAAACAAAGTTCGTACACTACACTTTGTGGAAAACCAATCTCAATTCTTTTAGACAAGGTGTGGGACTGCCCAGAGCGCAGAGTCACTAATGCGAAATGTGGTGCCGTTGCAGCGACCTCCGTCACTAGTCTGTCTGAGTCCCTACCAGTCCCGTGCACAGACGGCGGCGTCCCGGAGGCGCAGTCAGCATTAGACTCCACGCCTCCATCCGTGCAACCAAGGTAGGAAGTGGCCTCCGGGTGGGGATGGCGCTCTATGGAAAAGAAAGGGACATGTTCCATGTGTGATCAGTCCTGTCAGCAATAACTACGTGAACTAACCTGTCCTGACCTTGTACTGCTTCATTGACAGTAGTGACTAGTCAGAGTAGGCTGTTTGTTTGTTTTCACATTTAGGTGGGGTTCGGGACAGGTGGGGTGGGGGGTTGTGTTTTAAGTCCCAGATTTCCTTTTCAGGTAGCTTTTCCTTTATTCCTTCCCCTCATATAATCTAACCCACCTCTGAAGTCCTCTGTACCATGCTAGGTTCTTCTCATTACAGTCTTACTCTGCAAATACTAGTATTTCGTTTTTGAAAATAGTGTTGTTATAAGTTTTCATTTTTTCATATCACGATGTGGTAGTTATCATTTGTATTGTAGCGTGTTTTTTTTTTTAACTTTGAAGTTACATCATTTAGAAGTTTGAAAATACAGAATATTTGTTTTATTTTTATCCTACGGTAGGAAACCTATACTGTTTTTACTCCATAGTTTCTTCATTTTTTACAAATTTTTAGTTGATTTGAGAGACATTGATGTGTTGTTACCACTTATTGATGCACTCATCGGTTGATTCTTGTCCGTGCCCTGAGCTGGGATCAGACCCGTAACCTTGGTGCATCAGGATGACGCTCTACCCGGCCGGCTCCCTAGTTTTTTTCCGGTTCGTGACAGGGGATGTTCAGTCCTGTTGGCCAGGATATCGTTTACAACTTCGTGTTCAGGTTCCTTGTGCGTGTCTTCATCATGCCGCCTGTTTGCATTAACTGAACTCACACACAAAGGACACGCTGTGGCTTTATTTCCAAAGCAGGAAGCTTCTGATCCACATTAGTCTCTAGTTCCAAAGCTCTGTGGTTATGTTTAAATTATAAAAAGTATTTTTGTGTTAGTTTTTGTCTTAACAATATACTTACATACGTTGAACTTTTCCTTGTATCACATTAGGGACTCTTCGTGCATAGAGATGACCTTTTAAAATCTAAATATTTTTGCTTTCTAGTCCTGTATCAAATCAGTCACTTTTATCAGAATCTGTAGCATCTTCCCAAGTGGACAGCACATCTGCGGACAAAGAGATCCCTGAAACAGAAGACCTGCAAGGTTTGCATATGAACTAGCATATATTTTGTCATTTATTTAACGTTTCAGCATTATAGGTCAGGCACTGTCCTAGGTGCATATACTTTTTAAATTACCAGCCTAACATTTTAGCATATTTTTATATTTATTTTCTTTATGAGCAGAATATTTTATATCCTGAAGTATTTAATTAACTGAGATGTTGGGAACCATTTCCCACTTATTTAAATTATCTCATCAGCATAAGCTTAGAAACATCAAAATCTGTTTAGTTTGAGAAATATATTTAAATGAATGAGTGGTTGTGTTACGTTATCTATTATTATTTCAGCCAGTTTAATCTAAATACTGTGTCCTCTCCAAGCAAACTGGGGCTGCTGGTTTGAGAGGAATCTCTTGTTTTTGACTCGGATTTTCTGAGAGACTAACTTGACGGGCAGTCATCCTCTCTCCCCGTCTTGGACTCCAGCACAAAACCACATTATTCAGTCACTTACATTTACAGGTGGCGTCTCTTGTCCCTGTCCGTGCTTCCTTATCACCGTCGTGTGGGTCCAGGGGATCCAGGGAGACCGGGACTGTGGGGGAAGGCTTTCTCCTTGGGCAGGGAGAGTGGATGAGGCCTTTGCTCAACAACCTGGGCTTCATGAGTTGCGTTCCACCAGCGCCTCAGACCACGCTCACTGAGCACAGGTGCTCTGCAAAGGCAGGCCCCAGGACTCGCAGTTTGTCATTTTGCCTGTGGCATGCACTGCAGAGAGAGGACCTCCTTGCTGGTGGGACCTTCTGTTGTGTGCTTACGTGGTGATGACAGATACCCTGTTGATCTTAGCTTCAGTTTGCTAAAGTGCAAATCAGCTATACCAGCTAATCCCTTGCTCTGATTTCATGCCCAGCCAATAGTTGGCATAAATTGCCTTTTGCCAGTTTCACTATAGCAAGAAAATATACTATGTGGCCAACATTAGTATTCTAGTCCACCTGACATATTATTATAAATTCATAAATATTATAAGTGAATAGTTTGATTTTTAGTTAACTAGAAACATTTAAGGAAGGACAGAGACAAGGGATATTTTTAAGCAGAAATAGAAAAATCCCCAAGATTCAGTTATCTACTGGACTCGGGAATAATACAAGGGTGGTGTTAAAGCTCTCAGTTTTGTGGCAGTGGCAATGGTGTGGTTGCTTTAGACAGGCTGAAAGAAGCATTATGGTTAATAAGGTTTTAGATTGAGTAAGTTGAAAGTAATCACATTTCAAAATATAAAGAGTTCAGTTGGGGGAAGTGGGTAAATATAGGTATTTAAATGTGTGATTGATGGCAGGTCTGAGGTTTCCTGGAATTCCTTGGCACAGGTTGAAAATGAGAGGCTCAGATCCAGAGGAGCAAGTGGGCCGATGAGTCAGCAAAGGGGAGAACAGTCATCTGGATGCTCCTGGTTAGTGTCAGGCCACAGGTGCTGGGGGCAGTTTCAGGAAGCAGGGGCTGCCTAGCAGTTTTAGCAGAGCGCAAATAAGGAAGAAGGAGCATGGGCTGTGCCCCACGAAGACATTACCTGAGTCTCGAATAGAACGCACTTTACAGCCGAGAGTGACAAAATGTGCGCTGCTGAGGAATACAGTAGCCCCTGTGGGGCAGGTCTGACCAGGAGCGAAGGTTGTAAGTGGTGAACTGTCACAAGACGAAATAGTTTGTAGCGTTCGTTGTGTTTGGAGAAAAATAGAGTTTTCTGTATCTAGCCCTGAGTGCATGAATACAAAAGGTGGTCCTGATGCCATGGTAAGGGAAATTGTATGGGGGGGGTGGCAGTTAAAATTTTAAAAACTCCTTTTTTTCAGTGGCTTTTAGGTTAAACCAGTATTAACTTTTAAGTATATTTCAAAAATTAGCATTCATAGTTTCTGCATAGCAGAATCTTTGAAAAATCTGGTGTGATTTTCATCTGCATTTGAGAGGATTCATTTTCAATGTGTAAAATCTCTTAGCCTAGTTTTCAAAAATATCTTGCTTATACTGTTGAATTAAGAATGTCTTATTAGAAAACTTGCACACAGGTGTGAATCTGTATATAGACCCACACCTTCATTACACGTAAATGTACTTGACAGGAACAAAGGCAGAGAATTTTTTTTTCACCTATGTAGAGATGGACAAAAACAGAGGGAGAAAAGGTCTTTGGCTCAAGTCCACGGTCATTGAAGCTGGAACTGGAACCCAGGCACATGACTGTAGGTTGCAGAAGCAGCTGTGTTGCTTCCTGGGCTGGGGTGTGGGTGTGTGTCACTGATGCCACGTCCAGCCCCACTCTGTCCCCAGGGTAGGATCAGCTGGTTTGGCGACCCACCCAGGTATCCGTTTCCCTTATTTTACTCCATGTGCATCACTCAAGGAGAATATATTTTGCTAGGAAGACTATCCCAGGTGGAAGAGGGTACATGGGTAGCAACTGTGTGCCTAAGCCAGAATTTTCCTAATATTTTTGACTGGAGTTCTCAGAACAGTGTCCTTGGAACAGCTTTTTTCTCTGTGGGTTTTCTCCTCGTAATTAGGATCTGTTGCCACCAGGTGGGCAGGACTGCTTTCATTTTGTCCTCGTGACTCTGAAAACCGTTCCTCATGTTTAACCCAGAATTTAGCATATTATAGCATGTTTCTCGTTGAATTTTTTTTTCTTTCAATTTAATAACAGTATCTCACACAATGTCACTTAGGAATGTCACTTAGAAAAACTAACTTAAAGAAAAAAAACTTGTGTCTTGGGGCACTCTACACTGTCGCACTTGATTGTCCTGCTCAACCACATGCCCAGCTCTTCGTGGATCCTCTCAGTCCCTCAGGTTCGGGGTCACAGCAAATAGTGTGGGATTGGGTTCAGAGGTTCTGTTGTTTTCGAATCTCAACACCCCTATTTCTCTGATCCTTATTTTCATTAGTCTCCTTTTAAAGGAGACTAAGAACCATGTCCACCTTACAGGGTGTTGGAAGGCAGTGAAATAATGGAGGTGAAATGAGCTTTGTAAACTACAAAGGATATTTTTACTCTGTGTTGCCCTAGTGATTTGGGAATCATAGCAGGTTAACAATAAGAGAATCTTGCAGCTTTCCAACAGTAGAATGCAGTCCTCTTCGAGGTGGTGAGCTCTCTGTCACTACAGCATTCTGGGACAGCTGGGTCATTGTCCGGCACGGAGTGTCAGAGGGGAATGGAATTCTCCACTCTGAGGGTTCCTGAGTCCAAACAGTCGAATTGTTGAGTCAGTGGCTCAGACCATCAGAGAGAAATAGTCCCTTGGGACTACTTTAGGAAAGCTGTGTGGATTAAACCTGAGATTTATTCTGATTTTAAAGAGTGGGTGAGGACAGTCAGAACAGCCTAGGAAAAGTAGAGCCAGGTTGGCGGAGGACTGACTGTGAGCTACAGAGACCCAGACCTCGTGGTGCTGGCATGAGGACAGCCACTCAGGAACTTGACTGACAGTGTTCAGAGCATTGTGCATAACTGTCACATGCGGAGACAACCCACATGGCCATCAGCAGATGAGTGGACCCCACGTGGTGGTCGCACGCACAGGACTGTCACTCAGCCATTGGAAGGAGTGGCATCCTGGATGTGCTGCAGCAGGGACGAACTTTGAGAACATGCTCAATGAAAGAAGCTGGGTGCAGAAGGCTCCCACTGTGTGATTACATGTATATGAAGGACAGGCACAGCGAAGAGGGCTTTTTGCTGGAAAAGTAATTGAGAGCAAAAATGTACAGGTAGGAAAAGATGAAATTTGGGAAATAGGGAGAACAGCAGTTGCTGGAGTGGCCGTTTCAGGCAAGTGTGTGTTGGAGCTAAAGCTGGAAAGGTTCTCTCTCCCTCCGTCCCTCTCCCTCCCTCCTTTCCTTCCTTTCTGCAGGACCCAGAGCAGAGTTGCTCTCGAATGTGATGCTGCTTGTAGGTAGTGACACTTATTTACCTGACAGGTGCTTTTTGAAGTGTATTCAAAGTAGAGGCCAGTCGACTTTGTCTAGTTGCCATTCCCATTAAAAATTAAGTCAGTAAGTGCTGGGTGGTGTGTTTTGCAAACGCTGTGCCCTTGTAGTGGCCTCCCAAGTGGACCTTTGGGACCCGTGGCTGGAGCACCAGCAGCCACCTCTCATTGATCATTAACAAGCAGGCAGTCTCCTTCCAGTTCTCATTCCAGAATATGGAAAACTGCCTGTTTGTAGGACCCTGTTCTTATTTTGGCTTCAGGTTCAATGAGATTTTGGTCCTTTGGCCTTCGGTCCACTGAATGGCACTTTTCCGGGGTTGACTTATTTCCTTTCACATACCATAGTTTGATCGGGCATGCATTGGCCTTAAATCTCACATAGAAAATGAGGAAACGGGTAATTTCTGGGAGTCGGACACTTTTACAGAATACTCTGTCATCTTGTCCATGAATTCATTTGGTGACTGTTTCATTTCAGGCCACCAGTCGATAGTGTCAGATGAGCTGAGGTTCCCCTAGTCTTGTGGGGACATAGGGGGCATTAACTGGGCGCACACTGGAGTCCTTGCTTTCAAGCCCACTGGTCCAGAACTCGAAAGGTTGTGTGTCCCCCTCATTTACAGAGAATCCACGCAGGCAGATCTCTAGGTTTAGTCCTGTGAAAGGCCTTTGCGGTCTGCGGTAGCATTCGTCTGCCCAGCAGGTAAGTGTGTCCTCTCACTTCTCCGTCTCCAGAAACCACTCAGAGTTCATGTCTCATTCTGTTAAAGATGTGATCTTATGGTGCTGCTGTCACTGCTGTTATAAAATATTAGTTATATCAGTTTATTTCAGTGTGATTGGGAGAATAGATCAGACACTATGACTTACAGAGTTCAGAGACAATAAATATAATAGATTCTTTTCGGATTTCAAGGAAAAGCTTTTCCAAGCTCTTTGCACACAGCCGGGCCTCATCTGGAACTGTTCTAGGGGCTGGGGAAAATTGTAAGCAAGACACGTAGCCCTGCGCACATGGAGGTTACATTCTAGGGATGTCTGGTTACAGAAAATGAAGGGCTTCATGTGTCCATATTCTGTCTCAAAAATAAAATGTGTACATCACTAGAACTGACTCCCAGAATGTCTGGGTGTGCAGTAATCACACTGTAGGTAAAGAAAGGGACAAGGGTGTGGAAGAAGTATTCCCCATAGAAAGGACAACTTTTACAGAAGGCCAAAGATAGAGGAGAATTCGGTATATTCAGGGAAATGACACGTACTCCCGTGCATCCGGAGCATGCAGCATCCAGGAGGCAAGGTGAGAGGTGAGGCTGGAAAAGGAAGGATGAGAAAAACCAGGAGGGGCCTAGCTGTCAGCCTGGGGTGAGTGGGGAGTCAAAAAATTTAAACAGTGGAAGGCACCTCGTGAGGTTCTCACTTAAGGCCACAGTGTGGGCCTCGGGTTGAAGTGGGGCTCGTCGGCACCGCTGCCGGTGGTGGTCATGGACTTCTCAGGGTAGTCCGACGGAAAGCTGCAGAGAACCGAATCAGGGCTTTCCTGGAGGACAGGCGCTTGAGCTCACCCTTAAGAAGGAGAAGGCCGAGACGAAATGGTGGAGACAGAGGAAGTCCTTCTGGACGGGCTGCAGGCGGCTGGGCAGAGAGCCCGCCACAGTGCCATAGGTCGAGCAGTAGGTTCCAAAGGAGAAGGGCTCGTGGCGAAACTGGGGTGGTTGAGAACTAGTTCCAAGGCAAGTTGCTGTTCCAGAGCCAGGAGTCATGTCCGCCAGGTCATGTCACAGGTCGTGTCCAGTGACAGCACTCAGGAGGGCCGGCATGTTAGTGACAGCAGGGGTCGCCTGAATTTCGGGGCGGCAGTTTGATCTGAATCATAGTGCAGCTGGCCTGGGTTTCACTACTTACATGCATCCATTTACTCTTCTAATTACAAAATTTCACCAGTTTGTCTTATTTGTAACATTCTAAAATGTTATGTGAAACATCCTGAAAATTTTTACCATACTTAGTATTCTACTGAATCTTGGTTTCAGCCTTTTTTCCTTTGTTTTTTTCTGGGAAGCCTACTTAATTCTGATGCCAGCAATGCTTAGAGGTTTGCATAGGTCCATTTTCTTACTCCCTTAGGATACACAGGAAGTATTTAAGTGTGTGTGTGCGTGTGTGCGCGCACGTGCCTTGTGTTGATCAAATACATAATTATTGCAAAAATGAGAAAATAGAGACTGAACGCGTCAGTATATTTTCTGCATAAATGTACATACATTATATATATTCCTGCATAGATATAATAAAAAGGGTCTTATTACATAAACCACTTTGTACCTTAAGGTGAGCGTCTTCCCATGAATAAATAAATCCCTCAGTTGTCCTCTAACAGATCACTGGCGGGGGGGGGGGGGGGGACAGCAACCACTCAGATGTCGCCATTGATTAACTGCATTCTACCACCTTCCTGTTTTTGTCAGCTTCAGTCTCAGACACGGCACAGCAGCCATCTGAAGAGCAAAGCAAGTCTCTTGAAAAACCAAAACAGAAAAAGAATCGCTGTTTCTTGTGCAGGAAGAAAGTGGGACTGACTGGTAAGGGTCCAATTCAAATGGTTCAAAATTAGGATTGTATTTTAAAATAACACCTGGCTTCCTGTCACTGCTTTCAAGTAAGATTGTTTCTGTTTCCATAAGAGTTAATACTGGATACGCTTCAGCTTCTGAATTTTCTTAAAGAAATAACAGTAAATTTAAGTATATGGTTAAAAATGAAATGAAGTTTTCTTTTAAAAAATCATTTCAGCTGAGTATGAGAGTATTAGACGTGTTAGGTTAGGGTGCCAGGTGCTGCGAATGGGTGGTGACGTGGCTCCTGCCTTCAAGGAGCCAGAGGCTGCGTCAGAGAGAGGAGTTGGTGTTCCTTGAGCTCTGAGGTGCTTTGTATAAAGGGCTAATCATAGGTCGTGTGGGTTCAGGGAGTCTGTACATGTAAGGCGAGTAGCTTCGTGCTGTCCCACTGCAGGTAATCTGTGCAGGCCGAGTGCTGTAGCGTAGCCGTCCAGTGGCACTGTTATTAACACAGGGAGAAAACAGTGCTCAAGACACTACTTGGGTGTTTAGCACAGGAAGCACATCAATGCAGTCAGGGAGACTGGTTTGGGAATTCGGGGGGAGTGATTGATTCATGTGAGAGAGGAGGAGAAGAGGCTCACGAAGGCAGACTGTGTCAGCTGGGACTTGAAAGATGAGCAGGACTTACCACTGATGGAAACAGGGATTTCAGCCAGAAAGAAGATCTTTTGAAGGAAAACGTGGAGAAGCGAAAGGGCAGGGCACATCCCAGGCAGGAGTGGGGAAGGAGGCGGTGGCAACCGTGTGGGAGGGTCAGACAGAGCAGAGACCAGGCTAATGCTGTGGGCTGGTTAATTTGGGGGAAGCAGTTGCAGCTACAGTAAGGACTGTTTATTGTCTCCTATGTGCCAGGCATTGTGCCAAATACAGTATGAGCTGAGAAAAGAGCAGGTAAGATTTTGAGCAGAGTTAATGTTTTAAGAAGGTTTCTCTGACTAAGGAATAGGTTGGAGGTAAAGAGGAAAGGAGATTTCAGTCTGATTATCAAAGATGTTTAAGACTGGCCCATCCAAACATGAAGAAATAACACATTTGAATATACAATACACACATTTAATATCAAATATAGTCTTTCTAAATCTCAGTATCCCTCAGACTTCCCGATTGGAGGGCTGAGACTGAATAATTCTCATCTTGTCCAATCTGTCAGTTTGGGGTTAGTGTTGGCTTCATTTTTCATTCAGTATTATAAAGTTATAGATACAAATAGTTAAAAAATATGGTAAAGGAAGTTTACAGCACATGTCTGTGTTAAAATACTGATTCCTGTGTTCCATTTCCAATAATTTGGTCACACCGTAAAGTCCTTGTGTTGGAAGGCAGGACCAGTTTTCTTTAAAGAGTGTCCACCTTCCTTATATTTCTCTTTTGGCTTCAACTTTGGACATTTTCCTAAAGTAAGTAGCGTTTGTTGAGTGTTTACTATGTGGTAAGTGCTTAATACATTCCTCACTTAATCCACACAGTAACTAAAACTACAGTTGGCAGACACTGAGGCTGAGAGAGACTTAAGTAGTTTGCGTATATGTTAGTAAGGAGATTCGTGCTTAGGCACCCTAACTCCAGGCCCCGTGGTCTTAATCACCTGGCCACAGAGAGTCCTGTTCACTCTTCCATGGGACGTTAGCCAAGGAGAGCTGGCACGGGTGCAGTGTTACGTCTTAGCAGTTCCGCCAGAGGGGTCATTTCATCTTTCTTAGTTAAGGTTGAAGATTGCCTTCTGACAGCAAGCATATTTTCACATTGTAGTATTTGAATTTGAGAAGTGTTTCACAGTTGCAGTGCAGTGATCTGTTTTCAGTGGGAAGGAGCTGTGGCCATGCCATAGGTAAGGACACCGGAGCTCAAAAGAGAAGTGGTTATGACGTGCACAAACCTGGTACAAGGTATGAAGCTGTCAGCTAGTGAATTTTGAGAATGTGTAGAATGTTCCTGGGTTATGAAACTGCTTGTTTAGAATGATGGTTTAGATTGTTGCCCTAAATACACGATCTGTTTAACATTAATTATGCTAAGGAACTTAATATTTAGACCTTGCATCCAACTCAGGTGTGTGTATTAATCCACTTTCAGGGTTTGAATGCCGGTGTGGAAATGTTTACTGTGGTGTACACCGTTACTCAGATGTACACAATTGCTCTTACAATTACAAAGCCGATGCTGCTGAGAAAATCAGAAAAGAAAATCCAGTAGTTGTTGGTGAAAAGATCCAGAAGATTTGAACTCCTGCTGGAATACAAAATCCTTTGACCATCTGCAAACTAAAAATTGACTTGAGGTTTTTTTTTCCTAGTCATTGGGAATGTAGAGCATTGTATCTTGCATAGACCTTTTAATCATGCATGTCATCGGAAGAATAGATTTTTGTTTTTGTTTTGAAAATGACTCTGAACATTTATTTCCATTGCAGTTTCTGTGGCTAAAAAGACTTAAGTAAACTTTACAAGTATTATCCTTTTAAGATCATTTTAATTTTAGTTGAGTGCAGAGGGCTTTTATAACAAACAGGGAGAAATTCTGGAGGGCTGTGATTTTTCCAGTATTAAACATGCATGCATTAATCTTGCGGTTTATTTTCTCATTGTGTGTATATATAGCTTTTCTCTGCAGCACGATCTCTCTTTGGATAATGCCCTCTAGGGCGCAGCTAGTTACCAGTAACTGAATGTATCTTAATCACTATGGCTGCTTCTGTTTTTTCATTAACAAAGGTTATACATATGTTAGCACATAGTTTCTTTGCACCCTCTATTTATGTCTGAATCATTTGTCACAGGAGAGAGTGTGCTGATGAGATTCTAAGTTTGTGTGTTTTTAATTTTTTTTTTTTTTTTTGAGCAAGGGAAGGAAAAGCTGTATGCATTTCATTGCTGACTGCAGGTTTCTTTCAGGTTCATCTGTCTGTGTGTACGATATGAAGAATGATCTGAAGTAATTGTGCTGTATTTATGTTTATCCACCAGTCTTTGATTAAATAAAAACGAAAACCTTAACAATCCTGTGGATTGCCTCTTTGTTATTCTTCTGGTAGTCGGTTTTGATTTTGTGTCCTGTCGTTGTCTGCTTCACTAATTTTGTCAGAGAACTGTTGTTCGTGTCACATCTGACTAATGTCATGATGATATATCGTGATCTTACATTCCTATAAGCTGAAGATGCCAGTATTTCTTTCAAGCCAAGACCTTCTGAGAACATTCAAGACCTTGTTTCCTAGTATGTGTAGTCAGTTTGGCTCAAACTCATAAAATTTCAAAAAAAAAAAAGAGAGAGAGAGAGCCAGGAACTTCTGTCACTTAGATGTCATACTTTCTAGCTCTTGGCTGATTGTCCATTCTGCACTCTGTCCCACTGAATCAGCACCCAGGTGAAGCTACTTTTTCTGGTGGGATTACAGAAACTGAAATAATTCAAACAGAGAAATAATTCAGTTGGAGAATTGCGGAGTGAAAGACCCTCAAAAGGCCATTTGTCCTGTGGTTTCAAACTTATCTGGCAGCCATCCTTTTTTAAACATAAAATATTATGAAAACAGATGACAATAGTATTTTACAATACAAAGTTCTAGGTTTAAATTTATTTACTAGCTACTCAAATGTTCTATCTTAGTACATGGTGGTTTAGCATTAAAATCTGTAAATGTAATTTATCACATTAACAGATTAAGAGAAAATCATTAGGACTATCACAACCAAATCAGATAAAGTATTTAATGGAATATAGCGGTCATTTATGATTTAAAAACATCACGATAAATTAGCAATACAAAGGAATTTCCCTAAGCTGATAGTTTCTGTGTAAAACCAAACAAAAAGCAAGCACCTTCTAAAGAAGGGGAAACTCATTCCCTTTTAAAGTCAGACACAAGGAAGAGGCTGCTAATCACTATCACTGCTAATATTCAGAATTACATTGCACATCCCAGCCAAGAGTAAATTCACAGCAGAGATCTTCACTGCTCCACTATTAACACAGACCAAAACACTGCAGCCCCTTCAGCCAATGAAAAGGATAACAATGAAGCCTATTTGGACAGAAGGGAAAGTGTTCAAGAGAAAAATGTAGGGAAAGCCTGAAAAATTACCTCTATGTAAATAAAGTTCACAAACATGGGAAAGTCCTGTGCATACAAAGGAAATGAACAAATAACAGAAAAATGTGACAACTGTAGGTTGGTGGGATTATGGGCATTATTTTTTTCTTAAATTCATTTTTTTATCATTTTTGTAATGTGTATGATCCACACACACCCCCTCCCCCCAAAAAGGAGAACATACAATGCACATTACTTCCGATGTTTTTTTACTTCGAAACAGAGAACAGCTTTCATGCTTTCAGATACTATGTGTAATTAGTGGGTTGGCAAGTCTATTTGAAAACTATGAAATCTCCCGTTAACTATCATATGCCTATACCTTTTCCGCACACGCACCTTGTGCCCAGAGTTTTTGGTTTTTACATGGCTTTTACCATCTGGGCTCTCATCATTAGCCTGTGTGGATTGGGTGGGAGCTCCTGGTCTGGCATGGAGTGGGGCCCCTTGCCAAGTGCTGGATTGCCCTCAGTGGGCAGTGTTACACCCAAGCATTTATGGAGCACCTCTTCTGTGCCCCGTGTTTTGCTGGGTGTCGACGGAGCTGCACGCGGAAGGAGAGCCCCTGCGTCAGAGCCAGTACGGACAAGAAAAGGCAGTAGCCTGAGAGGGCGGGGCTCAAGGGGTGCGGGTCTAGGGGGAGCCAAGGGGCGTGGTTACTGTGGGGCGGGGAGTGGTCGGAGGGGGCGGGTCCTCGGGGGCGGGGGTGGAGCAGGAAGTGTGGTCAGCGGAGGCCTGTCCGTCAGTCAGGGAGGCTGCGCTGAGAGCTGGTTCTGCTGGAGCGCTCCCGCCTGACTGGCCTCCTCACCAAGCCCCGGAACCCGAATACCCTTCCAGCCCGTCAGCATGTCGTTCATCCCAGTGGCCGAGAACTCCGACTTCCCCATTCACAACCTGCCCTACGGCGTCTTCTCCACCACAGGCAACGTGAGCTGCGGGTGGGCAGGCCGGCGTCCCCTCCCGCGGGTCCCTCACCCGGGACCCCTCTCCCCTCCGCTCTGACCTGGTGCCCGCTGGCCGTCCGGAGGAACCCGGGGTCACCGCTTGAGGAGCCTGGGGCGGCGGGGGCGGGGAGGGGCGGCGTTGGGGAGGCCCTCGGCCACTGGGCTCCTGCGGAGCGGATCGCGCGCTCTCGATCCCCCTGCAGGCCTGGGTGCGGACTAGGTGCCAAGGGAAGTCCTGGGCCCTGGGCCAGTCCGGGTCCTGCGACCCGCTGTGACTGGGCGCGACCCCTCCCCTCAAGCCACTGGCCCGGAGCCCCGGTGGCCCGCGCTGTCGGTGCTTCAGAGCCCCAGGGCTGGGGGCCCCTCGCGGGCGTGGGCCGCCTCGCGGTGGTCCGCAGGAGCCCTTCGGGGGAGAACCAAATTTTCACTTGGTTTACGTCAGCGATTCTCAGCCCGTTCCCGTCAGGACACATCAACTAACGCCTAAACTTCCGTGGCACTCCAAAAACATAGATGCTTTTTACCGATCTGACGCCCCCCCCCCCAAAAAAAAGGCACAATTTTGATTCCTTCACGTTGGATAGATCCTGTGGTGGCTCTCCTCACTTTGTTATGGGGCCCTCTAAGGGAGGAGAGGTCAGTGCCCCCGACCAACTAGCAGGACATCTGTGAAGAAGGGACTTACTGACAAATGGGGGCGAGGCAGGCCCGGGTGGGTTCGTTTGTGGTAATCTTGCTTAGATGTCTGCTCCCAGCCTTAAACATGAACCGGAGAACCCCCAGACTCCTCTTGCACCCCACAGTGCTCAGGAGGAGTGGACCTCAGTACGCTCGCTGCTGGCAGTCAGCCCCCCTCCTGGACAGAGGGTTCCCGTTCCCCAAGGTGACCGTTGACCCCAAGGGTCGTGGGCCGCCCTGCAGCCAGTGCCAGGGCCTTCGTCCAGAAGAGTCAACTGGGCGTTTCACAACCCAGATGTTGCAAGGACACTGAAGGCTGACATTCCATCTCCATCTCTGGGAGGGAAGAAAATACAATAGGAGGCCGATTGACCTGTTAATCCCATGGTTAATCCTATTGACGTGGTTAATAGGATTAACCCTGCGATCCTCGCCCCCCTCCCCCAGCTGGCAGGACTGCCCTGGGCACTCGCTGAGACTTTGTCCCTGGTGGCCCGGCCGTCCTGCCCTCACCGTTCCTGGAACTACCAGTCGATGAGATGGGAATGTGGGCGAGAGGCTAGTGGGGAGCTCGGCCTTGGTTTTCCCGCGGGACTCTGGAATGGATGCCCCGGTAGTATAGCTCGTGGGCACCCCCCCTCCTGCTGTTCTCCTGTGAGAATGTGCAGGGGCAGCCACAGGGCACGGCTGGGAGAGACAGCCCCTTCCCAGTGCCCATGGAGGAGAGCTGGGGTGGGGACGCAGCCGCTCTGGCGTTCCAGAAGGCCCAGCGTCTTCAGGCCTTGTCTGAAGCTATGGCTGCGGGCAGCTCGGCCCATTGGGAGGCACAGGGAGCTGGGCTTGGTGCTGAGGATCCAGTCCTCTCCCTCTCTCCATAGAGGGCCACCTACAGGGGCACCCACGGGCTCTTCAGTACACAGACTCTTTGGGTAATCAGGCCGAGCCCAGCTGAGGCTTTTTCCTGGGCTAACTGTGCCGCCTTCCCCCCAGCCGAGACCGAGGATCGGTGTGGCCATCGGCGACCAGATCTTGGACCTCAGTGTCATTAAGCACCTTTTCACTGGGCCCGTTCTCTCCAAACACCAGGATGTCTTTGATCAGGTAGGACATGGTGACGTGGCTTGTCCTGGACCTTGGTGGCCGTGCAGGCCTGTAGCTACGGCCTGGGAGGAAGGGACAGCTGGCCCCAGTGCCCTCTGTGTTGTCAGCCTGAGGACATAATACCTGTGGGAAGCATGTGAGTTCACTTCCCTGTAGATGGCCGGTGCTGTGATGTGCATCTTCCCATCTTGTGGGTCAGAGAAGGAGAGTGGTATTTATTGAGCGCCTCCTACGTGTGGGGAGTTTTATGCACCACTCTCACCTGGTTCCCACAGCAGCCCCTCTGGCGTAAGAATTGGGGTCCTCATTAGATGGGTGAGAAGGTGATCTGAGACAACACACGACTCTCCCTGGTCATGTGGCCACAAGGGTTGCATCTGGGTGTGTAACTCCAGGCTCCAGAATCCACAGTGCTGTTTCTGCCATGCCTCCCTGGCAGAGAAACCTCTCGTTAACATACATGAAGGGGATGTGCACAGACTTCAATAACCTGCAGACTGGAGCGTGCCTCCATTAGACAGGTGCCTTTCACTGCCAGCCGGGCCAGGCTGCACCAGCAGCATCCACATGGCAGCTCCCAGCCATTGCTGGTTGTGTGCAAGTCTATGAGTGGCTGAGTCCCATCAGGAAAGGTGACACCTTTCCCCAACTTGATGACCAGATGACAGAGCTAAGAGTGAAAGTCCTGAGAATTTCAATGTCCTGTGGACAGGACAGGCCCCGCCCAGCACTTTGCTGTGTGTGACCTTCCTTCTCCTTATTTAGCCAACTCTCAACAGCTTCATGGGCCTGGGTCAGGCTGCCTGGAAGGAGGCGAGAGCTTTCTTGCAGAATTTGCTGTCGGCCAGTCAAGCTCGGCTCCGAGATGACACGGAGCTTCGGAAGCGGTGAGGGGCACGTGGACATTGGTGGGTGGAGAGAGAAGAGGACAGTGTGGTAGTCAGGGCCATTCTGAGTCCCCACAGTGTTGCCTTGGCTGCATGTGGCTCCTGCCCAGGCTACATGTAGGTGGAAGGGTTCAGGGTGGACCACCCCGCTAAGAGAAGTGGGCCAGTGGCAAATTACCCCTTTGCCACTGGCCCGCTTCCTTCCTCATCACCATCATCCATGTTCTTGTCTAGTTCCCAAAGTGGGAGCAATTTAGCTCATTTCTTAGAGTGGAACCACAGACCCAGAGAAGAGGCATCTCAGCTTCAGTGGGTGGAGACCCTCCCTGGTGTGGCCACTTCAGCCTGGCTCTGGCCCAGGCCAGTTTGGAGACGCTCCCTGGAGATCAGGAGCAGGGTTCTGGGCTGGTGTGGGCTGAGTCTGCAGGAGGGCCTACCAGAGTAGGGACCTTACTTCACCACATGTTCCACCCTGAAGCCCCTGGTTCTGTTTCAGTGCGTTCGTCTCCCAGGCTTCTGCCACGATGCACCTTCCAGCTGCCATAGGTGAGTCCAGTCTCGTTACTCGACACACTCGAAATGGCCTAGTGGGCCAGGGTGGCTGGGCCGTGCTTCCTGGTGGGGAGGGTCGTTGGGGCTGTTACCCTTCCCCACCACTGACTCAGGCCATGTTGAAGGCCAGAGCTCTTATTTATTATTTGTTTCTCAATTGGGAGTTCTGAAATAATTTTTTAGTTCTGAAATTAATTATTTTAATTTAGTGAGACTAATTCGTGTACATTTTCTGCTGAGCTTTGGGGTTGTGCGAATGTGGTGGATGTGTGCTCAACAACGCCCCCGCCTGCCACCCCACAGAACGGGATACAGAGGAAGTTCGTTCTCTTGCTTCCTCCGCCTTGTTCTTCTTGTCCTGGTCTTTGAACTGTCCCTTCTCTGTCCTGCGGTGTCTGGGTCTCTGATGGACTCTTCTGTGACTTCCTTCTGCAGGTGACTACACAGACTTTTACTCCTCTCGGCAGCACGCTACAAACGTCGGAATCATGTTCAGGGGCAAGGAGAATGCGTTGATGCCCAACTGGTACGTCCCAGGCCAGACTTTGATAAGTTCAAAGTCTGTCTTTTTATTTGCAGCAGCATGCTGCCTCAGGAGCTGCCCAGTGCCTCCCAGGTTCAGCGAATCAGTTCAGCGACAAACAGTGATGATTATGACGTGTCTGCAAACAATGGCCTTCGTCCCGAATCACTAAGATCTTTACAGAATCACTCACTTATAAGCAATGTCCTGTCGCTCTATCGGCAAGTCCTAGACCCCAGCATTCTTCAATTACAATTCTGTGATAAACGAGGATCCTCACAGGTACCCTGTGCTGGGCATCTCCAAGTGTGGTCCGTTCAAAGTGGGAGCTACATTCTTTCATTTGGCCCTCCCAGTAGTTCCACGGGGTCGCCAAGGCGATGACTGTTGTTAGCCCATTTCACAGGAGGGAAAACCTGCTCAAGGGTTGACCCACTTGGGGACCAACAGGTTAGAAGCTGTGTCCTTCAGGCCAAGACCGTGGCCACTGCCCCAGTTAAGATCCTTACCCCTTTGTTCCATGTTGTCCTCTGGAGGTGACAGTTATTCAGACACAGTGGCACATGCCCACCCCCAGCCAGGTGCCCTCAGCACATGCAGCAGCTGCGGTGGGCAGAGGCTCATCCCTCTTTCAGTGAGAGTTTCAGGTGGGCTGCTCCAGGTGAGGGGGGGATATGTCTGTTGGAACCTGGTTGAAGAAGAGAAGAAGGGGAGAGAGAGCAGAGAGGTTAAGCAGAAAGGCCGAGATTGCAAGACAAGCTAGGACTGCTGGTGGGCAGATACTCGGGACTCTGGAGGTGGGCAGGTTTCAGGCTGATGCACCGCCACAGCCCATTTCCTTCTGCAGGATTAGACCTTTATCGAGATGCATGGTACAAGGCAGCCCGAGGCTGGGCCTTGCTTATTTAATGTACATAGGTTACAGAGGTAATATATGAGGTCTGTCCAGAAAGTATCCAGCCATGTACTATGAAAAATAGAGACATTTATTGAAGAAGATACAAGAAACATTGTCCATAGGACACTGACACCTCGGTTCCCTTCACACAACGTCCTCAGGGTTCATCCGTGTCGGAAGTTCCTTCCTGTTTAATGCTGAGCAATATTCCGTTGTACATACGGAGCAAATTTTTGTGTCCACTTGCCTGTTGGTGGACGTGTGAAAATACCTTCTGGTCTGTGGGCCATGTGTACATGTTGACTCCTTTTTCGTCCTTAATTTTTAAGAATCTTGCAATGTCTTCTGCACCACACCAGAGCACTGACGCCCTGCACTCTCTCACCTTCCTTCGCCAGGCTGCACTTGCCGGTGGGCTATCATGGCCGCGCCTCATCCATCATGGTGTCGGGCACCCCGATCCGAAGGCCCCTGGGGCAGATGAGGCCCGATGACTGTAAGTGCCCCAGAGTCCAGGCCCCGGCCTCGTGGCTCTGCATCCCCACGCCGGGAGCACCCTGGCCTGCCTCTCACAACAGCCTCTTGCTCTGCCGTTATTGCAGCTAAGCCTCCTGTGTACGGTCCCTGCAAACTCTTGGACATGGAGTTGGAAATGGTAAGCGGGGCCTCAGTGCGTCGTTGGCTCTATACAACCGTGAAGGCAGCATGCTGGATGGTGGTGGGCGAGTGTAGACGGACTGATGGGGGGGCTCTTCACAGCAGCACCTGTGGTGTAGCTGAGACCGAGGGAAGCTCTGGGTGTCCACGCACAGCAGGCAGAGGAGAAGGGATGTGGGACCCCCTCGGAGCCACAGCTGTGGAAATCTGGGTTGGTTGGCACTGTCTTGTCTGTGCAGTCCTGCCCAGTGATTTCTTTGGACTCGGTCAGGAGGAAGGACATGTGTGGGCACTGCCCAGTGGTCCCCCGGGCCCACCAGCCCTCTGCCTCCTGCTGTCTCGGTGACGGTGCCAGGTGGACCCCAGAGCAGGTGTCCCGGCCCGAACCCAGGGAGCAGGGTGCAGAGCCCAGGTCGGGAGCAGGGTCTCCTCTGGGCGAGCAGAGGACTCTGCAGGCAGGTGCTTCAGCAGGGCAGGTCACATCGGGGAGCGGATGGGGCAGCTGGGGAGGAGGCAGAGAGAGTCGGGGGGTGTGCAGGTGATCCGCACTGGGAGATGGTAAGATTCGCTCTGAGTTGGTGTCCTTGGGTTAGGTCTTTTTTACCCTGATGGAAAATTTGCAAGGTTCAGCCACTGTCACACAGCAAAGAAAACTGTGACTCTGGTTTTGCAAGTGTCATAGCTGGTTCTGTGCTGTTGACAGTCATTGTCCCAGTACTGGCCATGTCTTTCTCCCAAGGTGGTGGGGTGGGGGTGACAGACTGAGGGGTGGGGGTGCCCCATCAGCTCTTGGCTGTGGTTTGGAGGCAGCCCTTTGGCTGTGCAGGAACACAAGCCCCCGTACTCTCATTCTCCACGGCTTCATGTGATGGTCAGCCCCTGCCACGCAGAGGTGTGGGGGCGGACAGGGACAGAGCGGAGAGGCTGGGGCGTGCTACAGGGGCTGCGGGGCCACTGTGCTAGGTGTGCAGGGGACATTCCGGGGCTGTGCAGAGGTTGTGGGCTGGCGCTCACCACCTCCCCGGGGTGGCCGTCGGTCCACCCAAGTGCAGCCCCCGACTTAGACACACTGTGCCTTCGCTGCTTTGCCGGGCCCCCCTGGGCTGTCCTGGTCTCTGGCTTCAGTTTGGAAATGTCTGACCTTCGCCCTCCAAGCAAGTGACCTGGGGCTCCAGGTGAGCCCCAGATTCTAATCAGCCCTTCTGTTTGGCAGGCATTCTTCGTAGGCCCTGGAAACAAGTTTGGAGAGCCGATCCCCATTTCCAAGGCCCATGAGCACATTTTTGGGATGGTCCTTATGAATGACTGGAGCGGTGAGTGTGGGGTACTGGGCGGCCTGAGGCTGAGGCCAGTGTGCACGGTCTTCTACGGGTGGAGACCGGTTGTTCGGGACATGCTCACAGAAGCCCAGGGTTGGGTGCCGGTCGGAGGCACCTGAGAGTGTGGGCTTGGGCCCCAAACAGACTTCTTAGCTCAGAGCCCCAGTGCTGCTCTAAGTTGAACCGGGAGGAGGCTGATGTCAGAGCTCCTGGGTGTGAGCGCCATGTGGGGGCCAGGTCCCAGCAGTGTTATCATTCCCACTTACAGGGGAGGCACAGGTAGTTGCCTAGCTAGGATCTCACACCCAGCAGTCCCGTTTCTGAGCCTGTCTCAGCGCCTGCGCCACATGCAGGAGGAAGACGTTGCCTAACTAGGCCCAGGAGTGTGCTCCTCCTCCTGGTGTGAGGAGCGTGCCACCCCTTCATGGGGAAGAGCCTGCCTGCCCTTTGGTCATCCTGTTTACTGTGACCTGGCTCAGGGACCTCAAAGGACTTTTGCCCTTGGCATTCAGTGCTGCTGGCCCTTGGTCCTAAGACAGCCTGGTGGGGGCCAGAGCACTGTGGGGTGGGGGAGGCTTTGTTGGGCGTCTGTGCTGTGTGGTCAAGGGGAGGCGGCAGCCTTGAGGCCAGGCCCCGGTCAGCCTGAGTGAGCCCTGCTCGGTCCTTCCTTCTCCCGTAGCACGAGACATTCAGAAGTGGGAGTATGTCCCTCTCGGGCCGTTCCTGGGGAAGAGTTTCGGAACCACCATATCTCCGTGGGTGGTGCCCATGGATGCCCTCATGCCCTTCGTGGTGCCCAACCCAGAGCAGGTGAGCGCAGGCAGCTTCTGCAGGAAGCTCCACAGCCCGGCCCCTCTGCTCTGCGGTGGCTCGCTCACCTGTCGGGAGGGAAGCTCTGGGCTGCCAGCGTGCCCATGCGGGACCTCTGCTTTGTGCTTCCCTGGAGCCCTGCACAGTTCTTGGGAAAGTGCACACGTGTTGTAAGCGTCAGAACCCCCTGAGACTAGGGCAGCTGGCTGGCTGACAGGAGCAGAGGTCCTGCCAGTGCCTCAGCATTGCACAACCTCCTGGGGTTGTATGTGGGGGGTGGGGGTGTCAGGTTGTTTTCTGCACAATGGCGCCCCTGAAGCCCAAATGGTGGAATGCAGTTTGGAGCTGGGCAACCACAGGCGCTGGTGCTGGAGTCCAGACAGGGGTTCGGGCCTCATCTGCCCTTCTCACTCTTCACTCCTCCACCTGTCATAGTCTGGCCACAGCCCCCCATATCCATTACCTCCAGAGGCCTCACCAAGTGCCTGGTGACCTTCAGGCCAATGCCATGGCCCATGTCTTCTTCCTCAGGGTGGGTGCCCCGCAGCCCCTACTTTTCCTAGACACTCCCCCTGCTGGGCTTCTGGCCTGTGACCTGTCCCAGTTCTCCTGTGTCTCTAGAGCGCTGCGATGCAGTGGTGCCACTCCGTCCTCCACACTTCCCCTGAGCCGCCACCCCCACCTCCCTCTGTGCTCCTGTACCCCGGCATCGTCCCGGCCCCACCCACGTCCCCTCTGGATCGCTCCTCTGTACATTTGCAGCGCCGCACACTGCATTCTCCCCACCCTCTGCGCCCGCCCTCCCCAAGCAGCACCTGCGCACAGTCTTCATGCCTCTTCCCAATTCTGAACACTTTTCTTTAAAACAGCTCCAATTTCAAAACCCAAATAACGTGTTCAGAACAGGAACGTTGCATCCCTGCCGGCGTCCCTGGACACCCAGTTAATCATAAAAAGAAACACATCACGATTGAAACCCAACCACACTAATTATGTCACATACCACTTTCGACTCCAGCATGGTGCCCTGGGAAAATGTTGCTTTTTGCCTCAGTGCAGGCTTTCAGGCTTGGCTGTCACAGCTGCCTCCTTGTGGGGTCTTGAGTTAGTCGGGGCTATGAGTTTCTGTCAGCTGCACCTGCCTCCGCCACCCCTTCCTGCCACGGGCCTTGCTCTGTTTCCCATCCGTGGCCCTCCCCCTGCCCTCGGTCCCCAGGGCTCCACTCCTGCCTTTCTGGACATCTCCGATTTGACCCCTACACCTGTGGTCTGTCGATGTCCCTCCCAAGGCTTCGTTTCCTGGCACTTGGACCACCCTCACCTCTCACTGTCCAGGGACATGGTGCTGGGTCCCTGGAGCACGGCCCCTTCTACCTGAGGTCCTCTGTGGGGGGGGGGGCGGCTGCTAGTGACCCTCCGTGCTGTGCTCTGCCTTCACAGGACCCCAAGCCCCTGCCGTACCTCTGCCACAGCCAGCCCTACACATTCGACATCCACCTCTCTGTCACCCTGAAAGGTACTGCCACGGGGTTGGGGGCAGTGTCCTGGGGCTCGGTGGGCACATGTGCCCAAGTGCCATTGCCTGGATGTCTCCTGAGCTGGGCGGGGGCGGGGGAGGGACTGTCACCTGCTGCATCCTTAGACACACGGGGGTTCTTGTAAAGGGAGGAGGAGAGGAAGGGACACTGGGGCCCCGTGCCGTGTGGTGAGTGTGTATTAACACCGTTGAAGTAAACTGTGAAGGGGCACAGTGCCCATCACTGGACACATGGGGACACATGGCCCGAGCTGTGCAAAGGGCTCCTGGGGGCGTGGCAGTGGGATTCACCTTGTACACTAGCGCAGTTGACTCGTGGCTGCCAGGGGCGTTGTGTTAAGGAGGATTCTGGGGGTACATGGGTCTGGGGTGGCGGGGAAGGCGGCGATGGCAGCTGGGGTGGTGTCTGTTCTGTTCCTGGGCTACAGTGTCTCCCTGGGGGTCTCCCCCTCTGATAGCCTGTGAGCTTACCATTTCCTGGGCTCTTTTAGCAAAAGCGTGTTGGACCATGGGGAGCTTAGCCCACAAAATTCACCTCACCAGGTAGTTTTCTTCCTTCCTGAGTACGAGCTGAGTCTCTTTGTCCCTGTTACTTGTCTTCCCGACAGGAGAAGGAATGAGCCAGGCAGCTACCATATGCAAGTCCAACTTTAAGGTGAGCTTGGTAGCAGGGCAGGCTGCTCGTGGGAGAGAGGGAGGGAGGAGGGGGTCTCTTCCTGGCAGGATCAGGGGGATGGCATCCATTTGGGGAAATGATGTGGGTCTTGTGCGAGCCCCATGGCCCCAGGGGTGACAAATCTAAGAAGTCGTGGGCGCTGAGAGGCACAGGTGGTGCTGAATCAGAGCCTCTGTGGGTGGCATGGGTCCTGGCCCCGCCCCCTACAGCCGGCACTGCGCCCACGCCCCTTCGGTCCAAGGCTGGGACTGCAGGTTGTCCGTGAGGCCTTTGCTCTCGGAGAAGCCTCTGCTGTGCTCGAGGTGCTCACAGGGCCGAGCGTAACCGTGGACAGAGGAGCGGGCTGGATGCTGAGGCTCCCAGCAGAGGCCAGCCACTCCTGGGGTGTTTCTTGGACAATGTGGGGTGGGGCAGGGCTGGCACCAAGTGGGGACAGTCCCTGGGCGACTCCGTAGGAGGACAGCTGTCTTTTCGGAATGGAATTGGGGAGAGTGGGTGTTGGGGGCCGCTGTGCCGGTAGCGCTGCAGGAGGCCCGGCTCTACCGTGCCCCTCGCCCGCAGCACATGCACTGGACAATGCTGCAGCAGCTCGCTCACCACTCCGTCAATGGCTGCAACCTGCGGCCCGGGGACCTCCTGGCGTCCGGAACCATTAGTGGGCCGGTGAGTAGCTCCTTGCCCTGGGCCTGCCATGTAGTGAGAGCTCCCCTGCTCCCCATGCTACTGGGGTGGGTGGACCTCGGCTCCCCCTGAGAAAGGATTCCAGCCCCAGGTGGTGTGTTTGACACCTCTGTCCTACTCAACTTCCTCCATGTCTGGGTGCAGAAGGGGCTCCATTTCCAAATTCAGAGCCGAAGAAAGGGTGTAGGAATGGGAGGCTGTGTTTGTCTGCGTGGGGAGAGTCGGGAACCAGCCAGAGTGTGTGGCTGGATCCTCCCAGGATGAGGGGGCTCTGCTGCTGTGGCCTCTCCCCCTGCCCCCCATGCCTCTCTCAGCCCAGGGGAGTCTTGGAAGCCCAAAGATGGTGCGTGTGCCAGTTTCTTCCTCAGGGTCCAGCCTCTTGTTTTGGGTGGGCAGGGGTCTGGCCCTTCCTGAGCCCCAAACAAAGTGGGCAGGGGCAGGGTGCAAGCCTGGAGGCCCTTCCCATCATGGTTCCACCACAGCTGGGTCCCTGGGGAGACACGGAGCCTACTGCCCCTGCCCGGGGATCCCAGGCCTTACTGAGCCCCCCAGGCCTTGCTGAGCCCTGGCCACACTGGAGCCGACAGGCTTACCAAGAAGTAAGTCCATGTGACACCTTCTTCCCTGTCCCCTTATAAAGGAGCCGGAAAGCTTTGGCTCCATGTTGGAGCTGTCATGGAGGGGGACAAAGGCCATTGAGCTGGGGAACGGACAGACCAGGAAGTTCCTGCTGGACGGGGATGAAGTTGTCATCACAGGTGAGGACGGCCAGCCCATGGCTGTGTCTCCTTGGCTGCGTCTCCTCGCCTGCATGCACTGCCGCATCGGCTCTGTGGCCATCTGCCTTGCTTGGCCCCACTCCAGCATTCCCAGGGCTCTGTCTCCTCGCTCTGTCCTGCGCCCCAGCTTGGCTACCACGGGCTTTTAATCTGACTCTCCCCAGACCAGAAGGATCACGGAGGTCCTGCCCTGTCCCCCTTCTCCCTCAGCAGAGTGACAGAATAATGCCAGGTTCCTGTCGTTCTGGACCTGGCAAGGCAGAGACCCTGGGTCTGGGCATCCACCGTGCCCACTGAAGTAGGGAGGTGGTGGCCAGCTTTGCCTACCAGGACAAAGAGGGCAAGTGAGAGGACGTGGTCGCCACCTGCATTCAGGAAGCGGGAGGGGTGGTGTCGATATACCTCCTGGGCTGGAAGGACAGAGAAGGCGCAAACGCCATAACCTGGTTTCTCCGGGGACCGCCTGCACAACAGCGCATGCAGCACGTGCCTCTCGCCTGCGTCGCTGCCTCACAGGGATGCTCCCTCTGCCTGGCATGCCCTCTCATCCGCCTCCCCTGGGGGACGCCTACCCACCTGTCCACTCCCAGCTCAGACGCTCCCTCCTCCCTGCCCCTGCGTCCCCCACTCCGCACTCTTAGCACCTTGTAGGCTTTTCTCCTCTAACTCCCGCCCACCTCGAGGACAGGGATGCCCTCCTCCCCCTCTTCCTCCTCTCTGCCTTTCCGTCACTCTGGCTGAAATGGAATCCGATGATTGACACTAACACTGGCTGCACACCTGCTCTGTGGGAGAGATCACGCCGGGGGCTTCACGGGACTGTTGCACTGAACCCTCGTATGCCTGAGCCATCAGGACTGTGACTCCTGCTTGCAGGTGAGGGGACTGAGCTCAGAGTTACAGCCGGTTGCCCCCTCACCCAACGTACAACTGTCACAGTAGCTGGTATTCGCTGCACAGTCGCCGTTCTCAAAATTTCCTGTGTGTTCACATCACCTTTGCACCAGTCCTGAGCTGTGCTTACTCTCATTACACCCATTTCACAGATGAGGAGACTGAGTTTCAGAGGGGACACAGGTCACGGAGCCAGTAGGCAGAGAAGCCAGGCTCTGAACCCGGGCATCTTGCTTCAGGCTAATTCACGGACCTGGGGTTTGACCCCAAGGCCACATGGAAAGCTGTGGAGCATCCTTGGGTTGTGTCTGAGGGTCCGTGACATGGGGGGCGGGCCTGGGGTTCCACCACAGGTGCACCTGCGGCTCTGACAAGCTTCCAGAGGGTGGTCTTCTGCCTGACACGCCTGTCTGTCCTTCTGATGGTGCCCTCCTGTGGCAGCCCTGCTGTGTGACGGTGGCAGCCTGGGCCTTGGCTCAGGGAGCCCAGGGGCTTCGTGCTGACCCCTGTCCTCCTCTGTTCCAGGACATTGCCAGGGGGACGGTTACCGCGTCGGCTTCGGCCAGTGTGCTGGGAAAGTGCTGCCGTCTCTCTCGCCAGCCTGAACTTCTCTCTGGCACCTGAAGCAAAGGGCTGGACCCCCGCCCCACCCCAGGGGGCCAGGAGCCCCTCCGTAGGCCGGCCCTTCCTCTAGTAATAAATAAAGCCACTGTGCTCTGTGCCCACACTCAGAGCCCTGCCTTGTTGTAGCAGACGACGCAATGTCCACCCATTCCTGTGTCCAAATTGACTCGGTGGGTTGAGGTGTGTGCTGCTGCCTTGGGAGACACTCATTGATCTGTTCTCACTAGAGAGGCCCAGGGTCTCTGTGCGCAGTTTTCTGATCCGACACCCTAGGCCTCTCATTTTCCCTGGAAGTGGGGAGAGAATGGCACCCATGCCGGGGTTCTCAGAGGAACAGAACCACTGGGACGTGTGCGTACGGGAGGGGTGGGGTTTACAGACGCAGCTCAAGGGTTTCTGGACGCTCAAGTCCAGAATCCGCAGGTGGATGGCGGGCTGCAGACCCAGGGAGGAAGCGGTGCCCTACGACCTGTTGGCAGGGACACCCAGGACCCGGTGCAGGTTATCCTCCTGTGGTCCGTCCTTCCTGCCCCCGGCTGTGTCCTGGAGGGTGACCTCTGGACAGCATCACCCAGGGTCACGCCCCCCAGTTTCGGGTTGGGGTGCGGCAGTGGGGGCCCAGGCAGAGCGAGGGATGCAGAGGGAAGAGCTGCAGTGTCTATTTTGCTGACTCCTTCCCCCCTGGGCCATGGTCTGGGGGTAGCTGTGTCCCTCTGCATCCCTCTGCCAGTGGCCCGACACCCCCTGTTGGATTCTGGAACCACTGTGTCCCTCCCCAAGCGAAGGGCGGTGATGGCCCCTCGCTCTCCTCAGTCCTGGGTTACTCCCCACCCCTGGGGGGCACGGTGCTTTGGAAACTCATTTTTTCCCAGGTGGTCTGTTAGAGTAGGACCCATTTCGGGGACACGGGCTGGCAAGGGAGCCTTGAGCTTCTTCTGTACTGCAGGTCTCTCTGGGGGGCGGTGGCCCTGCCTTCGGGGGGAAGGGCCGAGTGCTTTCCAAGGAAGGGGAGTTCGGGTGGCCTCATTTCGCTTCATGGCGGGTGTGTAAAAACTGATGACGGTGACAGTTGCGTAAAGTAACAGCCACCATGTCCCTTGAGGCCAGGCGCTGGGACAGGTTGCTCTGAGTGAGGCCATGAGCAGGGATCCTGGCTGGGAGTTCGGTCTGTCGGAATTGGCCCTGGGGAGGTGAGGGGAACCAGGGTGCCTGGTCTGTGTGGGGGCGTGGGGGGCACCCAGAACCTTGGTTCCTCCCAGCTCAGACCCCGGCCTCTCCTGGGGCGGTGGCATGAAGGAGGGGCACTCAGGTTTGCCTGTGTTCTGTCATTTCGTCCTCGCAGTGACCGTGCGAGGGAGACGTCGTTGTTCCCCCATTTTTCTGATGAGCACACCAGGGCTCAGAGAGGCTGAGTTGTTTGGGGCCACACAGCAAGGAAGTAGAGGGACTGGGACCTCAGGCTGGGTCTGTGGGCTCAGCTCCACTATTCCTGCCGCAGGGCCTTAGATGTAGGTGACGGGGTGACAGCGGGGAGAGGCTGGAAAGAAGAGTGAGGAGGGAGGCCCCGGGAGACTCGTTACCAACAGCCTAACCCTTGCCTCCTCCCCGCAACTACAGCTCATTTCATTCAAAGCACCCCCGTCTTGTCCTTTTATTCCCACGATGTCCCTGCACAAGGGAAAAAAAAAGGTGCCAGACTTTTCCTCCCTTTGTGAAATGAGGGAACCAGGCACTGAGAGGTTCAGTGACTTGCTCACGGTCACACAGCCTTGGAGCGGCTGAGGGGACCAGAACCCAGGTCTCCCCAGCAGCCGTTGTCATTCATGTTGTGGACTGTGCACTTGGAAGATGTGACTACGTCAGATAACTGTGTGTGAGGGAAAAAGTACCAAAAGAACGAAATGTTTGACCAAAGGACATGATTATTAAACTGTGACCCTGCCATCTGCCAGGATTCTCCGCAGCCGCTCACTGCGATGGTACGAGGGTGTCTGAGGGAGGGCGGTGTCTTCATGCTGTGGCTGGGTGGGGCGACCTCTTGCATGCGGTGCGAATCTATTTTAAAAATATGTGTAAAAAAAGGCCGGGAGAATATTTCAAAGTGGCAGCTTCTGGGAGGGGAGATTATGTGTTATTTCCTCCCTTTCCTTCTTTTTTTTTGTATTTTTCCAAATTTCTAAAATGCACATTTCACCTGCAGCAGGAAAAATATACCCCTCTCTATTTTAGTTTAAAAAAATACGGCTGGGAAGCAGCCCCGGTGCCTTCTGGTGGGTTTTCAGGGGAGGCACTGCCATCTCCTTCCGCGATGGCGGTGGGGTGGCGCTTGGGTTTGGGGGAGGAGGGACATCCGTGCTGGGAGCCCCCAGGGCCGGTGCGCGTGCTAGTCTGCATTTCCGGAGCAGAAGGTCTCCTCCAAATGAGACTGCTGTCGTGTGTTGGAGGGGCGTCTACACTGGAGGAAGGCGACTGCCCATGTGACTCCCAGACTGGCTGCAGCTGGGCCCCCCACAGCACCCCAAGCGTGTCTCTCTGGCGCTCGTGTGAGAACAGGCAAGGCTAAAGTGACCCTTCCCACCCCTGGGGGACCAAGTCCATCCCCCGTGTCTGCGGGGACACCGAGGTGCATCAGGGCAGCCCGCCCCTGCGCCTCAGTCGTCCAGGTGCTGCTCCTCCCAGGTGGAGGTGGGGATGGCGCTGTAAGGGTCCATGATGACCTTGGCGCAGCGGATGATCATGACAACGAGGAAGAGGCAGAGGAAGACGAAGCAGGCCAGGGTCAGTCCTTTGTCCACGTCCACGTAGACGGGCTCAGGCGTGGGCTCCTCCATCGCAGGACGGTGGCTGCAGGCTCCTCCTCCGGCTCCAGTCTGGCTGGTACCATCTTCCGCCCCTGCAGAGAGCCAAGCCGTGGCAGGGAGGGTGGTGCCCACTTGCCCCGGGTGGGGGGCAGGGCGCCAACTCCCTCTTTATCTGCCTGTGCCCCGGGAGTGGCAGCTTGCTGCCCCCACTGCCGCCTCTGTCCCGGATCCATCCGCACCACTACCAGCCCTGAATTCCTGGAGCGCTTAGCTGTACTTTGTGCTCCGCCTCCACTTGGTTATCTGATCCACACAGCAGCCCTGGAGGCCAGTTAGGCAGCTATCGATACTACGGTTTATAAACATGAAAATTGAGGCCCAGAAAGGGGAGTGGGTTACCCAAGGCCCCACACCCCAAACAAACCACAGGCCTCTGCAGGCCTCCCCCATCTCTGGCAGGAGCAGCGTGGATCCATCCCCCCACCCGCTCTGCAGCTGCAGGAGGACCAGCGCAGGCTTCTGGCTGGCAGGTCCTGGCACACCTGACACCACAGGGGACCATGCTGTCCCCTCCTCAGACCTTGCTTCCCTCCTCGCCTGTCTCCGGAGGGCACCCACCTGCTGGTCGGAGTGGTCACCTCTTCATAAGGGCCACAGGGTGGGTCAGCCCCCTGGGTGGGGCTGCTGCAAGAGGAAGGGGGGCTGGCGAGACATCACAGCTGGGAGCCCGTGAGACCAGTGACCTTCCCGTGGAGAGCAGACACCGGCGCTGGCATGGCTGAAACAACAGGACACAAGGCCAATTAACTTCCCGAGGTGTCTGGCCCCAGATGTGACCTGGGCTGGCAGGAGAGCCTGGCCAGAGCAGCTCCTCCCTGGGTACCATGGGGGTGGCCACCATGCTTGATTCTAATGCTGCTTTTTCTTTTTCTTCTCTCTTTTAAACATCATAACTTTAGACAAATTATGGTAAAACACAAATAATAAAATTCGCCATCCTGACCATTGTTAACTAAGTGTGCAGGTCAGTGGAATTAGGCGCATCCACAACGTGCAGCCACCCCCACCATCTGCCTCTGGGACTCTCTTCATCTTGCAAAACACAGACTCCACAGTTGCTGGGCAGGGTGCAGGGGGACAGGGTAAAAAAGGGGAAGGGATTGAGGAGTACCGATTGGTAGTTATAGAAGTGTCACCAGGATGTTAAGTACAGCAGAGAGATATAGTTGGTAATGTAATAACTGTGTGGTGCCAGCTGGGTCCTGGAAACATCGGGGGGTCACTCTGTAAAGTATATGATTGTCTAACCACTTTGCTGTACACCTGGAACTAATATCAAATAATAGGAAGTATAAACTGTAAGTGAAAAAAGATTTTAGCCCGGGCCAGTACGGCTTAGCTGGCTGGAGTGTCCCCCACATACCAAATGTTGGGGGTTCGATTCCAGTCAGGGTGCATGCAAAAGGCGACCCATTGGCATTTCTCTCTCACATTCATGTCTGTCTGTCTCTCTCTCTTTCCCCCTTCCTCTCCCTCTAAAATCAATACATATATCATCAGGTAAAGATAAAAATATAATCACTGACCTGGTCAGCGACCCCCTCACACCATGTCATGGACAAAGAGACTGGAACACAGGGGGAAGAAGAGGCCCTCTCAGAGTCCCAGAGCATGGGCACCGCCGACCTTGGAGTGAGCCCCTGTGTCTGACCCCAGCCAGGCCTGTGTCTCGGGGCCCGTGGCACTGGTTCCACGTGGCTCTCGGGGAAGGATGAACGGGCAGCAGTTTCGTGCTGCTGAGTTTCACAGCAGGACTCAGTCTGGCCTCTCACACCCTGACTCTGAAATCTTGAGCCTGAGGGAGCCTCGAGTTAACAGGGGTGCCTCGCACAGACTGCAGGGGTCAGACCCAGAGAGACTGCCTGGCAGCCCTCCCCTGTCATCATGGGGCCAGGATCAGGGCCTCTAACCTGGTGACAGACCGCAGAGGAAGACACAGTGTTTTCCAGCTCCTTCCGGCTGGAAGGAATGCCAAGAACAGGCACTTGGAGAACAGACGTGCCTCCCTGCCCTCCAGATGGCGCGTGCTTGCCAACCGTAACGCTCGGAGCACGAGTCCCCACCCAGCTCCGTGTACAAGTGAGGTTGTGACACCCAGGAGGGAACACAGCTGCCGTTCCCTGGGAGCTGGGGGGCTAATGTCCTCAGCAGCCAGCCCAGGGGTCCCCAACACAATTACACCATCCTTCAGCACCAAGGCTGCATAGTCACAGGGTCCATCTGCCAGGTTCTTGAGATGCTGGGGGTGAGCCTGCTCCAGGATCAGGGGCATTGATCTGGGTGAGTGAATGTTGTGTCTGGGCCGACCCGGCACACTTGTCTGAGTGTGCGGCAGACCCCAGTGGAAGAGGCCGTGAGTTAGAACATGCAGCCTTTGTCACACAGGTGGGTTGGGAGCCTGGGACTTGTGAGAGATGTCATCTGTGACCACGGACACTGCAGCCCCCATCTGCCAGCACTGCAAGTCCTTTCTGCCGCATCCTCTTCACTCAGGAAGGAGGCTGTGCCGAGTGCCCTTGCCCGCTTCCCTTGACCTGCCACCCAGAACAGATGTCTGTCAGCACAGCCAGCAGGGCCTGCACTTAGGAGCCTCCAGGGCCTCCTAGGTGGCCTGGCTGTTGGGGACTGTTGTAAGCGTGGTAAATGCAGAGTTAGAGTTCTCCAAGGTGTGGTGGAAGTCACACTACTCCCATGGTGCTGAGACACCGCACCACCCAGGGAAGACCCTTCACCTCCCGTCGCCGGGGGCTGTGCTCTGAACCAGGCCCAGCAGCCCTACTGGGGAGGTGTGGGTGGCCGACCGTGGGTGAGTGTGAGGGGTGAGGGTGGGTGGGACACCGTGAGGGCAGAGTCTTCACCAGCTGTTTCCGACAGCAGCAGCAGCAGCAGCAACAAATGTTTTGGACAAGGGGCCACAGTGGTTCTCTAGGGTGAGATGGGCAGCAACACATGAGGAGAATCCATTTACTCTAGCGCCATCATCACCCTCCTTCCTTGCAAAATGCCGGGCATAAAGCATCTCTGTCCTTGTCCTGCAAGGGTAAATAATGCTGCTGAGAGCCAGCAAGACGAGGTAGAGTGTGTGGACCTGGCCGTCTCCAACTGGGCTTGCCCACCAGTCACCAGCTCCTCCTCCTGGTGATGGGGCGGTGACACCCAGCTCCCCAGCTGGCAGCTCAGACGCAGCGGTAAATCTGGAAGAGTGTTCTACGCGATTGGAAGGTGCTCTGTGGATGTCCCTGGGGGCAGAGCTGTGGGAGATGAGGAGAGACGCCCCAGGCCATCTGGAGCAAGGAGTCAGGCCCATCAGAGGGTATCGCCATGGGCCCAGCTCCACCACCCTGCTGTCCCCCATGTTCTGCACAGACACTGTTCCTCAGCACCTGGCTAAGTTTCACATCCTAGTGGCCAAGAGTGTGGGCGTGGGAAGATCCATCCAGCGTGATGTTATTAATTACCCTTCTCTGCGTAGAGTCCTTGAAAGTGTCTGCCTGTTTTCTGCTGAACACAAAGCCGTCCTGCTCAGGCTCTGCTGGTGCTGTCTCCCCCCTGAGCCCAGCACGCAGGATTGAAATGAACAGATGAGGCCCGGGAATTTCTGTGCGCAGCCCCGAGCTTGGGACGGTGGGGGACACTGGTGCAGGATGTGTCAAAGTCAATAGAAACAACAATCATCCTTTCAATCTGGATAAAAAGAACTGTGCACAGGGGCAGCCTGACCCAGGCTGGACTGTGGGGGGGCTGGGCCCATAGTGGCTTGCTCCTCAGGCCTGCAAGGGGGACCGAATTCTCCCAGGAGGACATGTAGCACATTCAGAGGCCTCCCTCCTGGGGGAAGTGAGGCATCAGACTGGTCAAGCTCTCTCCTGGGTCTGTGCAATGAAGACGGCTGCAGGGGGACTGGCCAGCAAGGACCCAGTGGCGGTGCACAGTGCTGGCCGCAAGAATGAGTCAGACCCAGACACTGCTCTCTGCGATCTGAGCAAAGGTGACACAGTGACTAGGAATCACGTCGCTAATTGGTTTCCTGGTGATGCTGATGCTGCTGGTCCGGGATCTTTCCCACAGACAAGGGCAAGGTCAGCCCTAATGCGTTACTTACCCCTGCTACGATATCATCTGCTTTCCAGCCACCTCCACGGAGAGGGACAGCATGCAGGGGTGGGAGGAGGGACTGGAGCCAGTCCTTGGGCTTTGAATCTCAGCCCAATCCCATTTACTGGCAAGGCGCCTTGGGCGAGTGATTTACCCTCTCTGGGTCCCAGTGTCCTCACGGGTAAGACAGGTGTGATGTTTGGAGCACCAAGACCATGGAGTCGGAGGGTGAGAGGGATGATGTCAATAAGGCACTGAGAACTGTCCCCTGCAGAGATGATGGTCCACACTCCGGTGCCGCTGTTCCGCCCTATACAGGCGAGGATGCGTGGCCGGGCCGCTGGGGGCCTCAGGCCTTAGAAGTCCCAGGCTATGATGCCCACCTGTCCAGCAAGCATGCTGCTGGGTCAGTTGTGTGTTGACCTCAAAGACTGAAGAGGCGATTCTGGTTATTTGTTCATAAAACAAATAACAGTCATTTGTTTTGATTACAAATCTGGGTTAACTAGGCTCGGCTATGTGGTATCTCTTGCTAGGAGTTCTGACTTGCAGTTATAATCAGCTGATGTGTGGGCCTGAGTCCTCCAGAAGGTCCCTTAACCCACAGGTTGGGTGGCCAAGCTGGGAACATTGATGCAGCTGGGGCCGGGACAGGCTCTGCCGACCCTTGACATGTCAGCCCAAGGGTCACAGCCAGTGTCCCAAGAGAGACCAGCAATGGCCACGTGGCCTTTCTTAAGAGACATGGAAGTCACGAAATGTTGCTTCTGCCTCATTTTAGACATTGAGGCAGCCACAAAGGCCCACCAGGTTCAAGGGCAGGGGACGTGGACTCCACCACTCAAGGCCATGACTGTCAAAGAACTTGGCACATATTTTAAAACCACCCTGAGGCTTTGTCCCTGAAATCCACCTGCCTGCTACTCAAAGGGCTCAGAGCCCTCACCAAACTCACTCTCTGAGATGCGTTCGCTTGTCCCTCCCTCCTGTTGCCACTGAACCCCACTGCCTCGTGTTCGCGATCCGTTTATGAGGCTTCGTTCTGACAGATTCCAGTTACGTAAGCAGGCAAATGAACAGCACAGAGAGGTGTGTAGACGGTGAACGTGCTGGAGGAACAGTGAAAATGACATTATGCACCTGGGATCCTAGGGACTCATTAGTTCCTTATTCTACATTCTTCAGTATTCCCCCGAAACCTCCACAAAGTACATCTACCTATAACTGAACAACCAGAAAAATAGTTTTTTTTTCCAGAACAAGTATATGGAAAACTAGATGTTAAATGTCTCTTGTTCTGAACTGAAGTCTTAGTAACAGCTATTCAGGTATGAAAGCCTTTGCCCTTCAAAGAAGCGCATCAATGCTCCAAAGTCATTCTATAAAAAGGTGAGAAAAGTATCATAACAGATCTGGGATGGACAGAAATAATCTTTCTGATATGTAAGTTGAAACTGGAGCAGTTTCGGATTTTTGTGGGCAAAGGGTCGTGGTTAAAAGATGCACTCGCGTCAGATGTGGGAGCACAGATCTCTCTGCGGGCCATCCCTCTGTGACCCCGGGGCTGTGCAATGAAGATTGGCGTGGCGGTGGCCTGGGCTGCGAGCTTTGGCTCCAGGCAGTGCTGACAACTGAGTTGTGACTTCTGCCGACGACAAAATTATAGGGCGAATGAACTGCAGATGTTCAGAGATTCGGAGTTTAATTCAAGCCTAACTTCCTAAGCAAGGTCGGTGATTCTCACACTGTAGACTCAGGGTCCCGGTGCCCCATCATCCCTTTCAGAGTGGCTTAAAGATGTGTGTCACCAGCTCTGTGCCAGGAGGTTTTGGGTCAGGGGTGTGGGGCTGGGCCTCGGAATCCACCTGGCACAGTGCAAGTCCCCTGTGATTCTTGGAGGATTACTCTGCTTTGCTCATGCCACATGAGTTAGTTTTTGCTGTCTGATTCGGAGTCCACGCACACGTCTCCAGGCCTGCTATGTGACGAGCTCCATGCGATTTATCGCGTGTATTCTCCTCTGTCAGCTCCTCCCGAAATGTAGGAGGTCAGCGTTCTTCCCTCCGTGTGACCCATGGGAAAACTAGCTCCGTGGTGGCACGTCAGATCTAGAGGCAGGTCAGGGGTTCTCTGACAGCCAGAGGCCCTCATGCGCCCAGGGCTCTGCAATTAGTGAGGTTTGATTCCCGGATTGCTCCCCGCACCGTCCCCCATCCAGGCCACATTCCACGTGCAGGAAGCCCTTTCCCTAAATTGCCCCTCACCCCCAACACCTCCGCATCCAAGATGCCTCTGAGAAGAGGGGCAGCGTTTGTCTGGTTGCAGGGTTCCCTCCCTGGTCTCACAGTCAGGGAACCTCCTCTGAGCACGGTGTGGTGGCACTGGGTGGGTGGCGAGCAGAGTGGTACAGAGGAAATCAATTCCAGACAGTGGTGTGACCCTCCAAATAGGGCAGTCCCCTACCCCACGCTGACATAGATACCCATGACCTTCCTGAGGGGTATTCTCAGAAATCAGAGAAACTGATGAACAAGAAGAGGAATGCTAGGAGAGTTAGTTAGACCTCCCTGGGTGTGTGCACTGGTTCACAGTCATCTCTTTGCTCACACAGGGAGGGGGCCGCCGGGGAGAGGCAGGATTTTCAGAGCTCAGTCTGCAGTGTCTCTCTCTCCTGCAGACAGGATGCACGTATTGTTAGTGTCTGCACTGGGGCACAGGGAAGGAGGACGCAGGCTCTGACCACCACCGAACAGTTCTGCTCGATGGTGACGGAACCCGGGTCCTGGCCGTGGAGTCCAGAACGGGCACTTGTCCCTCTGTGGGTCCTGGGAAGAAGAGCACTTCTCCCAAACACAAGTTATTAAGAGATAGGATCAGACTGTTTCCAAGCCACGGGTGATTGGATCTGGGAAGTTAATGGTTCTGCTATTGACAGAGGTTCACATGGCAAGTCCCTCCATACCCTCTGGGGACCTTGGACTTACGGCTGTTCCCAAGCATGGGGTCTTGCTGCTCTGAGACCTAGGACTTAGAGAAGGGGCCTGAGGAGAGGGGGGGCATCACGTTATTCTTGCAGCTCAAAACTCCTCAATGTCTTCCCATTGCCTATAGGACCCAACTAAAGGACGTTTCATGAGCCAACACCAGGCAGTTGTTGGGAAGGACAGTGAGACCTCACTCGGGCTCTGTGGGGAAGAAGGCCGTGATTGATTAGCCATGTCTGCTCTGGGCAAGGGAGGGAGGCCCGACAGATGTGTGCCTTGCATTTGGAGTCCTCTCGGGCACAGGGGGCTCCTCTGAGCCAAGGAGCAGTCAGTGCAGCCAGCGGGAGCTGGATGTGAGGAGAAAGGCCACACAGCTCCAGGCCACTTGTTGGCCATCAGTGCCAACTGCTGGATGACAAACGGATGTCATCATGCCCGCCTCCTGTGGTCCACTTGTCACAGCCACCTGAGCATGAAAATTCATGTCCGTGGGAAGAACATCGTATTTCAACCCCTGGTGTCCACCATGGGCCTGGATGTGGGAGAGCTGGCACGGTTCCTTATCTCTCTGACCCTGCTGTGATCTCTGGAGGGAACTCGGGGTTCCTCTCCCTCATGCCGCCCCAAGGACAGGAAGGAAATGCCACCTGGCGTCCCCGGGCTTCTGGGAGACTGGCGTCCCTCCCAGGGGCACAAATGCCTCTGAGGGTATGGAGTGCAGCCCTGGGTGGTGTGGCTGGGTGGCTGCCCTACTTTGTGTGAAAACAGAGGTGTAGTACAGAGCAGAATAACATTTTAAAGTAATAGAAACATTAAAACTGAGTAATTAAAGAATTAAAAATGTTAAAAGCTCGCTTAAGCACAGAGTATCATCTGTATACTGAGCATGAAATGTGTGCTTTGAGGCCCGTCATTCGCTGAGACCCCGGGTTCACATTCCTGCTTGTCATGGGGACAAAAAGTGGGCAGGATGGGAGGAGAGAGGCTGAAGGCCAAAGCTATCGCCACCTGATGTCTCTTGTCCAGGACATGGCACTTCTGTGTGTCCCCTGAAAGAAGTTTCCCAGGGGCTCCACCTGGAAGGCTGGCAGTGTCATCATCCCTGATGGCACAGCAGACACCCTCCAGGGATACACAAAGAAAATCTGTCCCCGGTTGGACCCAGGAGCAGACCACAGAGGGAGAGGTGCAGGAGGACTCTGTGAAACACCTGCTGCGTGCTCGCTCGTGTATGTCATGAGCTGTGACTTCCACAGCAACCCAGCCAAGGAGGCAGTAATTCCCCCCAAGTTATAAACACGGTGGAACCTGAGCCTCAGAAGGAGGCCAGAGCTCCCAAGCAGCAACCGACTGCAGAGAGACCAGTTACAGAGGGACCACTCCCAGGCCCCAGATGAGAATGATGTCACTCAGTGTCACCCTCACAAGGCGGAACTGGTGATCAGTTTGAGCTCCGAGTCTAAGCCAGGGCGTGCTCCCCGGGCAGCCCCAGGGGCCAGGCGCAGTGCCAGCCTGCAGTACCCCAGCTCTCCCGCCCTGAACTAACGGGGAGTTGTTCAAGGTGTTCCTCGTCAGGGAAATGGGGCTCAGAATCGTCACTCTGGGAATCATGTAGGTACATAAAATGCTTGTCATACGGTAAGTGCTTCACAAATGAGAGGTCTTGAAGCCCCAAAGGGCAGCTCGCTTGTTCAGGTCGCTTGCCCAGTGGCAGAGCCAGGACCAAATGCTGACCCTGCTAGATGCAAACCCCGGGGTCCTTTTCTGCTCTGGACACAAGATAACTGACTCCCGGGGCTGGTCCTGTATCGTCGGGAAATGCCTCTGTTCCCGTTGGCCAGCTCTCCGACTATAGGAAGGCTATGATGTGCTTCAGGACTAGCTCCTCCCAAAACAGCTCAAATGTTTGGAAATAATGTCACCCCTAATGTCTTAACATGAACTCAGTTATCTTAAAAAAAATTCACTGCTGTGGACTGTTTCCACAGCTTTGAAAGACAAGAATCAGTGTACTATGGCCGTCTTCCCCATCAGAGCTTCTTAGAAGCACTGACTTCAGAGTCTTGGAACGGTGTCAGTTTTATAAGCACTGTTCTTTCTATTGTGGCCAGACAGGATAATTTAAGAACATTTTCCTTGATATCATTTCATTTTCCACTTAAATCATGGAAATCGTGTCGAATTTCAATAATACTGTATGCAAAATGACCTTAGGGCTGCACATTTTGAGTCTGAGCTGTGACAGCGCGTCCTGGGAGTGTAAATATTTGTCGGATGAAGATTAGCAAAGCAGTATATCCAGAATGGCTGCCTCTCCCATGAACTCAGTAAAGAAATAAACTGGGAAGATATGGTGTTCTCTAAATCATAACTTACAAGCTGTCACTGAGCTGCTTCCAGCTGAACTATTTTTTGGGGGGCTAATTAAGCTTCATACTATTTTTTAAAAACCCTTATTCCACCAAAATCTTGTTTATTTTAAATTTATATCTCAGATACGTAACGGCTAGAAATGGGCTATAATTTTCTAGACTCATTTGAGTTTAGAACACATTAAATTTCATGCATTCATTACTTGCGTGTCGTTCAGAAGTAAGAAATGCGACTGGAAAAAGTGATGGGGAAATTAATCGTTCGGAACCAGAATAGATGAAGGCAGAGATCACACAGAGTAAACGAACAGCCTGCCCACGATTTGTCTTGTGGATAAATGTGAGGTCATTGGTTTCAGAACAGTTTTCCAGAGGTAAGTTTTTGCTTGCACGGTTTTCTTCCTGATGTGTCCTCAAAGCCGGTGTGTGTAGCTTATGCTGAGCCATCAATCCCTGAAAATGTGGCCCTGGCAAAAATCCAATTCATAAATCACATCAAAGGCCTTGGATGTTGGGCTGTATGATGTCCTAAACCCACTTTGCAGGTTTGCAAAGACCAGAGATCACATTATCACGGTTTCGGTCAAGAGGCGGCTTAAGGACAGGGGGGCGCCCAAAGGTACGGCAGCCTTACCAAGCATCTCGTGAGAAGGTGCATCACCGTGGTCCTACCCTTCCCTAACTTTCCCTTCGGCAGCACAGACTGGAATAAAATTCAGTTCTATACTACATTCCCTGAAATATCACCCAGAGCCATTTTCCACTTCCCCACTGATGGAGGGTGACATATTTGAAAGGTGTTTTAGGCTTTCCATCACAGATCAGAACAAAATCCAGCTGAGACCCGACATTTCGAAAGGCTGCCACCAACAGAACTTTTCCAAGAAGTTACATCAATGGTGACCTTCACCAGCTACACGGAGAGAAATTGGTTCTGTGTTAACTGTCAGCCACATGAAGGAACTGCATTTTAGGCACCGAACTTGACAAGAAGAATTTCTAACTTGGACTCAGTGACAACTCACGCTGCTCAAACCCCTCCGTGACAGAGGGGCCTAGGATCCCTGGATGGGGAGCTGATGGCTCAGCAGCGTGCTGCTGCCTGAACACAGCGTGAAGACCCGCACCGACAGCACACCGGGGGCCACTGCAGTCCGTGTCGCTCAAGGCGGCTGCGACCTGCCCGCCCTCCCTCGCCCCCGGCAGCCGGACGCGCGCCCCGAGGAGGGGTTTCGGCTACACCTCAGTGAGCAAACCAGACCCTCTGCCTGCCACCCGGGACCCACTGTGCGCCGCGACAATCCTTGCGCCCCAACCCGCAGGCGCCTGGCCGGTCCCGCATTCTTACCTGGAGAGGCCTGTCCCGTGCGCTGTCGGGGCCCTGGCTGGCTGCGGCACCTCCCGGCCGGGGTCGGCGGGGCGCAGGGGGCGCTGCCAGGCCCGGCTGTGTGCACGGCAGCCCGGCTGCGGCTGAGTCAGCGCCCCAGCGGAGCGGGCGAGCCCGAACCAGCCGCCGAGAGGGGGCTCTGAGCGGAGCGGCAGCCGGCCTGGCATTTTAAAGGCGAGGCAGCTGGATGCAGTTCAAGCGGAAACGCAGGAGAAACTTCACCCCCGGCCAGACAGAACGTCGGCTGCGCAGGGAGGGGGCCGGGAGCCCCTGGCAGGCTCTCGGACCAATCTGGGCGTTCAGATATTTCATGTATGGAAAAGCAGACATCTCTCCCCAAGCCTCTGCTTGCATTATGCTTAATATCCAGACATTTCCACTAAAGTTAGAATCAAGGCCAGGAGGCCGCTTTGGAAACTCTGGTCAATGCAAACTAGATTGGAAAAGAAAGAGGTGTGAAAATACAGAAGTTGTGCCTTTGCAAAACCAATGTATATATTTGCGTTTTTTTTTTAAATTGGAAGGCAGGAGAAAAATGGGTACTATTTGCAGCAGATAAATATACCAAATTAACAATATCTCTTGCTTGGTGCTGACTTAGAAACATGGATGAAAAAGTCTCATTCTCACTCATAGCAAAACATAAATAAATAGGGATATAAATTTATCCAGGAATATGTTCTATTTTGTATAAAATTTCTAGTCTCTCCTGGGGGACTAAAGGGGACTTTAGTGTATGGACAAATGATTCTTATTCTTAAACAAGGAAATAACCATATCGAATCCTCTTTAAATGTAAATTCAATGCAGTCTCTATCAAATTCCAAGTAGAATTATTTTATTTTATTTTACTTTATTTTAATCTTTATTGAATTTTTTCCCCATTCCCATTTAGTCCCCTTATACCCCAGTGGCCGGCCAAGGAGAATTTTGTTTTTATCTTGACACAACGGTTCCGGGTCTGGCGTGGAAGAATAGAGAGAGACAGTGCACAGAATCCTGATGAGGAGACCGCAGGGCCAGTCGCCAGGCTGGGCACGAGAATGGAAGAACGCACACACGGCCGAGGACAGTGCAAACCGACGGAGGGCTTACCCCAAAGGAAGCGCGTTATGTGTATTAGTGCGTCCTACTCCTCCCCACGACCCTGAGATGCAGATGCTCACACTGCTCTCGAAACTGAGGAGGTGGGGGCTCAGGGGGGTAACCGTCCTGCCCACGGCCACACTGGGAGAAGTGCGGGACCGGGGCATGCGGGCATCCTGCCTCAGCACCCACGCATCGGTGCTCGGCACTCTGTCGTTACCACACAGAGGCAGGTGATTGCACCAGTGCATCACCGGTCCAGGGAAGACCTCCCAGGGGAGTGGGACGAGGAGCCCAGAATCACAGGGACACAAGAAACTGTGGTGCTGCTGGTAGCACTTCAAACTGATGGGACAGATGGCTGTTTCCTAAAAATGATTGCGAAATAACTGAATAGTAACTAGTGGGAGCCATTTTCCTATCTACGTCCCCACAACAAAATAAAATCCAAATCTATCGATTAATGACTGTAAAAAAGTGAAGCCAAAAAAATAATCAGGTGAATATGAAGATGAGTATTTGTGACAAACCTGGGATTGTGAAAGTCTATAAGTATATCTCAAAACCATAAAGGAAAAGCCTGACAGATATGATTATTAAAATAGGAATACATTTATTTATGAAAAAAGACACCAGAAACAATTAAAAAGTAAACAATAAGCTGGAAAAAATATTTGCTATATAATTTATAATTATATTTATTTTTTAAAATTCAAGGGGGAAAAGAAAATCACCGGGGGGGGGGAATTTCCATTTCAAGAATCAGTCCTTCAGCATTTTGATGTTCTAGGCTTTCCCCAAGCTTCTTCCTCCCTCCAACTCAGACCCCTGGACTTCAGGTTCCTGCAAGTCTGCAGCGCCTAGGCAATCCCAGGCCCCTGTGTTCGCCTCCCGCCCGCCCTCTAGCGGAGGGAGGAGGGCAGTGCACAGAGGCTGCTGAGGATCTGGGCAAGCCTGGGCCATTCTCTCAGTCGCGTTGCTGGGGGTTGAGAGGGCCTTGAGGCCGACTGGGTGTTTCCTGAAAGGTCAACACTAGCCATACCATCTATTTCCTCACCCCACTCTGACACCATTATGCTTTTTCCATACACTGGCAGCCTTAAAAAAAGCAATTGGTTTGAACCTTTCACAACAATGAGGGTCCCTAACAATTTATATTAATCAGTCATCACGTATTCAAATATTCATATGACACCCACTGGGTGCAAGTATGAACAAGACATAAATAATGCAAATCAGACATTTCAATCATTTAAAAATAATTTCCTACCCAGATGGGCCTTGTTGTTTTTGGTTTTAACAGAACGTTACGACTTGTCATTGGCCGTCATGCTGTTTCTGTTCCCTGTGTGTCACGGCAGCCAGGACGTGTTTAAAGAACAGGGACAGTTTGGAGTGTCCGTGTGTTGGTGGAAGCCACGCCTGGGTGGGAGCCCCTGATTCGGTCTCCATCCTTCCGCTCATCCCTCCATCTATGCTTCCTTCTTTCCTTCCTCCCATCCATCCATCCATCCATCCATCCACCCATCTCCCTTTCTTTCCATCAAAACAGGGGCCAGGCCATTTCTTCTTGAGCTTCAAGAACAGTGGATTTGGTAAGAGATGATCTTACCTAATTCATGCTGTGGGGCTTGTCCCAGCGTCACCCGATGCTTGATTAGTGGCAACAGGGGGCCTCACCCTTGGGTATTGCAAATGCTGCACCCTTTCCCACCAACATCTGAAGTCTGTGTGACTTCCCGCTGCTCACAAAGGCTCACAGATGAGATACAGTTAGCCTTGGCCGGCTGGAAGAGCTGAGGGACAGCAGAGAAAAATCTCCCTGTACCATGCCATGAATTATCAGTAATGGATGACTCCCTGTCACAGTGATTCTGCTGCATCATAGGAAGCAATTTCTGGTGTCAAATGAGGTGGAGAATGAATGTGAGTTTCCTCAAACTTTCTCCTGTGCTTTCGACGTTGGTACTGAGCTCAGCAGAACTGATTTATGGGAAGCCACGGGAGACATTTCCAAGGCTAGGAAAAGAAGGTTGAATCTGTCAGGAAGACAAACTGAATGGCTTCTTAATTAAAAATATAAACTCAGCAGATGAAAATACACAGCTACGTGTTTATCTGTGCCATGGAGTCAGCGTGGCAACTCTTCGCTGAAAGTCATTAAATGCCGAACATACCATGCTGTTCTTTGGAAACTATTTCCATGACCAAGAAAGGCAGGCTCGGCCGACACAGAGAGACAGATAGTAATAGTGGGACCATTTGGGTTCTATAGCCATTCACCCTTTTCGATCAATGATTTCAGACTCAGAGAGAGAGGTTGTACTTAACAAGTACAATACTCACTTGAGGTAGAAAACTGAAAAGGTATGATTTGTGCCCCAATGAAAGTGATTCTTCGGCTGCTATTCAGTTTTAATTTCTGGCGAGCTTGCCTAATCTCAGTGCTGGTGCCATCGACTGAACTGTGAAGTGTCATTTCATCCCATTTATTCCTAGTGAGGTTAAATAAAATGGAAAACTCGACAGCACATTCCTATGCACTTGGCGTGGTCTTAATACACTTAATTTAAAAGAACTTAGACTGTACCATTTATTTTTTAAGAGATATTTTATTTATCTATTTATTTTTAGAGACGGGGGAAGGGAGGGAGAAAGAGAGGGAAAGAAATATCAATGTGTGATTGCCTCTCACGTGCCCCCCACTGGTGAACTTGTCTGCAACCCATGCATGTGCCCTGACTGGGAATTGAACCAGTGACTCTTTGTTTTACAGGCCGGAGCTCAACCCACTTAGCCACACCAGCCGGGGCTATCTTTCAATGAAATAAGAGAAAAACTTGGATGCAGCCTCTTGAACAATGCCTCTCCCTTGAATAAACCTGTGTGTTTCTCTCCAGCTGTGTGCTATAAAAATGCGTAACCTCCTAAGGTTTATACTTTGGTTTCTCATTCTGTGGTCGATAACATGCAAACGTAAGGCTCAGATTGTCGAGGTGGGAAGCCACAGGTTCCCTACATGTCGGGGATCGAGACGTCATTTCACCCCTCCTTCGTCACACATCCTGTTCACACAAGAGCCAGCACGAAATCTGGCTTCCACTCAAACCCTGGCATGGTTTGAAGATTACAGAGTGATTTGGGAGGAATTTTGCTTCAGAAGTACATAGTTTTGTCTCATCTGAGGCCATTAGTCTTGCTTCTGTAAAACTCAAGCATGAGTTTTGTATGTTGATGTTAAAACAAACAGCTCCTGTCAGGCTGCAAGGACAAGCAGGATATTGCAGTCTACCCAGGCCACTAAGATCATGAATTATTTTTTTGACTGTTCTCTGAGTTGATTGAAAAATTATGGGCTGAACAACATAATTGTCAGTACACCCTGTGTTGGAAGGATCCATGGCCCATGTCACTAGTCCCCAGTAGACCTCTGCCCACCTGTTTTTTTTTAAATTAATTAATTAATTTTTACAGAGAGGGGAAGGGAGGGAGAAAGAGAGGGAGAAACATCAATGTGTGGTTGCCTCTCACACGCCCCCTACTGGGGACCTGGCCCACAACCCAGGCACGTGCCCTGACTGGGAATCGAACCCGTGACCCTTTGGTTTGCTGGCCGGCGCTCAATCCACTGAGCCAGGGCTACCCGCCTATTTTTGGATGTCATCCCTGGACAACTTTCCCTGTGATCTTTCTAGGGACCCATCTCTCAAAATTGTCCACATTTCCAGGCTGTGGATGAATCTCTCCTTGGTCTCCGAGTGAACACCTACATCTGGGTCTCATCCTCAGTTCAGACAGCCTCAAAGCAGCCCATAGACCAGGCCCCTGAAGACCTTCTCCTGCGAACCCCGGAAGGAGGCGTCTCTCACTCCAAGCTCTACACCCTTCCCATCTCCGTTCCCAAACAACCATTCCAGATGAACTCGGACAGTCATGGGGAATCGGCAGGGGCGTTCCTGTTTTCCTATTTCCTGCAGCACAGATATCACCCACCTCACCCCCCAGAGGCCTGCCTGCCATAGCCCAGCCCGCAGATGGGGCCGGAATACCTAACCCTTGGCAAGAAGCCCTCCAGGCAACCTCAGGGCATTTTTCAGGGAAGAATAAGAAACAACCCAAAAAGAAAGGGTGTCTGAGTAATCACATGGCTTCCTGCAGGAAGAGCTCACCTCCAAACAGGCTGTTTTTCATTCTGTAAATCAGAGGCAGCCCCTCCGCCGCAGGAGCCAGCACTGTGCCGGTGAGAAGTGAGTGTGCACAGAGTCGGGCGGTGCTGAGCCGGAGCAAGTCCTCGGGGGCTGCAAGGTGCGGGCTGGCGGGGTCTGCTGAGGATCCAGCTTAATGCACATGCCCACCGAGAGGCTAGGAAGGTTCTGGAACCAGACTGTCAGGTCTGACACTGCCAGCACCTGTCAGCTTGGAAAGCAGGAGCACATGACACTGGCGGAAGAAGAACTCAGACGCAGGAAGATGAAGCCACCGAGGGCCTCACTGCTGCCTGGGCTCCTCCTGCTGAGAGGAAACGATCCCAGAGGAGGAGGGACTGGGGCCCAGCAGTGCAGCTGTCTGGCGGCAGGGCCTTCAGGGAAGCCCCTGTCACTCGGTACTGACAGGAGGAAGGAGAGACTTGCAAAGATGGGTTCCTGGAGGGAAGGACGGCTCTGCCGTCCCCTGGCCCCCACAGAGGGGGTGCTGGGCAGGGCGCCGTGGCACTCACACTGGGGGTGTGGCCCACAGGACTGCGTGACCCAGCAGTGGTACGAGGCTCCCACAACTTTACAATCTTAGGTCCCAGGGGAAGGTGAAGCCACTGCTCCTGGTTCAAGTTAACTCACTGCCTGAACAATCAGTGTGAGGGTCACTCTCGGACCCTCCCTGTCCCTCGTATCAGAGTCATCAGGACAGTACCTAGAATGATGGCAGGTGCCAGGCAGGTGACGTGGTGGAGGGCCCAGGTGAAGTGTGGAAACTGGAGACCACATGTCCCAGCCAGAGGGGGCAGCCACCACTGGGCTCCTGGTGGTTCTGTTTCACGTGGGAATGCGGGCCCAGTATGGCAGGAGTTTGGTTTTGTAAAACAAACCTGATCTCCGGATTTTTAAAAAACCTCTGATTTTGTGTGTGGTTAACCTACTTTATTTTTTTTAAAACACTGTGTGAGCCCAATGAAGACATCCATGAGCTGGACCCGGCCTGGATGGAAAGGCCACTCCCATTGTGGCTTCCAGGCTCTGTCATCCCCAGGCGGATCCAGGCTCAGGTGTGACTGCCCCTCCCACCCTTCCTGGGTGAGGCCACAGGAAGCTGGTGACTTACCACTCTCTGCCTCCTGGTGTCCTCTTGGGCTTCTGGGTTCCAGTTCTGGGTCTCATCCTCCTTGGCCACTGGCTGTGCCTCTGTCCTGTTGGCCACAGGAGCCTAAGATCTGGGTGGTCCTGGCAGGTCACAGGAGGGGCATGGGCAGAAAAGGCCAGCCCATGGTTGAAGCACATCCCCAACCACCCAAACCAGCCTCCTGCCTGTCGGTTCCGGTGGCACAAGCTTGGGCGTACCTGCACAACCAGGTGCCCGCTGATGCCAGCACAGACGATGCCCAGCCAGACTTGGCACTTGACGGGAACAGCAAACCGATGTTACTAGAAGACAGGAGGGGTGGTGGGAGGGCAGCGATGCAGCCAGAGCGTCCGCATGAACGACAGTGCCACGACCTGACAAGACCACCGTGGGCAGGAGTAGGTAGGGGAGGCGGGGAATGGAGGTCCCGCTTGGCCGTGATGACATGGAGACCCTCTTCGATGTCAGTGCAGACATTAGGCTGGGCAGTTGGAGATAGGACACTGCAGTTCAATTAATACGCTTTTCACACATGAGGCACTTAATCCTCTTCAGAACCTGCCGTGCCGACTTCTCTCATCTCTGTTTCACAGATGAGGAAACTGAGGCACAGAAAGGATAAGTAATTCGGAACTGTCCACACTGTCTCTGAAGGCAAGGGGACAAGAGCCATTCATGGAGCAGGTGGAAGAAGAGAGAGTTGTCCCCGCCGATTCGCTGGAGACATTGGTTGGATCAGAGAGGAGGCTATTAGGGACCCAGCTCGGAGAAGTAAGGCCCAGGTGACCCTGGATGTCAGAGCCAATTCACAGCCTTTCTCACACCCCCACCGCTGACCTTTGCCCCCATCACATCCTCGCCACTGGTAGTGAACAGGACCTGTCCACCGGCCTGGGGGCTGAGAGGAGAAATGGCACCAGCAGTGGGATCTCCCCTGTGGCCCAAGAGCCCCGGGAGGAGAGGGTGTGTGGAGACCCAGGAACCCGGCAGAGCGCCTTTCCCCTCTGCCTTCCTCAGGCCAGCTGGGCGGCAAGCTCACTCTCGAGGACTCGCGTCTTCCTCCGGGTCTGGGTGTTCTTGCTTAGAGAGAAGCAGCTCGGGAGTCACAGGGCAAACGCTCCCGCCGGCATCCTCCAGACTCCTGATCGGTGGTGCGGCCTGAAACCACAGAAGCAAGTAGTAGAAGGAATACGGCTCCCACCCTGTGGGAGCTCTGAACGGCCTTTTGTGCTCCCCATAATTGCATTCACCCTGTTCACTGGACAACCATGGAAACCAGAGCAAAGGCATTTTTATGAAGTTCTAACTCAGAAAGCTGAATCACAATCATGGCAGTTTCTCTCCACGACACAGAAGCGTAAACCCTGTCCTCGCCCCTCTTGCCCCTGAAGTTTGGGTCTCAGGCATGTCTGTATATAACATCACCATGCACTTTCTGATGCGTTGCTTGGCTGTGCTTCCATTCTTTGTGAGAACTCTTGGGCATTTTCCAATCCTAGACGTCTTCCAAGGATCAATATCTTCCCTTTGCAGCTGGAAACAAGAAGGGAGAGGCCTGTGGAATGTAATTCATGAATGAAATACGGAAAGGAACCTGTCCTGATTTCATTCATTTCTTAATGGTGCCAGATCTTCCTGTGCAGGGAAGTGAGGAAGCCAGCAGCAAACACAGACCCGGAAGGTCCAGCTCAGGCCATACCCAGCACTCGGACCCGAAGGAAACCTGAAGTGGGCAGCAAGGGTCACAGGCCAGGGTAGAAATGGTGGAGGGCCAGAGCTGGGCCATTTCAAGAAATCCCTGGCACAGGAACAAAGAAGAGAAGGAAGAGAACAGAGTTTGGACGAAAAACACAGAACATCTAGCAGGCGGGGAGCCAAGCAGCGGTGTGCTGAGTCGGCTCCCACTGGCTGCGAGAGCCTGTCCTTACATCCTCAGGACTTCTGTGAGCTGGTTGACATGACCTGGTTGATACGGTCTGGTTGACATGGCCTGGCCAAGGTAACCCAGCTGGTCAGAGGTTCAAGCCAGGTCTCCCGTGCAGGCCATTCTCCGTCTCGGCCGTCACACATCCAAGGCCAGGATGCCGACAAGAATATTACTATGCATAGACCCTTTTATCACTTCTAAAAATGAGGGCTTAATTTTGAAAAGGAAGTCTCTTTGCATTTCTGAAAAAGTAGACTGTGGCTTTAATAAGGGGAGGCCGTGCTGTTCTTCCAAGAACTGCTCAAACGAGAATGAAAGGTTCGGTAGGGCCCTGCTCGCTCTCGATTAATATTAATGGCGCAGACCACAGAAGAACACTGGGCCAAGGCCGCAGCTGCACAGAGGACAGGGGACTGGAATCAGCCAGAAAACCTGGCTTGAAGCCTGGCCCTGCATTTAAAGGCCTTGTGTCCTTAGGAGAGTCATATCATCTCCCTGAGCTTCTGTTTCCTCCTCTGCTCAATGAGAGGATCTTAGCTTGCTGGCTTATTTCTAAGAAGCCAACCATATAATTTTAAATGAGCACCCACCCAGCAAGGGCAGGCAGGTGAGGGGCTCCCTCTTCCTCCTTGTCCAGGTGGCACTTGTGATTCATGCATCCGTTTCTCACCCGTGGTGTTGTCATCGTATATGACCAGACTGTTTTTCCTTTCAGAGCACAAGTTATTTACGACAGGAGCTGACTGACGTCTGTTTTTTTTCTGTGCACAAAACCCTCAGATCATGGAAGACCCCTGGAGTTGATTGTTCAGTGAATGAATGAATCGGGTGGGCAGGCAGGTGGGTGGGGGTCACAAACTGTGAGGTGTGGGGCAGCATGGAGTCCGCTCCTCCCCACGACCGGGGGCTGAAGAGCCCCCCAATCCTGCACGGAATTCGATACTTACTCTGTGCGGGGGTGTCTGCCATCTTGCAATCCCAGCCTGCTTCCACTCTTGACACTTGTAAATTTATCGTCTCGTTTCTCAGATTGGACCCTGTCGTCAGATGTCACGGCTATGCTGCTGTGATTATGTTAATGGACTATTGAAGTTTGATGTCCTTTATTGTACATTCTGCCCTCAGAAAAATAAGAAAGTGGGGCCAGAAGTCTCTGACCGTGTCCTGGAAAACGTAGGGACAGCGTCCTGGGAGAGCAGGAAGTGGTCATTTTGGGGCTGAGCTGGTTTAGGTGCAACTGAGTCGGAATCACGGAACGTATTTAAGAGCATTTGTGCTGTGCCATCGCCACTGAGCTGAAATAATGGGGTGTGTGCTTGTACATGGGTCACAATGTTTTGGGGGGACACCGTGCGGAGCAAAAGTAGAGACTCTTCTGCTTATGTTTTGCCCAACGCCACCTTCACCTCCAATTTCTATCTTGCTCTATTTTTTTCTCCCGACTCAGCGCCGGCTCTTTCATTATCTTGCATCTTGACGTTCCGTCCGACTTCATCCTGAAACTCTCAAAAAAGGCCTGAGGCCCAGGTCTCGTCTCAGATAATGACTCTTTCTTAAAAGAGACAGAAAGAGTTCATTGTTCCAATTTGCAAATGGTCCCACGAGGAGAAAAAAACCCTGGCACATGGGTTCCCTATTTCCAAGGTCATCTTGATCGGCTGGAGAGGCCTAGAATAACCTGTACCCAGGATGGAGCCAAGCGTCTGCGTGTGAGCGCTCTGAGTTGGGGCTGACGCCATGACATGGACTGGCTAAGAGCTGGGGTGTGGAGTCCAACAGGAGGCCCACGCTCTGGGGATGTGCCGTCATCAGTCTCTCCCTGTCTCATCAAGACCACAGGGACGGTCAGAGGGGCCCGAGTTCCGGCAGGCCAGGACGGGGCTGCATGTTCCCACTCCAGTCCTCTGGGGAAGCCGGAGATCTTATACCAGGAATTGAGGTGGTGTCTGGATTGGCTAAGAGGAGAGACGTTCCCCTCTCTCTGGGAGCTGGAAGGAAGTGGGGCTGTGGATGGTGAGGAGTAGAGGAGGCTCACAGTGGGAGCATGCACGGGGAGGCAGGCCGGGCAAGTGGCTCCAACATGCCTCTGTGGTTTGCTCGGTTTGGTTTGATTTGCTGTCGATTGTTGCTTTTCAGTACACGTGGCAGATGAGTTAGTAGCACAGAGAACTGCCAGTCTCCAGAGCACTCAGCTTCTGGGCCAGTAGCTGGAGATCCTCCTGGGGTCTGGCCCCAGTCCCAGGGATAGGAAGGGGCAGCAAGTGCCCTTGTTTTTTTTTTTTTTTATAGATTTTACTTATTTGTATTTAGAGAGAGGGGAAGGGAGGGAGAAAGAGCGGAAGAGAAACATCAGTGTGTGTTTGCCTCTCATGCGCCCCCTACTGGGGACCTGGCCTGCAACCCAGGCATGTACCTTGACTGGGAATCAAACCAGTGACCCTTTGGTTTGCAGGCTGGCACTCCAACCACTGAGCCACAGGAAGTGCCCTTTGTAAATGAGGAGGTCAGAGGCCTACTTTAAGGCTGACCAGGACTCAGCCAGGGTGTGGGCAGTAGTGCCCAGCAGCTCGACAGTTAGGAGGGTCCCTGACAGAGGCAGGTGCTGACCTGGAGGGAAGTCTGGACCAGATGGTGCAGGAAGATGGCCACCTGGGGTAGCAAGAGGAAACCAAGACAGATTTGTGGAAAATTCAGATTCCTTGAGAACCTCCAGAGAGGGGGCGGGAGATCCTGTAAAAGATCAGATTCCTTGCTAACACCAGGAAGGTGGGTGTGTTATACTGTGAGACACAACAGTGGAGTAATAGTGATGGCTTCCCTTTCTCCAGCCCTCACTCGCCCACCTCGCCGATGCGCTGCGGCAGTGCCCACCCCGCCCACATCCAACCCTCATTTCCTAAGCGGAAAGCAGGGGGCACTGGCTAGTTTCTGAAGTTCACCTTCAAAGTTCGTACTGGACAGTGTTTGCGGTTCACCTGTAACATTCCAGGACTGTGTTTCAAGTAGGTAGATATTCGAAAGCCCAGAATCTAGCCCCTCAACAAGTTCGATGATGTGTTCCCCAAATACAACAGAAACGTGCCTGCTTTTCCTCTAACTGGGTGACCTACGGGAAGGGGAGGCATTGTCACCTGTCCTTCACTTGTGGTAATTTGTATGCTAATGACTGAGCAGTCCCAGACCAGTCGGTTGGATAACGAACTTGGTCTAGCCGTGTTGTATCAGAGTAACCAGGGTGGACGCCAGAGGAATGTTGAATATATCCTGGAAAGGGAAATGAATCATTAACTGGCTCCATTAATTTACTTGGCACTTTGAAGCAAAAATCACTTTTTTAATGTATAACGTAACAAAAGACCACAAGCACAGAGTTTTAGCATTAACTGCTAAAACGTCCAGGGAATTTTATTAGGCTGGGAAAAAAATTGTTGTCATTTGTGAGGGCGGTTTCCAAAGCGGGTTCATACAAGCAAGAACACGGTTATCTGGTAAAATCTGAATGATCGCACTCATGCGGCATTTCTTCACTAAGCAGGCCTCATGAAAGGCGCCGGAGCCTATGGAATAAGGATGTTCAAGTGATTTAAAGCCCCAAAAGTGCTGAACAGAGGCGAGGAGTTGTTATAATCACCACTGAAATCTTTCTCATGCACTTGGAGAAAATGAAGGCCTTGTGGAGGGTTGAGCAGAGTAGAGACCTTTTTTACATACTTAGCTCTGCCTTCCAGGTGGTGTCCAGTGGTTGTGGGGGGCCAGGAGGGGGAGAAGGGACCCTGGGGCTCTTGTGGCTGGAGTGGTCGTTCCACCAGTGAACTGCAGGCATCTGTGGGAGACCTTGCCCCGGGGGCTGAAATCCTTTGTCCACTCAGTCCCACTCCCTGCATCTGCTGTGTCCTCGGCCAGGCCTCTGCACGTCCAGACTCTCCCATGGCTTCCCTGTCCCCTCACCTGCGGGAACGTGAGGACCCTGGCAGACCACAGAGAGGCTGTGGGGAGCAAGACACCCATCAGGCCTGGCTCTGTGACACATCCTTCAGTCCTGCAGCCCCGCCTGGGTGGCTGCCAAATGTGGAAGCCTCTGCTCTTAGCTTTTCCATTGGCTTGTTTCATGTGTCTTCCCTGGGAAGTCAGACACACGGGCAAGACTGTCTGTCTGTCTGTCTCTCTTTCGGCATTGTAGTCTCGAAAGTGTGTGGAGCACACCTGTTACTACATTCCATTTAATCTCCACTGAGATTGAGCACAGTTGTGGACACCCCCATTTCACAGACGGGGAGAGAGAGGCCGACGGGCAGTAACACAGTGCCAGGGGCAACGGAGGGAGTGCCAGAGCGAAAGCCCCACGCCGTGTGCCGCCAAGGCCAGTGTGTGAGCCTTTCCATACAGAACTACGATTGAATCCCCTCAGATATAAGCCCCAGACAGAGAGCGGGGGTCTGTCGTTGCCTGCGCTGAATTAGAGATAAGGAGGTGGCATTGGAGATCACAGAGACAGACAGGCATCCCTCTCCAGCTGAGACAAAGAGGTTAGAAAGGACAGAGCGGGGGACTGTGGAGAGGAGACGTCTGTGGCCGAAAGCAAAGCCCGCGGTCCCAGCAGCCCTCGGTTCGCCCTGCCACACCCTCTGCATCAGAGCAAGGCCATGCCCCCACTCCTGGGCTCTGGCTCTCAGAGTTAAGGGAAGATAAAAATTCCTCGATGATTACACGTTACACAAAGGAAGTCCTGTCTCACGTATCAAAGGGACAGAAAGCCACACTCAAACGACTGCTTTCTCCCACCCAGTGTTAGCTAACCCGGGTCATTCCTGGGAGGACGGTGCCCAGAATCACATGCTGTGGGCCCAGCGGGTCTGTGCTAAATTTTTTTTTTTAAGTGCAAATCTCAGCTTCAAACTCAATATCCTCTTTGGAATATAAAAGCTCGAGGCTGTCTAAAGGTTGAGTGGAATTCCTGAGCCTGTTAACTGGTCACAGTCTACTAACCCTTGTAATTGGCAGGAGCCCACTGTATTGGGCATTCGCCTGGGTGTTCAGCAATGACTCTAACCACTCCATCGCAGAACCAAGAGTGGGGCTCTCACCCGTTCTCGATGTTTCTGGGTACTCACCTGCACAACACCCAGAGACAAGAAAGAAAGAGACTGCCCAAATCATCCCCGTTCCATCCCTTCGCACCCCCACCCCTACCCCGGCTGCCGAGTCCCAGCATTGTGGGTGCCCCAGTTGGAAGCCTTGCGTAGCTCCTGAGCTGCGTGACCTTGGAAAGGTCACCTCTCTGCCCTGAGCCTCTGTCCCCTTATCTGCAAACTCTGAGGGCTGACCTGGGCTATGTCAAAGGTCCTTCGTACCTCTGAGGGGCCATCCCTGGGGGAGATGATGAAACATCACCTTCTCTGTTAAAATTCCGCCTTACTGATCCCTTGCCGAGAACTGCAGCACACCAGACCCCAGGGAGGACATCGGAGATACATTTGGAGACAACACCCAAACGATCTGCTCGTGGCGTTGGGTTTGCAGACGTTGAGGAGAGGAACTTGCCTATTTCAGGCAGGTGTGCAAAGGTAGAGAAGGGAAACGTCTGTGAGGGAGGTGGGGCAGGGGTGCCGGGGGCTGCTGGGGACAGAACGGGGCAGTCCTGGGTGGGGGCAGCCCTGGGCACACAGTGGGGCCGGAGAGGGAGCCGTTCCGGGGAGCGACCTTCTCTCAGGTGGGTTGTTACCTTCTCCGACGTGCAGTGAGCTGCGCCGTCTCATGCAGCGGCCTTAAGAAATCCTCAGTTGTGACTATTGTGAGTTAAGTGTCCGTGGGCATTTGAGTGTGTTGCCTTTTGGGGTGTGGGGGAAGAGAGGCTGACCTGCCATTTGGCTCGATGTCGGGGACACCAGGGCCCCGTCTACCCAATCCAAGGATGGGGTTCCCAAACAGATGTCCTGCGTGATTGGCCTCGCTCTCACACCCCGGGGCCTGGCCTGGCCCCCTGCTGGAGGTGCACAAGCTTGTCTTCCCTTCAGTGTCTCTCTTTAAGTCTCCACACCCTGCTCATTGCTTCCAAGCCTCGTTTTCACTTTCCCTGGTCACGCCAACCCTCTGCCCTCACTCTCAGGGGTGAGCACGGTGCCCCCAGGCATCCGTGTGCTTCTGAGTGCAAGTACCACCTTTGGCTCCTCTCCTCCCCACCCCCGACTCGAAGCCCATGGAGGACCAGGCTGCAGCTTTCGCCCTAGGTCTCCCAACACCTCACTTCACGCGGGGCAACAGTCTGTCGAATCGACAAACAAATGAATATCTTTAAGCGCCTATTAGTTAGATCAATAATGACAAATGCTGCCCGAAGACAATGCTTTTTTGAAAATACACCCCAAGCTTTGTGCCTCGACCGCCCAAAATGCTTCCTGTTTAAGGACTTACGACAGTCTGGTGTTTTGGCAAGCATGTCTACATTAGGGGCTGTCCTGCACTTCTGGGTCCCCACCTGGGATGCACTCACTCTTCCAGGTCACCTTCATGGGGCACCCGCTGTGGTGGCGGTTCCTGCTTAAGAGCCATGGTTTCTCACAGGGATCCCCCGGGGCTCTTGCATTAAAACACCCGCTACGAGCTCTCTGCGGCCAAACTCCAGCAGGTTATGCAGATAAAACCATTTTACATATTTTTAAAAATTCTCAGTTTCCTTGTGTCAATAAGGCAGTTGCAACCAACAGCCTCGGACAGTCCCCAAGGCGAGGAGAGAGCAGAGCTCAGTGCCATGCTCAGGCCCCCAGCCGCTGCCTGTGCGGCGTGGTCCTGAGCGCTTGGCCTCAGGGATCCCACCCGGAGGCGCAGAGGGTGCGTCCTCCCCGGAGGCTGCCGGTGCTGGGCGCGGGCGGGACACGGAGCTCGCGCATCTCCGCCGGGACCCGGGGCGTGGGGGCGGGCTGAGCAGCGCCTGCGCGAGGGGGCGCCGTGGTCCCCCGCGCAGCACCTGCGCCTCCCCGCAGCCCTGCCCCCAGCGTGGGGGGCCCACCGCCCGCGGCTCCAAGTCTCGCGGTGCTACGGCGGGACCCGCGCCCCCCGGCGCGCGACAAAGGCGGGACCGGGAGAGGCGGCGGCGCGAGGCCGCGGAGCTGCCGGCCTTTGTGTGGTGCGCGGGCCGCGCTCGCCCGGGCTCCGCGCGCAGGGCCTCCTCGTCCTCCCGCGACATGGCCACCCCGGCGGCCGTCAACCCTCCGGGTGAGTAGCGGGCCGGGAGCGCGCAGCCGGGGGGCCGGGCGGAGGGTGGGACGGCTGTCAGCACGCGCAGCCTGGGCTCGGGCGTCGCGGCTGTATCCCCAACGCGGCCGGGCCTCGCGTACCTGGACCCCGCAGGGCCAAAGGACCCACTCAAGCTCCGAGAATGTCACTGTTCTCCCTGCCCGGGCTCTCGGCCTCTGTCCTCGCGCGCGGGGACCTGGGGGAGGGAAAGTTTGGAGCTGGGACGCAGCAGGGCAGCCCGTTCTCCCCGCCCACCTGGTCCTTGGCGCCCTCACCACGGGCCACTGTGTGTCCCCGTGTTCCATGCGTGTTACAAGCGCACAGACACAATGTCCCGGCCTCCTGGGCTCCCGTCCCCGGATCCACAGGTCTGTGACCACGGCTCGTTCCCGTGGAGTCAGAGAATGGAAAGAGCTCACGGGCGGGTGGAAAGAGTCACCTGTTATGCAACTGTCGCCAGGAAATCCTGTTTCAGTGGGGAAATGCCCTGCCTGTGCGGAGGACTGCCTGAGGGGCCGAGAACGGAAGGCCGACTGCTCCGAAGTTTGTGCTGTTGAGCGGTGACCGCAGTGGGCAGGCTGGTGCCAGGTCCCTGGGAGGACGCCGGGACACTCAGAGGCCCGCCCACAGGGTGGGGTGGGGTGCACCATGTGGTGGGAGGGTTAGGAGTGAAGGGTCCCATCCGCCTAAAGGGCGGCTTTGGGAGACATTATCTGTCAGAACCAGACTTTGAAAAACTTGGTGGTGTGAATACGCGAAGCCAGGGGCTGAGGGGGCTTGCACAGGACGGGGCAGGTACGTGCAGGTGGACCTGCTCTGAGCGTGCGGATGCCACTTCCAAGCTGGAGCGCTGGGGGTAGAAGGGGGAGCAGCTGGGTTTCTCAGACTTGAGTGGCTGCGGCCGGGCCTCAGAGGGCTTGAGAGGACAGGCTCCCTCCACGCAGAGAGCCCACCCCACAGGTGTGGGGCTGGAAGGCATGTGACCACGGTTTTGGAAGATGTAACTCGTCGGCCACGTTTGTGTAAGGAACACGGGAGGCAGGTGCCCGGCTGGGACAGCAGCCCCCCTTGGAACAGGGAAGAAGGGGCCATGGAGGAGCTGGGACTCGGTGCTGCTGAGATTTGGGGTAAGGGTCGCGGGGGAGGCACGAGGGTGGGGCACGGGGGTGAGGAACCTGAGTGGTTCCAAGGAGGAAACTTCCGGAACAGTCATAATGAGTCTTGCAAAGACAGGTTCGAGCTTCTCCGCCCAGGGCACCGAGTGGGCATGTGGTGGCGTGTTGGAGACACAGCCGGCCCCTCTGCCCGTGGTGGTGACCTGCAACTCCGGCCTGATCCGCTGCTTAAACGTCAGTAACGGATGGAGAGATTTCAGGGTTAGGACGTGAGAAAAGTAAAGCAAGCCAAATGAAGATATTGTAGTCCAGCAGAGGTTTATCATGGAAGCAGGAATAAAGTCCAAGAAACATGTACACGTGGACACCATCCGTCCACTCAGCCCTGTTCCGTCCACTCTGTCCTGAGAGCTGCGGGGTATCGGTGGGGCGGCTGCCGGGTTGGTTTCGGTCTCGGTCAGCCCCGGCCCGATGGTCAGATGGTGTCGCTCATGCCTTACCTCCACTGGCACAGGTACCAGAGATCTTGACCTCGGCGACGGCTCTTCCACTGACATTCCGTGTGGGGTCCCCTTTCCTCTTGTCTGCCACCTTCTCTCCGACCAGCCAGCCCCCTGTGGCAATGCTGAGATCGGTGGGGCGTGCTGTCCTGGCCCGGAGTGAACCTCTGACTTCTTCTGCGGGAGAAAAGCTGGCGTCTCTCTCGAGGGACATGGCTCTGGGTTTGAGGCCGAGCAAGATTTCAGATTCACCTGCAGTCGGGGCAACCCAGTGTGTGGCCAGAACGCCTCCCGCTCCCCCAGCCTGGCCCCACCGCCCGCTCCCTGGAGGTGGTTTCCTTACAAAGAGTAAGAGCTCAGCAAACACTGGCAAATGGGCTGGGAGGCAGCGGCGTTAGTTTCTGGGGCTCTTCTGGGCCCGGGGTACAAAGGTCAGAGCCTGTCCCCTCCGCCCCCGACCTGCCTGGGCCGTGCTCTCCCAGCCCGCCCCTGCCCACCAGCAGGCTCCCTACGCTCCAGGTCTGGTCGATGGTGCAGGGGGCTGGAGGCGACACGCTTTCGTGTCATTCAGGTGACATGAGCCAGGTGTGCACTTCCAACCTGCCTCTCCTAGGCCTACTGGTTGTGTTTCAGGTTAGGATCCCACCTGTTCCTCTGGGGGAGGGGAGGGTCTCTGGGGGGAAAAAGGGTTTTGCTCCAGGATGTTTTCCTCTCCGCGTTTGCCCCAGGGCCCGGGCCCCTCACCTGTGGCCTCGGGCCCCTCCCTCTCCCTGGGCACATTGTCACTGCTGCTGTCGTCCTGGCACATTTTCCGGGTTCTCTCTGGACAGGGACCCCCTGTGTTCCTCTAGACTGGAGAACAGAGTCTCCTGGTGTCTTCTGCTCCGTGTCTCTGGGTTCCTTGCTTTATGTCCTCTTTGGGTGAACGTAAGCAGCTCCGAGGATGGGAAACACTGAAGGTTTGGATTGGTCGGAGGTGTGTCGGGCGTCTGCAGGTGGAGTGATACAGTGCAGGCTGGGGCTGCGTCTCCAGGCCCAGGGCCGCCCTGGTCTTTTGTGACCGAAGCACGAGGGCTTGGCACCAGTTCAGACCCAGGACCATGAGGAATCGGGCGTGACCTGGGCATCCTCTGTTGGCCCTCCTCCACGTGGCATTCCCAATCCCCGGTGCCACTAACTGTCCTAGACCCCTGATGTCACTGGCTACGGTCCGCACGACCTCCTTGGGCCGAGGGTAGATTTGTAAGCAGACACCTGGCTGCCCAGTCCCCAGGGCTTAGCGAGCATGTTGTCCCTTGCGCCTGCCTTTTGTGGCCTTAGACTGGTCCCAGCGGTCACTCCTGCTTCAGGTACAAAGCCAGAAGGTTTCATGAACAGGGTGGGTGTCTTTGAATTGGATCTGGGGGTCCCTGCTTCTCTTCCACGGGTGGGGAAGGAAAGACTTCGGTGCAGAGCAGTCTGGGAGGGCTCGGGGTGCTCAGTTCAGGGGTGGAGTCCAGGGGAGTCGGCTGGGCCTGAACCCGAGCTCGGTGGGCAGCCCCAGGGCCTCCCAGAGCCAGGTCTGTGGCGGGCCTGCTGGGGTCTGGGGGGGGCCCAGGAGAGGAGGGACCTGTTCAGACATGAGGCGCCCCTGGGGACCCTGCGGTGACCCCGTCTGGCCCTCAGAAGCTCTCTGCCTGTTGAGTAGGGCCACTTCCTGCCTGGCCCGCCACGCTGCCCGCACAGCAGTTCAGGAGAACACCCCTGAAGCCCACGGGTGAGCGAAGGGAGGGCAGACCGTGGCCCCGGCGCCCGGTGCAGACGTCCATCCGAGGGCTGAGTCTGGACGCGCGAGGTTCAGTCCTGTCCCACAGTTTTATGCACAGCCACTGCCAGGGGGCATTTTCTTCCTCACCCTGGACAGACTGCTGACTGAGCCGGTGGCCGGACCTCTGAGAACCTGGCGCAGGTGGGTGGGGGTGGCATCTCGGAGGCTGAGGCAGGGGCACTGCTGAACACCTCAGGGTGTTCACAGCTGCACCCACCATGCAGAGCTGTCCACCCCTGATGTCTCGGGGCCCTGGTCCCTGGGCCTCTGGGCAGTGGCAGTGGGCCAGCCCCCTGAGCACTGGGGGGGGGGGGCGGAGCCTGAAGGGGTGACCCCCACCAGCACCGCTCCAGCATAAGAAAAACCGCATGGTGGCTTCAGAAACAGGACGAGACTTTTCAGATGATTCCAATATCTGTGGCAGAAGTTCATTTAAACATGAACTAACAGAACAGCAAGATTTTTTAAAAAAATTATTTTTAGAGTAGCGTCGATGCTTCCATCAGATCAGCAGTTTGGAATGAGGCATAGTCCAGAATCATCTGGCACCATCTGATATGCTCAGTGGATCCCAAGTTCCCCAGAGGACGAAACAGACAGGTGTGATCAAGGATCACAGCTGTGCCCTTTCTGTTCCGAGAGTGCACTGCCCCAGTGGGCCTGCAGTCAGGTAGGCCAGCCTTCCCGAGCACCCCCTGGCTGCCCCGCCCCCAACAAAGGGTGCCAGGCCCAGCACTGAGTCCGGGACGTCCGCCACCAGTGTGTTCTGCCCGACTCCAGCGCGGGCCACGTGGGGACCACTGTGTGTGGGTGACCATAGAGGGGAAGACGGTGCCGACCCCTCCAGTCCTGGCTGACAGGCAGAGCAAGGGGGTAGCAGCGGGCAGCGCTGGCCGGGGCCCGCCGCTTCAGCACAGGGTTGGCCTCACAGGCGTCAGGCCTCTGTGTCCAGTGGCCTGCCGGGCATCCGCACCCCCCTGCCCTGTGCCCTGCGCCCTGCAGATTCCGCAAAGCCACACCCCCTGCCCGTCATCCCCGCCCTCGGTCCTCTGCGGCAGTGAATGGCACCACTCTCCTTTCACTGGCCCAAGCCAGATGTTAATTATTTGAATTGCTTATCCACCTAATTAAACAAGTATTAATTGGACGCCAGCTGTGTGTGTGCCGAGGTGTGCAAAGCCAAGGGCGGGGTTTCTGCTTTCAGGGCGCTCACTGTGCAGCTGGGGCGTCCACCATTTACCAAGTGGTCACGTGCCTGAGGGTGTCCCTTCAAGCAAGGGTTACGGAAAAAAGGGGTCTTTGTTTCCAAATGCAACAGGACGCCACCAAAGTGTGGCGATCGGGGGTGTGACGTGATGGGGGGTGGGTTTTGAAAAGATCTCTGGCTGCTGAGTGAGGCTGGCCGGGCAGGGCCAGTGGCTGGGCAGGGACAGGGGCTGTGGAGAGAGACACACAGGCCCCTGAGCTGTTTAGGAGGGAACGCCGATGCCACCCACTGGTAGGCAGCACTTGGTAGGTGACAGGTGGGGTGGCAGGGCCCCCCCGTTCATCACTGGGGGGCCAGAGTGCCGTGCCAGAGAATGCTGAGGAGGTCGGGTTCCGGGGGATTGCAGGGGACGTTGTGGTGGAGGGGTCATGCCATGTTTGGTCTCGGGCATGCTGAGTGTCAGGGATCTGGGGGTCCAGATGCCCCAAGGAGGCGGGGCTCGGCCAGAACCCTCCGGGCCGCTTCATTTCTCCTGGCGCCGGGATGGTTCCCTGTCACCACGGGGTCCCCAGCACCGTGAGCGAGGATCAACACCCACTGGAGGATGAATGGACTGGACTTCCAGTCCCCATACTGCAAAGCAGCGAGAAGAGGTCCATCCACCCCAAGGTGACTCTTTTGTCTTCGTAACTTTTGACGCCGAAGTCATTTCAGGCTGAGAGAAAAGTGGCAGGAATGTAGCAAGTTCTCCTGCGGACACGTCACCCGGGTCCCCAGCGTCGACACCTCTGCCTTACCGGTCCCTCCAGCTTTCCCTTGAGCAGTTCGAGGATGTGTGCGAGACACGGACCCCCTTTCAGTTCCAGACACTTCCGGGGGGTGTTTCCTGAGGAGAAAGCCCCCTGCCCCATGACTGCAGTTCAGGCCCGAGGTTAGGAGGTGGACAATGATGATACAGCATCACCCAACCCACCGGCCGAGTTCCTATTTTAATAGTGGGTCCTCATGGCCAAAACCACACTCACTTATTTATTTTTTCTGGCCCTGGGTTCAATCCAGGATTATGAATTGCATTTAGTTTGATGCTTCTTTAATCTCCTGTAATTCTGGAATAATTGCTCAGTCTTCCTCCCCGCCCCCTTACCTTTTATGGCCGTAACGCTTTTGCTCAGTATAGGCCAAGCATTCTGTAAAATATCCCTGCGTTTGGTTTGGACATTTTTTTTACTGAAGTATAGTTGGTGCGCACAGAATGTTAGTTTCGGGTGTGCACCGCAGCGATTCCACATTCCCACGCCCTGCAGTGGGGTCACCGCCGTGAGTCTCACACCTGCTTGTCGCTGTGCCAGGCGGCTGCGAGGCCGTTGGCTGTCTTCTGCACTCCATGCTCCACATCCCCGTGACAGCGGCATTTGCGCCGTGAAAGCCCCTTCATCTCTCTCCGTTGGCTTCCTTTTCCTTTTTTTTTTTTGCGTGGCCTCACAGTTACATCGAGGTGGCGCTGTGTAAATTTTCCATCACACGCACCGCAGACGGCACGTTGAGCCGGAGACTGCGTGTAGCAGCGACAAGTTCAGAGCGAGCGTCTCAGTCGATGAGGTCTCGGTCCTGGGCGGGCCGGGCTGTGAAAAGCTGGTCAGTGGCTTCGGGGCCACCCCCAAATGCCGGGAACCTCTCCCTCGTCCACCGCGTCACCTGCAGGCAGCCTCGGGCACTGCTTAGCCAGTGCAGGTCCCAGGGGTTTAAAAAAAACCAAAACGGCGCACTTCTGTGAACTCAACATCAAACGCATTTGATGGATAATTGTGGGCCAACTACAGAACGTGATCCTTTCTCCAGTGCAGGCAACAGGGGCCTAACGACTCGCTCGTCCGACCTGCAGGCAGAAACGCCTTCAGGCTGCCTGCCTGTGTGGAGGTGTGGAGTGCGTGGAGTGCGTGGAGTGCCGGAGCCTGCCACAGGGCCCACCTGGCTCCTGGTCCAGGCGGTGGTCAGCCTGAAGCCCGCCCTGCCCCTGGGGGCTGGGGCCCAGGCCTAGCTGTGTGTGTGTGAACGTTGGTTTTTGGGAGTGGATTCGCCACCTCCTCTACGTTCCACTCAAAATCAAGTTTTCATGTTACCGAGATTTCATAAAGAAGGACCTCGTGACTTGAAAAACAGATTTCTTTTTTTTTGCATAATTTGCCTGTAGAAACTCCATGAGTTTTCCAAAGTCAGAGAATCCCCCATCCCACCTCTCTCCCCTTCTCCCCCTCCCCCTCCACTTCCTCCTCCTTTCTCCCATTTGTCCTCTCACCGTCCCCCTGTCTTCCTCTCCTCTTTCATCAAAGACCCAAAGGGCCAGATGGGGAAATGTTCCATCTGCCCCAGTCACTCTTTCGTACCTCCCCTCTGCGTGAGGCTGAGGTGAACGTCACCTGCTAGGAGACAGCGCAGGTGAGGCCTCTGTGTTCCCGGCGGTTCCGTGTGCTGAGGGGCCAGAGGCCAGCGGCACTGCCCCCGCGCTCCAGGCAAGTCCTGCGTGTGGACCCAGGGCCCTGGCTCGAGGGCCGGGGCGCCCCTCCCATCGCCGCCGCTTCCTTAGGCGCAGGTCAGACGCACAGGCCAGACAGCTCCGAGTTTGGTCCATCGCGGCGAGGGCTCAATGTCGTACTTCCCAGCGAGGTGCCCGGCACCTTTTCTCCCTGGAGCCGCTTTCCTCGGCGGGTGTGTCACGGGGGTGGGAGCCCAGCCGCAGGGTTCCCAAGGGCAGGGCGGCTTTCCAGCTCCGCGGGGACCACTTAAGGAGCAGATGAGCAGATGCACTTGTGGAGGAGGAGTAGGAGGGGTCCAGTGAAGCAGGAAGCCCCCTCTTCCCTCTGCTCCGGGGGCTGGGGGTTGTTCGTGCTCTCTATCCTGCAGGGATGCTAAGCTGCGCCCACCCCAGATTCTGCCTCCAGTCTCACAGCTAGGAGACGCCCTGCGCCTGCGAGGCCTCTGCTGCTGCAGCCCCTCACAGCCCCAGGAGGCCCCGCCCCCACCCTGCTGGACTCGGGCTGCCTCCTCCCGCCCTGTAGTGACCTTCCTCACCCCAGTTCCCCTTTGCTCCCTGCTCTGGTCCTGCCCGAGTGCAGGCAGGAGTGTAGGCAGGGGTGCTCTGTCACCTCTCCCTTCTCTGTCCCTGTCCTCCCGTCAGAGAGGAGGGGAAGGGTCCCCTCGCCCAAGGGTGATTCTCCCTCTTGGGCCCTCCCATCCTCTGGTCCGTGGCCTTGGTCCGTGGCTGTGTTGAGTGAGAGGCAGGCAGCCCTTCTCTAGGAGGCCCAGGCTGGGAACGGAGGAAAGGTCTGCTAGGCCTGTCACCACCAGGTGGCGCCCTCACACAGGTATTTCAGCAGGGCAAACCACCGCATCAGAATCACCACCAGGAGGGTGGATCGGTCCCAAGGGCTTTTTCAGGACGTGGATTGAGAGGGGTGAGACCTGCAATTCCTGACAAGTCCCCACGTGAGGCTGATGCTGCCGGTCCCAGGACAACCCTTCGGGGCCACTGAGACAGTGAAGCCAGTCCTGTGCCTACTGCCAGCACGCTCACCTGGTTTGGGGCTCCAGGGCCCACAAACTCACGGAATCTTTCCAACAGGTGGGCGTAGCAGCCCATTTCACAGATGAGCAAGTGGAGGCCCAGCTGGTCGGTGTGGGGCGAGCAGCAGAGCCCGGACCGCTGCTCACCGTCATCCTGAGTGTGTTCTCTTTCCACTGTCCGGGGGCGGGGTGGGGTGCGGCGTGAATTAGGTGTTAATGAGGCATCCCTGTTTCTGCAAGGAGGGCTCCCTAATGCCTGCTTTTTAACTCGAAACCCAAATGGGTACACTTCTTTCTCACCATCCTCCACGGAGGTTGCCATTTTGATAGCATTTCTGCAGATGATCGGAGGGCCCTGTTCCCTATTCACGTTCCTGAATCTGTCCATCAGGCTCGCCTGAATGAAGTATTTTTTGGGACTGGGGATTTTTTAAAAAGACAGGAATACCCTGTATGGGACGCTTGGATGACAGAGAAAAGACACAAACGTGATTTGTGGCCTAGCTCCTTCTGTGGCTGGTGTAGAGGATTCTTGTGATCTGTGCTGCTTCTTAGGTTAAGTGTGGATTATTGCTAGTGCCTCATAAAGTGGAATAAGATGGAGAAGGTGAGATTCCAGGAAGGAACACCTGGAAAATGAGTTATTCCAGGTGGAAGGACTGTGCCGCCAGCTCAGAGGTGGGGGCAAAGGAGGACGGTAGCCAGAAGATCGGGTGTGTACCTCCTGGGAGTGACCCTGTGCCTCCCTCCCCACCTCATGACTCCTTGGTGCCAGCAGACGGTAGGGACGGAGCCTCTTTTCTCTCCAGAGAGAGGACTGGTTCTCCCACCTGGGACCATTCAGAAACCCGACCTGGTGCAGAACTCCTCTTGCCTTCTGCTCCCTTCAAGCCTCCACACTTTCCAGGTTCCGGGCACAGGGCTGGGCCCGAGGAGGTCAGGGAAGAAGTGCCAGCATCGTCCTGACGGTGATTGACTCGGGCATGCAGGTTCCCGCCTGTGCATTTTCGGGGAAGCGAAGTCAGATGAGTTGGTTAGTAATTCATCCTTGGAAACATATGAAAACTTATCAGTAAGACTTTCTCTAGAAAGATGCACGCCCTGAACAAGATTATTATTTTTTTAATTTAAAAAATCCCAATGGGTTGTTGTGACGAAGGCCGGTTTCAGACAATTCCAGCAAGATAGTAATGGCCAGTACTCGGAGTTATTCTGCGCTGTGTTGTTGTCTGTGGTTCTGTGCACGTCTTGGTTCAAAGAGGCTGCCACGGCCTTCCCGAAGACACTCGCGGCTGCACTCTGTCTTCACGTGCACAGTGTTGCCCCGTTTCCTTTTGCATTTAGGTGTTTGAAGCTTCTTCTTTTTAAAATTATTTCATTGTTGTTCGATTACAGTTGTCTGCATTTGCCCCCCACCATTCCCCCCCTACCCCAGCCAAACCTCCCTCCCTCCCTTGCTTCCACCCTCCCCCTCGGTTTTGTCCATGTGTCCTTTATAGTTGTTCCCAAAAACCCTTCCCCCACTGCCCCCGCCCCCGGGCTGTTGTTAGATTGTTCTTAATTTCAGTGTCTCTGGTTATATTTTGTTTGCTTTTTTCTTTTGTTGATTATATTCCCGTTAAAGGTGAGATCATACGGTGTTTGTCCCTCATCGCCTGGCTTACTTCACTGAACACAATGCTGTCCAGCTCCATCCGTGCTGCTGCAGAGGGTAGGAGCTCCTTCCCCCTCTCTCTCTCTCTGCTGCATGGAACTCCACTGTGTACATGCACCACAGTTTCTTTATCCACTCGTTTACTGGTGGGCACTTAGGTTGCTTCCAGCACTTGGTTATTGTAAATTGTGCTGCTGTGAACATTGGGGTGCTGAAGCTTCTTAATAATTGGCTTTGCAAGTACCGTTAACGGCTTTTGCTGCGTGGCTGTGGATGATCACGGTGATGCTCCTACAATAACACGTTTGTGCTTGGGGACCCCTGCCTGGGAGAACCGAGACATCTCAGGCGCACAAGGGGGTTTCCCGTTGCAGTTCGTCTGGAAGGCGCGTTTACACGGGATAGTGCGTTCTCATCCCCAAGTGCTGTGTCTGCATGGCATGCCCTGTTTGTGGAGTTGACCTTGACCTATTGTACAGTGTGGGCACAGTGGTGGCCATTGTGAGCCTACGGCCCCTCAGCACAGGCTCAGGGAGGCCAGAAATGGCATTTTAAAAAAATTTTATTTATTTATTTTTACTCCTCACCCGAGGATATGCTTATTAATTCTAGAGAGAGAGAGGAGGTTGGGGGTGGGGAAACATCAATCGGTTGCCTCCCATCCGAGCCCCCAGCCACGGATCAAACCTGCAACCTTTTGGTGCAAGAGACGGCCCTCCAACTAACTCAGCCATCTGGCCGAGACTTTTCTTTTTTCTTTCTTTTTTTTTTAGTTTTAAAGTCAACTTTGTGAGGTGTCATTTGCACATAGTGAAAGACCAGCAGATACAGCCTTGAAGTAGGCACCCCACAGCCCATCCTTCCAACGAGGCCGCACGGGGCCAGTTGACTGAAGCCGAACTTTGGCGGCAGAGAAGTGTCTGCAGGAGCGCGTTTGTACCCTGCGCTGCTCGTGCGCCCTCAGCATTTCCCTGCGACACCCTGCTCCTCTGAAGTCCTGCTGTTTCACGGCTGAGTGGTTTTTATCGCTGTGGGTTTTCCATAATGTATGAGCTTTTCTCTTCGCGTCAGACATGTTCGCTTATTTGTTCCTGATAAGCTTCTAACTGTATTTAGACGGTTGGCACACCTCTGAGTCATTCATTTTCCTCCTGGCTCTGCGCTCCTTGACCACCAGCCCCGGAGGAGCCAGGCGCCGGCCCCTGCCCTGGCCCGGGAATGGTGCGCACAGGTGTGAAGAAGAGCTTCGTCCCTCCTCCTGCCGCAGGGACTCTTTCAGGCAGATGCATCTGGTCTCAGCGGCGGGGTCTCCTCAGCGTAGCATTTGGACCCTGGGCCTCTGAGACCCTCGCTAGCTGACCCGCCAGCAGACCACACCCGGCTCTTTCTCCTGGGAGGTCTGTCCTGCTGCAGCAGGACTTCTGGGGGCCTCCTGGCCATGGACAGGCCCTGGGCCTTGCAGCCCAGGGGGCCAGGCCTGTCGTCTGTGTGGTTGACAAGGTGCATGTCATTCTGCTGGCCTCTGGCCATGGATTTGACTCAAGCAGGAGACGGGTTGTGAGGGAGTGTCCCACTGTGTGGTTCGACATTTGTCATCTCTCCCAGAGGGGCCGGGTCAAGTGCGGAGGTCACTTTTGTTCTGGCTCAGTGTTTGTCACCTCAACAATAGCCTCCTCCCTTCCTCTGCTGGAACTGCTGGTTGCCTATCTTCCTGCTGGCCGGGTACTTCTTACTCTTTTTATAATGTTCAGTGCAGGGATGCTGGGACTTGAGCCAGCAGGGTGGGCTTGGACATCAGTGGGAATGTGGCACTAACACTCTAGTGGGCTCTGGTGTGGTGTCCATGTTGCAGAGGGCACAACCCATGCCCATTGGGGCCCAGGACCCAGGGATCTGCCTCAGCCAGCGTTGTTACCTGAGGTGGTTCCAGGTCCCTAAAGCCAGGCCTGCTGGGAGTAGCTCAGACCTGCTGGGAATAGCTCAGGCCTGCTGGGAGTAGCTCAGGCTTGCTGGGAGTAGCTCAGACCTGCTGGGAATAGCTCAGGCCTGCTGGGAGTATCTCAGACCTGCTGGGAGTAGCTCAGGCCTGCTGGGAGTAGCTCAGGCCTGCAGCCAGGGCTGTGTCCAGGCTGGAGGCACTGGCTGGTGGAGGCAGGACTTGGCTCCTTCCTCCTCTCCTGGGTCTGTTGGCCACCTCTCCCCATGTCTGTGACCTTCTGCCCTGCAGAGACCTCCCCCCCCACACTGATGACAACAGCCTTACAGAGGACACACAGCTGGTTAGAGCCCCGCAAGGACCCGGAGTCAGAGTCCCTGGCTCTCCGTCAAACGATTTTTCTGCTCACGGCGCTACAAAAATCCCACCCCCGCAGGGAGCCTTGGGGACGAGACCGCCTCCTGTGCAAGCCAGAAGGGATTCCGCCTTCTCAGTCTCCCCAGAGGGGTTCTGACAATCTCAGTGTTTTAAATGTACCTGGTCCTTGCACCAGAAATCTGTCACCGATTTTTCGGAGCATAAGTGGTTAACGTTAGAAATTTTGCTGCAAACACGTTGATCAGTATGCGAGACAGTTGTCGCGGCTGAATCATGGTCCACAGTCAAGGTAAACAGATCTGGGGACGCCGCATTCTGAGCAGAATACAAATGGAGCGCGTTTCCGCCCAGAGGTTCCTGTCATTCCTGCCGCATGGGCCGTGGACCCTGCTGAAAGGTGCTGGTCACAGGGAAGAAAGGTCTCTGTGAAACCTCCTGGACAAGGTAGGGCTGTGAGGTCGGGTGTGCTGTCTGTGGGAGGGACGATCGAGGGCAGAGGGCCGGGGAGGGGCGTGTTCTTGGGTTCGCTGCCTCCCTGCCTCCCCTCCCTCCCACAGAGAGAACCTCCCTGGTTTTCCCATATGTTCGAACAATCGTTAGGGTACTCTGTGTTGTTGCACTGCAGAAGTTTGCATGTCATTAATTGTTTTTCCGATGAGAGGATGAAGGGGTGTCTAAATGATCCACGGGAAAGGGGAGGGCAGAGAGTGTTCTCATTTCCTTGGGCGCCGTGCATACACAATCCTCTCAAGTTTCTGTGTGGCCTGTGGTGTGTCCTAGGAATTCTGTGCAGCACGTCTGCACAGCCCCGGGAGGCAGCTCTTGCGGGTGCTGCACCACAGGCCAGGTGTGCTTTCCGAATGATGGTGAAGCTTTGAAAATCCTCCGCTCGTTACGAGCAGCTGGAAACCTCGTAGCAACTTTGTGTCCAGCAGGGCTTCCTGGGAGGGCTGCTTGGTATTTGCCCTGGGGTCCGGCTGCTGTGCTTGTGGAGTGATTTCTGCTTGTCTGCACATTTGTGGTTGGTTGTGATTGGGGGCGCTGAGCAGAGATCTATGCAAGAGGGCGGAGGGCGGCCCGTGAGGTGGAGGATGATTCTAGATCTCGCAGAGTTGCAGTTGTGGATCGAAGGGCCTGAGCAAGGGAGCAGGAGGGGCTCTGTTCAGAGATTCTGGAGCCATGCAAAGAATACATTTAGGAAGAGGGCACCTTTCCTCTCTTGCTTGGTTGCTCCTGATGCTCATTTGCCCTGCACTGCTGGGATAGCACAGGGTGACCTCCTCCAGGAAGCCTTCCTGGATGCTCCCAGTGGTTCCCACTCTGTCACCCAGCACGCGGCTCTCAGGGTGAAATTACGCAGCTACGTGTCTGCATCATACTTAGGACTGAGCCCGTCAGAGGCAGGATGGGGCGCTTTCACCTCTGTCCATTTTCTAGCACAACTGCCGACTTACAATGAGAGCTTTGCCGAGGTGCTTGTCTTGCTCTGGGAGCAGGGCCACCATTTTCTTCGGGCCACCTCTGGGCGGAAGGAGTGTCCTGAGTAGCCCCATTGCTTAGCCGGGGCACAGATGGAGATGCTGTGTGGCATCGTGACGGAGCCAGAGCCAGCACCAGGCCCCCTCGAGCATGTGCCCCCCTGGGTGAACAGAGGGAGGGTGAGGGAGATGCCGCCGCCTCTGCTTGGCAGTGTCCCTGGGCTGCAGCGCAGGGCGTTGCAGATGCAGCAGGCAGCCCCCTGCCCACCCCCCCAGCAGCCATGCCTTCTTCCTCCAGAACCCGTGTGCCCGGTGCAGACTTAGTGTGGGAGGGTCAGGTGACCAGGCTCTGTGGCACCTTCCCTTTTCGGCTCTGACATCACGCCCTCCTCCTGGGCGTCCTCTGTTCAGCTCTGCCGCCCGGGCCGCGTCGTCTCCCGCCTGGACGGCGGTGCCCATCATTCGCTCACAGCAGGTACCATAACGGCTGAGCGGGGAGCAGCCAGCCCTCTGCCCGGCGGGGTAGGGGGTGGCCGGGGCAGGCTTCTTCGGGACAGTGGTGTTGGAGCTGACTCTGAAAGACCATGGGGAGTAAATCTGGGGAAGAGAGGGAAGGCAGCGCTGTTGCCACAGGGTGTGGCATTTGCAAAGGCCCTGGGGTGGGAGGGACTGTGCGGCCGGAGCTGGAGAGGTGGGCAGTGCCCTGGTGACCAAGGCAGGGAACTCCTGTGCCGAGAGCCAACAGTAGCCACAGAGGGTGTCAGCAAGGGCCGGCGTGGCCAGACCCCGCTTCTGTGTGGGGAATGAATGGGAGGGAGACAGTAGGTGCGGGGAGACTGAGGAGGCCCTGAGAATGGCCAGCAGCCACCGCCAGAGGATGCACAGACCTTGAGAGGTCAGCGGAGCCTGGTGCCTGGGTTCGGAAGTCAGCACGGAGATGGGACAGGTACCAAGCACCTGAGTGAGGTCACCACCTGGAGACCAGATGGAGCAGAGGGGGCTGTGAAAGGACGGGGGTCTGGGATGGGGGCAGTGGGGGGAGCACCACCGGGCTGGGTGGGCCCTGTGAGGTGGGCGGGAGGGAGGGCAGGTGGCCCCTGGAAACCAGGGTAGGATGCTCCAGATGGGGCTGTGGGGGCTGTACCCACGGAGAGGGAGGCGGCGGTGGAGGGACTGTTGCCTTGAGGAGAGGTGTGTTAGCTCCCTGTGGAAAGACAGGGTCAGGTCTGAGGCCGGGGCTGCAGGGAGAACGGGGTGGGGGGTGGTGAGAAGGCTGAGGGGGCACAGACGCCCCCCCATGTGCCCCCTCCCCACTGTTCTGAGCTGGTGCATAATTGGACCAGGGAAGGGGTGGGCCTTTGTAGGTTTGCATTTATGACTCATGCCTTCCAGCCCGAGCTCTCCTTAACTCAGAGGCAGGCATGAGGCAGTGGCTTTAAAATGCACAAACGTGTTGCACGGTACAGGGACCGTGCAGATGCCAGTGCCACACGCCCCCATGCTCGGGGCCTTCATGGTGGGCCGGGTCAGTGGGACTCTCAGGGTGTTTGTAATGGACGTTGGTGTCTCCGAGAAGGGCAGTGACTTACTTGGTGGCCACAGCACCCTTTGCTTGCAGAATCTTGAGGACCTGGTATTCTGTGGGACTGGGGAAGTGGTGGCTTTCGGGGGCTTCATGAACCCGCCACGCTGCAGCCTCCGTTTCAGGAGAAAATACAGACGCCTTGTCTTCGGGAGGCTGGTGGTCAGGGTGCGAGGTCCAGCCGCCCGGCACAGTGATTGTCCAAAGGGCAGTGGGTCACTTTAAGAAAGGCATTTTTTTCCTTGAATATTTTTAAATGCTTACGTTGGTTTAAAAAAAAAAAAAAACAACCGCAGTCACTCTCAAATTTTTGGGAACATCACGGAGCAGCTAAATTAAGATCTTGTTGATCAGCATCGTAAAATTCTCCAGAAAGTTCGAGGCAGAGAGTTCAGATCGACCTCAGGGTGTGTTTATTGGACGTGAGGTCTTTGGGTGTAACTGTGGGTCGGCGTCAGAGCCTCCCGCCCCGGTTTCCGGGGGTCGGGGGGCAGTCAGAGAGCAGAACCTCGCCCACCCACGTGCCCTGGGCACCCCTCCGTATACCGTCTCTTCTGAAGACATCCTGGCAGCCCGTGGCTTCCCTCCTGCCCTGGTGAGAGCTGAGCTGAGTGAGACCAGCACAGTGGAAGTCACTCCCAAGGACGATGGCCAGACCCAGGGCGGCCACTCAGGGACTGGTCGCGTCCTTCCCTGGCCTGGACAAGGGCGCCCATGTGCAGGAGCCCTCCCCGGGGTGGGGAGGGGGAGCTCGGAGGCAGTGCCAGTGTTGGCACCAGGGCTGCCTGCATTCACGTCGCCTCCACTGGCCTCCCCGAGTGTCTGGCTGGTCAGAGACAACAGGTGACACGGTGGCGCACAGCAGGGGCACTTCAGCCAACACCCTACTGACTGTCTTACTCCTTAAATGTACATCGCCGATCCTGGCTGCGGGGCTGCTCCTGGCTCACGCTGCAGCCTGGGGACGCTTTTGCATCCCCTGGGACCTCACTCTCCTCATCACGAATGTAGGGGCCGTGGGGGCTCTGTACTCAGAATTCCGAGTCCAAATTCAGGGTGGGGATCGGCCTTTCTGCCTGAAGGCACATGCCCAGGGTGAGGGCAGGACACCTGCGGGTGCTGCCGCGGGGACCGACGCATGACTGTAGGTGGGTTTGCCCGTCGGGGTTACCAGCTTGCTGCCAGGCTGGTTCTCTGAGGTGCCTGGATTCCTGGACATCTCACCTGCCCCCAAGTGACCTGTCCAGAGGAGAGGGGGCAGCGCCCAGACGGGAAGGGCCCCCGAGTCCCCTAAGTGACGGCGGTTGGGGCCCCAGGGCCTGGGGCTGTCCTCCAGGTGGTGCTGTTGGTGCCATCGGTCCCCTTTTCCATTCTTCTGGGGTTGACACATGCTCTCGCCTTTGCTGACTTCCAGAAATGGCCTCGGACATCCCCGGCTCAGTGTCGCTGCCTGTGGCACCCATGGCGGCCTCCGGACAGGTGCGGATGGCGGGGGCCATGCCCGCCCGTGGAGGAAAGCGGCGTTCCGGGTAAGCAGCCTCAGCGTTCCCTGGAATTGGGCTCAATGCATGATGAGCAACACCCTTGACCTTCTAGGAAAATACTGTCCCTCCCTGCGCTGGACAGTAAAAGCCCAGCGGTTTGCATCCCATTTCGTTTTCAAGAGATCTCCAACTGTGCACACGATCGGCCTCTAAGTGTTTGGGACTTCAGCTCCCTGCTGGGTGCTCCTGTGGACTTCTCTTCGTGGGGAGCACGAGGTCCGTGACCCTGGGCCATCTCTCCAAGGGAGGGACTGCCCCCCACCCGTCCAGCCCCTGATCCCCAGCTGTGCCAGCCTCAAGAGCCCCCTGGTGCCCGCTGCCCTGTCCTCGGGCGGCCAGTCTTGGCTGGGCGGTGTGAGGGCACTGTCCCTTCCAGCACACAGGCGCCCACAGCGGGGAGGCTCGCAGGGTGTGCCACTCTGCGAGGGGTACTGGCAGTGCGAGGGGCTCCCGCAGGGTCAGAGAGATCCTCCCTCTGGAGCTAATGGAACCCAAGGTGCCTCTGCTCGAATGTGTCCTGTCTCAGAGCTCAAGGTCGGACAGAAGGCCCCTCAGGAAAGACGAAGCCGACGTCTGCAGGCTCCATAAATGGCCCGACCCCTTCCCCTCACTGAGTCAGTTTTATTTCCAATGAAATCTTTGGTGCACAGTGTTTCTTTTGAAGTGGGATCAGTTGGTCCTATCAATGCAATTTCTGATAGCACAGCCCCCCCACCACCCCCACCCCGCTGTGACAGCAGAAGACACTTGTGGGGTCTGAGGCCTGCCGGGCGCATGCGCAGGGGAGGGGTGCTAAGTGTGGAGATGGGAATGGAGTGGGTTTGGAGGGAAAAGCACGTTCAGGTTCAGCATCACAGTTCTGGGCTGTAAAAACAGCATGTTGCACGCCCAGTGCAGTCCTCAGAGGAGGGCCTGGGGCTTCAATGGTCCCTGGGAGGGCAGACGGGGCTGAGAAGGTGAGCGCCGGGGCCCCACCAGCTTCCCTGCACCAGGGGCCCCCTCTTGGTGCTGCGGCTGCCTGGTTCCCACCCTCCTGGTCTCTGTGATGGGGTGGCAGAGGGTGGTCGTGTCCACAGGGCCACACTTGGGGCTGCTGAGGGCTCTGGGGAGTGGCAGTGTTAGGTGGCGGGGCCCGCCCCCGGGCCAGCCTCGGAGGGTGGAGGCTGCAGGCCAGGACGCTCCAGGTCCTTCCCGCTGCCTGGGAGTCCAGTGCTGGGCTTCTGAGGAAAACTATTTCTAAACTGTCTGCAACCCATTAGACCCGCGTCCCCCGCCAGGACCGCAGGGCTGTGGTGAAATGGAAGGTGTGGTTCTGTGAGTGGAGGCCTCACTTGGCCGCTCGGCCCACAGGCCCTGGCAGTGAGGGACCCCGCCCAGCCCCATCCGAAGGAGGATCGTTTGCTGGCACTGGTGTCTTGGCCCAGCCTCTTCTAAGTTCATAAGCGATTCCGTCTGGTGACTCATATGCGATGAAGCGTTATCATTACACAGTCCCTGCGAGGGAGACTCACACCCCTCGCTGGTAGCGAGTGACAGGCTCGGAGGGAAGGTCGCCGGTGGTGTCCGCCAGGCGGGAGAGGGAGGTGGGAGAGGGAGGCGACGGGCATTCTTCGTGGCCCGGGTTTCCGAGGCTCTTTCATCTTCTGCTCCGTGTCCCGAGTTCTTCACAGTGAATTTGGCACCAATGAGAAGTCCTACTTTGGTTTCCCCCCTCGTTGTCCAGAGGCTTCAGTGTCATCGAGGCAATAAAAGGCATGAAATGAAGGATGATCAACTCAGAGTTTTCACAGCGGAAGGCGCGAGCGTGAGCCCCAGCAGTCCTGCATGCAGGGCTCACCGAGACCTGCGGGCCGGCGGCACGTGCCGCTCGGAAGCTGTGTTTTTCCCGGCGCTGCCGTGAGCAGTGAGACCTGTAGGGCCCAGGGGTCGCCCTGAGCATGCCCGATGCCTCTCCCGGGCTCACCCCTCGTCACGCCGTTCCGATGACGAAACCTGAGTGCTGTCCACGTGTGATCACGTGCCCAGGTGGGGAGGCCCCGGTCTCGTGGCCCCTTATTTTCTGTGGACACATCCTGGCTCCCAGATTCCTGGAGGCCTCGAGAAACCCCGGGCACTGTCCCTTTCTCACACCTGTGCTCCACTGCATGCCGTGGCCCACGCTGGGACCCCATGGGTGTCCCAGTGGAGTGCGGCTCTCGCTTCCCCGCTTGTTTGCTCCGTGGCCGTCCGGGCAAAGGACAGAGCTGTCCTTACAAAAATGAGAGTGACCAACTGTCCTGGCGGTCCCAGGAATCCCCCAGTTTGAGCACTGAAGTCCTGTACCCCAGGAATCCTCTCTGTCCCGGAGCATCGGGCTGGTTGGACACCCTAAATCCCCCAGAAGCCCATGCGGGCCGAGGAGGGAGGGCTGGCTCACCGCACCCGGTGGGAGCCACACTCCTCTCAGTCAGAGCGAAAAGGCACTCGAGAGACTCCTGTGCCTCCCGCATCCACTGCAGCTCGGCTCAGCGCTCGCTCAAACCCGCTGGAGCTTTGAGGACCAGAGAGGCCTCCTCTGAGATGGTTTTGACGGTCCAGGATGCTCCTTCCCTGACGAACACCAGGAGGCAGTGTGGCTCTGCATCTGTGCAGAACCCAGTGGCGTCTCCCAGAAGTCAAGTCTCTGGAAAGACGAGGTGGCGGCTGGGTCGCTGTGCAGAATAGCAGTAGCGGTGGCTTTGCCTCACTTATAAAAAGTGGCGCATTCGAGACTCTGCAGCTGCCGGCCTGTGCGAGGACGCCCCCAGTCGTGGGGCGGGCGTGTCTGGCCCTCTGGTGGAGGGTCTGTGGCCTTCAACCCTGCCGGCCTTTTCTCCTCCCTTTCCTCCCGCGCCCCTGTCTCTCTGCGTAGGTTTCTACAGGGCCCTGACCACCCTCTCCCCCGGGTGCCTCACTCCCGTCTTCTGTTCCCAGCAGCGGGGCGGCCCTCACGGCGGAAGTCGGCAGGGCTCTGGCAGGCCCCCCGAGCAGGCTGAGGCCCACACCACACAAACTGAACAAGAGCAAACCCGTGATACCATTCGTTGGTTTTTAGAGAGAAAGGAAGGGCGAGAGAAAGGGAAGCAGCCACATGAGAAAGAAACAGCAGTCGGCTGCCCCCCTTCTCCCTGCATGTGCCCCAACCAGGGATCGAACCTGCAGCCTCTTAGTGTATGGGACAGTGCTCCAGCCAACTGAGCTACCAGGCCAGGGGTTCTCATGATACCATTTTAAGGAAGAAAATGCTCCTCTGACCTGTCTGATCCCGGTCCCTGTGTCCGCCAGCTACCCCAGAGCAGAGAGAATACGGCCCCTCTCATGAGGGGTGTGCTTGGACGGAGCGGCTCCTCCCGGGCAGGGCAGCTGGGCCGTTTCCTGGCGGCCTGCGTGGCCTGTGCCTCTCCCAAGTCACCAGGACCCACGGAGCCCCACCCTTGGGACCGGGGGTGGGGACCACGTTCCCGGGAGGCCAGCCGCTCTGGCGTCTGCAGCTGTGGTCTCTCCACACACTCCACTCCGTGCTGTGCAGACGAGGACCTTCCTGGTCCTGGCTGCCAGGCCGCCTGGCCATCCCTCTGCTCAGGCTTCCTGGGAACAGTGCCCCACCTGGCCCCCCAGCCTCACGGAGAGCAGGACGGGGAGGGTGGCGGCTCTGAGACATTCCTTCCTGAGGACCCCCACCCCAGATGTCCCGGGAGCTGGGCCACCTGAACCAACTTTCCCGTCGCTCCCAAGTGCCCTTTGCACTAATTAAGCACCTGACCTCCTCAGCGGTGACTTGGCGGGTTCCAGAGAGGCCTGGATTCTTGAGGAGAGTTCGGGATATTATTTAAACAAATATCTATCAAGACGTTTTGTTTTATGTTTATACTGAGAGGCCCGGCAACATGGGGACACGAGTGTTTATTCAGGGAGTTTGAGCAGGCAGACAGCCGCGTCGAGTGGCTGAGGCCCCACACAGCCACTTCCCCTCCACGTCCACGTACCAGGGCCCGGAGTCCACGGCAGGGTGGTCCCGATTGTCCTTTCCACGGGGGCTCCCCGGGGTGGGCAGGGTTCCCGCGGACTACCAGGAGCCGGGGGTCTTCCTCAGAATCCCTTCATCGCTCCAAAAACCTCTCGTTTTCAACCCCCCTCGAGCTTTTTTACTCTGTTGATGTGTCACAAATGAAATAAAAGAGGAAGGCTCACGGCAGAGGAAGGGGTGTGGGGGGAGTGGCGTCCCCACGATGCGGGGAGAGGAGGGGCGCAGCAGCAGACACCCGCAGCTGGCCCGTCGGCGCCGCCCACACGGAGGGCCTGAAGGCCCGTCCTTTGGCCTTTCCTGTCCTGACCCTGTGTGGTGACTGTGTAATGACAGTGTAATGACTGAGATACCGGCTCCCGCTCTGCCAAGGGCTGGGCCGGGCGGACAGCTGTTGGACCGAGAACCTCCCCCCCCAACCTCCCTGTGCCCACTGCTCGTGTGACCGGTGAAATCTCCTGGAATGATGCTCACCTGTGTCCTTGACTTTGCAGAATGGACTTTGATGATGAAGACGGGGAAGGTCCCAGCAAATTTTCAAGGTGAGTTCGCTTTACGTTCTTCAGACCTAAAGGCGCCCATGGCCACCCCTCCCCTGACCAGGAGATACTCGGGGTTCAGTGCCTCTGGCCACCGACAACGCGTGTGACCCCCACGTGTGCAACCCCCTTGGGGGCCCAGTGACCGGGCACTGGCAGCAGCCCTACCCTCGCCCAGCCCGGATCGTCGGCGGCTACAGAACAGTCAGTGCCCATGTTAGTGGGTTTCTTGGTAAAAGACAGACCTAGAGTTCAAGTTCAGAGAACCAGTGGAGAGAAGGCCTCTTTTTCTGCCGCAGGAAAGGTGAAACACAAGAAGCCCAGGTGGCCCCGCTCTGGGTGTGGAACCGGACCCTGGGTTCCTAGAGAGCGTGTGGCTTGGGGACCCGGCGCCACCTCTGCCCCCCGCCCCCCGAGTGCAGGCCGCCCGCAGACGGGGGACTGGCTGGCAGGGCCCGCACCCCGCATGCAGGAAGGCGACGGCAGGCTGGGCCCACAGCCGCTCCCTCTTCTGGTAAATACTTCCTCTGACTCTGAGTTCCAGTGGGAAGTCCAGCGGGGCCGAGGGTGGGGTACAGACCGACCCATCAGTCTTAGCGAGGCGCCCCTCTGTACTCTTGTCCCCGTGGCAAGGCTGCCTGGACGTCTGTCCCCGCTGGTCCCCCGCATGTTCCTCCCTCGCTGAGGGAGGACACTGACACTGGCCCCAGTGGACCAGCAGGTGCCTTCCTCCAGCCACCACACCCACGGGCCAGGTCGACAGCCTCGGCTGTTTCTTAAATGCTCTTAGAAGAATGGTGTCCAGGCGGAGCCCTGGGCCCGCTGGCCTCCTTAGTTGGCCCGTCCCGTGGGGGCCATCTCTGCTGGCAGTCCCTTCCGCATGTGCTGTGGTTGTGGATGCTGCTCGTGCTCCCTGGAGCCAGGCGGAGCGTGCACCTCGGCAGTCCCAGGGCCTCCCAGGGCGTCCCACCAATGGCGAACGTCCTGTCCCGGACACGCCAGGCCCCCCTGAGGCCGTCCCCTCCCCCTCCTGCAGAGGCTCTGCGTGGGGGGGAGGGGAGGACGGAGGTCGGCCGGCACTTGACCTCTGACGACACTCGAGCTGCTGATCCAGACAAGACGTGAATGTGACAGCAGAAGCGTCACTGCTTGTCCCTGGGTGCCGGCAGGGCCCCGGCTGGGCTGGCAGGTCCCCCGTTTCCTGGGCAGGGGTGCCACTTTGTTCCTGGGAGGGAGCGACTGCGGGAAGAAGGGCGCCCGCCTCCAGCCCCCACAACCCTCGTTCCCCATGGCCGCCTTTCCGTGGGGCACCAGTGCCTTCAGGTGTCGGGGCCGGAACTGTCCTCGCGTCAACGTGTCGCGCCGTGGCGACTCAGGAAGCGCGGTTCCTGGGGTCTCAGAAGGGGGCAGAGGCGCGAGGAGTCAGTTTGTGTGACCTTGAAGGTCTGTGTCAGTGACGAAAACACCCGGCAGGGCGACCAAGGAGCCCTGGAGTCGGGGCCCATGGGTTCACCGTGGACCCACTGTCAGAGACGAGGCCTCCGCCACGGTACCCCCACACGCTGGAGATAAGACAGGAAGACAGGCTTCCCGTCGGGGAGTCTGTGCAAGCTGGGCCCCGACTCTGTCCCGTCAGGCAGCTGACAGCCTGCCCGTCAGTGGGCGCTCGGAGCTGCTCCGAGTTGGGGGGCATGCCTGAGGCCATCCCCCACCTGTGGGCTTTGCCAGTAGCTGTGGTTGCTGTCCAAGGGAGTGGTGTCAGTTCTTGGTGCTTGTCACAAAGTCCCTGGACTCCTGGGGGACGATTCCAGGACATTTAGAGATGAGACGGAGGCACCTGCAGAGGCCCGCGCCCACCACCGGCACAGAGGCCGGAGCCCCCTCAGGTGTCGGGAGCCAGGCCGCCCAGGGTGTGCCCCAGGCACCCTGCCGTCAGGAGCGGGCAGTCCTGCTCCCCGTCACTGGCCGTCCTTGAGTGCTGCCTCGCCCGGGGGGCTCTAACCCCCGCTGACGCTTCTCTTTCTCCCTCCCCCCCTCCCCCTGGCCTCCCTGCCTGCTCCCGGGAAGAGAGAACCACAGTGAGATTGAGCGGCGCCGGCGGAACAAGATGACGCAGTACATCACTGAGCTGTCGGACATGGTGCCCACCTGCAGCGCACTGGCCCGCAAGCCCGACAAGCTGACCATCCTGCGCATGGCCGTGTCGCACATGAAGTCCATGCGCGGCACCGGCAACAAGTCCACCGACGGCGCCTACAAGCCCTCCTTCCTCACCGAGCAGGTACGGTGCGGGGGACCGGGGCTCGGGCCCAGGGCGCACGCGGCCGGGACGTTCTGTCGTCGCCCTGTGCCAGGAGATCCTCTTCCAGGGGTGGCACCCAGCCTCTGCACCCTCTGGGGTCCCGTCTCCCGTGCAGCTGACCCAGGGAGAAGCCAGCCAGTGTCACGCTGTTCTACGGGCTGAGCGAGGGGCAGCTGTGCTGGGAGTGGTGTTGGAGTGGAGGCAGCCACGCCACTCAGGCGGTGGCAAGAGTCACTGTGGCCGGCCCTCGGCAGGCCTTTCCCTGGACCCAGCTGGATCAGAGATTTTAGTGCTCCGGGCCCTTCACCCCTCACTCTGGCCCCAGGAAGCAGCCGCTGTCCCTCATCCCTGTTTCGTTCAGGCTGTGGCCAGATTGAAGGAGTGGAGGTGGCCTGGGGTCCCCTGGGGGCACATCCTGTGGGAGAGGCAGCGTGGGCGGCTGGGAAGGAGCCCCCGAGTGTGTGTGGAAGGACGGGCCCGAGGGGTGGGGCTCGAGGGGGACAGTGAGCGGGAGCGGAGAAGGCAGGCGCTGAGGCCAGTGGCTGCCTGGAATCTGTTCACGGCCCGGGGTGAGGGTCAGAGAGCGCGCGGGTTGTGGAGACACATGCCCCCACGCCTGTCTTGTGGCCGGCATTCCCAGTTTTCATCGCCCCAGTGGCCGCTGGGGGCCCCCTCAGGAGGGCACCTCGGAGTGGCCATGACTGGAGGGCGGGGAGCCTGGAGGTCCGGGCACAGGTGGCTCCCAGCTGGTGCGTCTGTGGTGACGGTGGGGACGGCAGCGGGAGGAGGAAGCTCTGCATGCGGAGAGTGGGGAGGAGCAGGTGGGCAGCCCGGCGGAGGCCTGGGGTGCACCAGCTCCCTGTGTGGGTGGGCAGAAAGCCTTTTCTCATTTCTTTAATTTTTACAAAAACCCCACTGGGTCTGTTTCGGGAGTTAGCCTCTCCCTTGTCTGTGAGTGAGCGAGGGTCACGACGGCCGAGTGGAGCGAGAAGGCGGCCGTGCAGGTGGTGTGGGTCCCTCCCACACCCCCTGTTTCTTGCTCGGTGACCTGGCGTGTTTTTCACGAACAACGGCCTTGTGTGCGTAGCACGTTCCATGTCCCTCACACACGAGATGGCGCCTAACCTCACGAGCGGTCACTGGGAAAAATAAAACAGAAGTGTGAGGACACAAGCTGAGGAGGAGGAGGCAGCCCCTGCCCCCCAGCTGCACGGCGGATGAGCCCAGAGCCGGGCATCTTTTCCTCCCCAGTCCGTGCCCGTCTTCCACTGAGAATGCAGGCCAGGCTGGTTCCGACATCTGGGCACAGGCCCCCGGTGGTGGGCGACATGCTCCCGGGAGGCAGAAGCTGGGCGGGCGCAGGGCAGACAGAGCCCTCTGCGGTGGGCGAGAGGCTCTGCCCCCCAAGCCGTTCCCACAGTCCAGCCAACTGGGCGGAACCGAAGACATGAAGTCACCAGCCCCCGCTGCCGCAGCCTCCGCTGCAGGCAGGGCGTCCGCCCTGCTCCCAGACGGCCTCCGCCATTTCCACAGCCCTTCCTGTTGGGCCGGTCTTCCCAGCGCTGAAAATAGAAATGCTGACCGGGCCTCCGCATTAAGTCAGCGTCTCAGGCGCACGGAGACCAGAAATGCAGAGCAAAAGAAATGGGCGAAATGAGCCCTTCCTTAAAAGCCCATTTCCGCCCTCGTTTCCCAGGCAGAGATGCCAGAAATCTAACCCAGTCTCGGGCTCAGTGACCCTCGAGAAGCCCCCGGTTCCGCTCACTGGCCGGTCCGTGGTTTCTGATCACTGGGGAGGACGAAGGGCCGGGTCTCGAGCAGGGGTCCCTCCCCTGTGCTGCAGAGGTCTGCACACACACGGTGACCCGGAGCAGAGGATTCCCACCCAGGGCGTTTACCAGCCCCTGGCCTGGAAGGACAGCTGTGTCGTCTGAGGCCTGAGCGGGTGCGAGGTGGTGGGAGGCGCACCTGGGGGCTCACAGGCATGTGGCAGAGTTAGTTCCTCAACTCCGGCAGGTACGGAGCCCATGTCACAAGCAGCACAGGGCTCCTGGGTGTCACGTGAGGGTGAATAGGGGGGCAGCTGCTCCCGAGCCACCCTCAGCACCGCAGAGAAAAGACACCTCCTGTCAACCAAGCTGATGTTGCCGCTGCCACGTACCTCTCAGGCTGACGGCAAGGCTTCCCGCTGCCCCTTCCCTGGCCCCAGCAGCTTCCCTCCTGCCCCCACTGCCAGTCCTGAGCCCGGTGAGTCGGGGAGGCTCCAGGGCTGGTGCACGACCCCTGTCCTCCCTGTGAGGTGACGTGGACGATGCCACGTGCCCTGCCACCCCCTGGGATGACGCTGAGAGTCTGTCAAGGTGTCGGCTCTCAAATTGTTCTGGAAGTTCGACAGGCTGGTAGATGTAAGGTGATGCTCTCACACCCAGTGTCAGCACTCTGCTTAGAAAGTCCAGGAAGCAAGGGGACAGGGTGCCCTGGCTGCGTGGCCTGCGGTGGGCGGGGAGTCACATGTCCCCTCTCCGTGTGTCCTCTCACTTTTCCCTTCTTTCCCTCCCTTCCTTCCTCCTTCTGCTCCAATCACACGGCTGCCGTTGGAGTAGGTGGGTGGGACCACGCACACCGGGGCAACCCAGCACCTCTGGTGACCACCCCTTGTTCTCTCATCCCCCGGAGCGGGCCTCTCCTCTCTCCCCCTGGGGGGTGCTAGTTAAGGCAGGGCTGGCAGTGTTTACTGTAGCTGCATCTTAGGGCTGGTGCAAGCTCTGTGCCTTTTAAAAATTCATTTTGCAATAAAACAAAAAACGATTAAACTCTCCAAAACTACGTGTGTATCACCACAAGTGTCGGAATGAAAGGTGAAGGTTGCCAATAAGAAAGCGGAACTGGCCGGAGTTTGCTGTTGCTTTTTCCTAGCGACGGTCTGTCTTTTCTCTGCAGGAACTGAAGCATCTCATCCTGGAGGCGGCCGACGGGTTCCTGTTTGTCGTGGCGGCCGAGACTGGGAGGGTGATCTACGTGTCCGACTCCGTCACGCCCGTGCTGAACCAGCCGCAGTCGGAGTGGTTTGGGAGCACCCTCTACGAGCAGGTGCACCCCGACGACGTGGAGAAGCTGAGAGAACAGCTGTGCACCTCTGAGAACTCCATGACAGGTCAGCCGGCTCTCTCTGGGGGCGCTGTTTGACCCTCGAGACAGATTTCTTTCAGGAAACAGATCAGGAGGTTGCAGGTCAGAAGGAGCTGCCTCAAGGTGAGGGGGCGTATTTGACTTGGTTTCAGGGATCCTGTCGCATAAAAATTCATTTTTAATTCCACGCTTTTAGTCCTCTATATTTTACCTGCAATTAGAGCTATTGCCCGAAGGAGGCGCTGTTGATATAGTAGCCAGAACCACATGCTCTGTGATGAGTGAGGTCTGTGCCTCACTATTCGTGGTCCCACTCAGGGGCGTTCATTACCCAGGCCTCAACCGCCTGAGATGAAGTTCCCTTTGGAGACACTTAAATGCAGTCGGTTCTGCTATAACAACACACATGTTATAAGAAACAAACCTGCAGTGTACAGAATTGTGTGGCAGAAACCACGGGGCCCACGGTGAGAAGCAGGTCAGGAACACGGCACTCACGTGTCTGTGAGGGACGGGAGGAAACAAACACGGGGGCACATAATAAACATGGGGGCACAGCGTTCGTCAGCCTGTGTCACCTCTGTGAAGAAAGGCCCCAGGTCCCCCAACGGGCCTGAGGGTTTCCATGTGCAGATGGGGGGGCACACCCTGCCCTGAGCCCTGACAGTGAGACTGCGTTGGCTGCGGTCCAGCGTGGTGGAGGAACTGCCGTCTCTGAACCGTAACGGTGCTTCTCTCGGGGTCGGCACAAAAGGCAGGAAGAGGGGAGAGGGGAAGGTGTGAGGATGGAGTGTGCATGTCTCATTCCCGTGTCTCCTGAGGTGGGGACGTGGCCTGCCCTGAGTGACATGTGGGTGTCCAACGGTGAGGCTGAACCGGGTCTGGGAGACATGCCCGTGGCTGCATCGAGAAGCCCCCCCCCCTCACCGAGGAAGCCCCGGCGGCCCCGCCTGCCAGAGCTCCGCGTCTGTAGGGAGGTTAGGTCACCCTGGCGCTGGCGGCTGTGCCCGCGCTCTGTGTTTGCCCACAGGATGTGGCTTTTTGGAGCTCAGTCAGCGGACCCAGCTGGGGCAGACGGCTGGGACGTGATGGCCGGCCGGCCGGGCTCCGGCCAAGGGCTTAGCTCAGCAGCTCCCCAGGGCTGGGTGGACGCTTCCGTCCGTGGGAAGCCTTCACGCGTCTGGCACGGATTCAGAAGACAGCTCGGCCCACGTTTGGAGAGAGGTGTCGTCGCTGGCGTGGGCCCTGGATGGTGGCCGTGGTGGCAGAGCTACTGCCGGGGGAGGAGCGGAGAGCAGCCGGGCCCCTGAGCTCCCCTTCTGGCCCGGCCCCTCTTGTGAGAACAGGGTGGACCGGCAGTGGTCCGTGTGCCTGGGGCGGCAGAGAGGACAGGCCCCTGGGAGGCGCTGGCGTGGGGTGGGCCCTCCGGGGACCCACAGCAGGTCCTGGCAGCGTGCCCCACTCTCAGACAGGCCTCGGGGCTTCGCTGGCTCTGGGAACAGGGCTTCTTAACCAGCCCAAGTGTAGTCAAAACACACAGTAAAAACCCGTATAGTGAAAAGATGTGATGAAAGCTTGCACTAAAACACCCCAGGGATGACCTGAAGCTTTTGGTTATGGGACGAGGGCCTCTCAGGCCCTCTTGTCCCTGGGCACAGTTCCTTTCAGCCCAGAAAGAGGTGGCATGACTCGCCACAGTCAGGTACCAACACGGCCATCACCTCCCTCTTGGTATCAAAGCTCTGAGCCTGAGGTCGGGCGTCCCAGGAGTCTGCAGGGTCCTGTGGGAGCCAATGGCTCTCCAAGGGTGGTCCCTGGGCCAGCTGTGTGAACGTCACTTGTCAGCTTGCTGGAGGGGCAAGCTCCTGGCTGCACCCCAGACCCACCAAGGCAGAGCTCTGGGAGCCCAGGGGTCTGCGTTTAAGCCAGCCATCTGGGTCATTCTGAAGTTTGAGTACCAGGGGTTCCAGGAAACCCATCCCTCGACCGAGTCCTCCACAGCTCGGAGCATGCCAGGCCCTTTGATCTCCGAGCTTGACTCCGCTCCTCACAGAGACAGGCCTGGTGCGGCTCTGGGTGATGCCTCACCAGCTGTGGGCCTGAGGGTGGACTCGTGTCTGTCCTTGGAGGGGACCCTGGTGACGTTGGGCAGATTTGCCCTGCCGGCAGGCGTCTGAGAAGCACCCTGCCCTGGTTCCCATCCCAGGCCTGTCCCCCAGGACCTGCAGTCTCGTGGACCCCAGGGACTTGCATGCACCTGTCAGTTGGAGAGGCCCCCAGCCAAGGATTTAGCACGTTGTGATGGGGGCACCCTCTGTGCCGGGATGGGCCCCAGCACACTGCTGTCCAGCTTGCGCCTGCCCAGCTCTCCGTCTGCGTCCAGGCCTTCGCGGGGAGCGGGGGGAGGAGCCTGTCTGCGGGTCGCTGCCCAGGGCACAGGCTGCCCGGTGTGGGGAGTGTGGCAGCCCTCGGACCTCACTCTGCAAGTCCACACGTCACTGTGGACTCAGCAGCACCAGGCTTGGCAGGAGCTATGTAGGGTCCACGGCGGAGCAGGAGGACGGTGAGGACCAGAGCCCGTCCCACACTGTCACCCAGTGAGGACCCAGCCGACACGGAAACCCAGGCTGGTGCCTGATGCCACAGGGGGCCGCCAGCATGCATGTCACGGTCACCGTTCCGTCCTAGCCCACCCGAGACGGCTGGGCCTCCCACCTCACCCTTCACTCAAGGGCCCAAGGATGACGCCGTTTCCAGCTCAGCCGAGCAGCGGAGCCCTTTGGCAGAAGAAGTCAGACAGAGGAATGGCCCCGCGGAGGTCCTGAGGACTGCGCAGCCCCCCAAGGCATCAGTGCTGGAGAAAGAGGGTCTGCTTCCAAGTGTCAGTCACGAGGGGAACTTCATGAAAGCCATGCGCACCCATCCAGTGCTTGTTGTCCTTGGAACGCCTGCACTCCGTCCTGGGGCCCACGCCAGCGGCTGGAGTCCTGAGCGTGCCCGGCGGTCCACTGCTCGCCATATTAGGTAACAGATAAATGTGGCAAAAAGAAAAAAAAGAGAGAGAAAGAAATATGAGTTTATCTGAATCGACGATTATGACGCTGTTATTTGAAACGTAAACAAAGTGTTCAGTGGCCAGAAGAGTGTTTATGTGATTCAGGCCCCCTGGAAATGGCGCGGCTGTGGAGCGAACACTCAGGCACTCGGTCGGCGCGCATGACGGTGAGACCCCACAGCGGGGGCTGGCTGTTTTCCGTGTCTTCTTCGCCCTGACTTTTCCACTGCAAACCGCAGCCTCCATAGCCCTGTTATTCCAGATGTCTCTTTGGCGCCCAGTCAGCTCTTGGGAAGTATTTAGACAACCGGCCTCGTGGTGCTTCGCTGCTGTGTGCACCGCGCGCTCCCACGGCCGCACCTGGTTCCTGTTCTCCTCGCATGTTTTCTGCTGAAAGATATTTCATGAATGTGCACGGGTCTCCAGCCCCGGCGGCTGGGCCCATTATCGCTGGGGCGTGCCGGCAGATAAAGGGGCCGGAGCGGTGTTCTCGCCCGCGTGGAGGGTGCCGGCGGGGGGCCGGCTGCTCTGCAAGGAGAGGGGCTCACAGCAGCTGTGAGCTGTCTGTGTGTGTGTGTGTGTGTGTGTGTCTCCCTGCACTCGGCGTCAGAGGCACCCGGGGATGGTTATATTTCGTGACCTTCTCTACATTGGGTCAATGACTTGACCTCCCCCCCGGCCTCAGTTTCCCCCCGTGTGAGTGCAGATAGCCCCATGCCCCCCACAGGACTGCACTGAAGCCTTGGAGCAGAGTACCTTGGAGCAGAGACACTCTCGTGTCTGGGAATTGTGAAGAACGCATTCACTTTTTGGTCACTGAAAGGCAGAGTTAAACATCGGCATAGGTGGTGGGTTTGTTCGCTGTTCATCTTGAGCCACTTTCTCTCTCTTCCTGCCCCTCTGGGGTGTGTCTTGGGATTCGGGTGCCGTCCCTGAGGGAAGGTTTGCATTTTTTTTTTTCCGGTGACAGGGACCTGGCCAGCACGGGTCCAGAGGTAGGACTGTGGTTGCCCACCAGGCCCACATTCCCCGAGGCTTCCTGCACAGTTGGGCCCTGAAGCCAGGGCAGGGACCCCGTTCCCTCGCCAGCCCGACTCCTTTCTCGTCCTGCCCTTGCCCCCCACATGTGAGGACCTGCCCCGTGAGGCGCAGAGCCGCAGCTGGCTGGGGAACGACCCGCAGCCGAAGCGTGCCCAGGCTCTGCCAGGCTCAAGGGGCTGTGCCCAGCCGTGGCTGTGAGTGACGGGTGTTCCATCAGTGTGGACACTTTTTTCTGAGAGGAGTAACTGGGGAGCAGGCAGCCTCCTCCGCAGGGGGGCTCACTGGGGCCAGGGGGCGGCCACGACAGTGCATCCTCTGTTCACAGAGTTTGTGCTCAACCAGGCGGACTCCCCTGTGGGCTGGACAGCAAGCCTCCCTCCCTCGGACAAGGCCCTGTGTGGGTGAGGGGAGGGAGCCCCGCAGCCGCTGCCCAGCCGAGCTGTTGCTGAGTTGGGACCTGCATCCGGCCAAGAAGCCAGGCGCAAGGCCCCCAGGTGGAGGACGGCCTTTCCCGAGAGCGACGAGTCCGTGCTGACCGTGGGAGCCGGTGCGCGAGCGTCCGTTGGCCCACGCACACGGGGTCCACCCCGTTCAGAGCGTTGCACTAGAGAACTCTGACTCCTGCTGCACCTCCACGTGGGCGTGTGTCTTCGACACGCTGAGAATCACCTCGGAAGATCTGTTGTTGAAATTCTCATTTCCATCTTACGGCCTTTGTTTGAAAGTGGGGATATCCGAGCAGCTCTTTAAAAACAGCAGCTTTGTCAGTGAGTTTGTGAAATCCCCAGCCCCTCCAGGTTTGGTGGGGTATGAAGCTTATGTAATTGGGAGTCCCCCCCCACCTTTAAAAATATAAAGTATAAATCAATAGATGTATAACAACCCAGTCCCTGAAAGAGTGCAGTACCCGTCGGCACGTTACCGGATCTTTAGAAGCTGCCGATGCTGGGGCATCAGCACGGTTTTCTGCATTCTACCAGGTGGTGGCCGAGCCCAGGTGTCCGTGTTTCTGAAAGCGGCTCCCCCTGTGACCCAGAGGGGGCGCAGGGCTGTCTCCCCGAGCAGTCCCCGCCTGCCGCGTGTACGCCATCAGAGACATTCCAGCAAGATCAAAATGAAAAAGAAACAAAGTTAAAGTTGTAACGAGTGAGCAACACGGTTGCTAAACGCTCAGCAGCCGCTGCAAGGAACGCTTTCTGCAAGGCTTGCTTTCCTCATCTTGTGTCTTAACTTCGATGCCCGAGGGGTTGAGTTAGGCAAAGAGTCCTCTTCTCCCCCTGCATCTATAAAAAGCAACTGTAACTAAAATAAACCAGTAGTGTTGTTTTTAGGCAGATATTAATTACTCAGAGTTACTTTAGAACATTTCCAAAGACAAGTGGACTCATCGCTTCCTGCTGCTGCGTTCTGGGTTTCAGGAATATTCTCACATGACGGCCCTGTTTTGTAATGCTCCGCTTAAAAATAACTCAGTTGCAAAAACATCAGCATGATCAGGAAAATTGAAATAGTTTCCTTTAGTTTCACTTAAAAAAAAAATAGAGAGAGACGCAGTTCTTTCCAAAACGCCCTGACTCAGGCCAGAGGGCCCGAGGAGTGTGCGTGCGAGTGCCGACCTTTCCTGTTTATGGCTCCTTGGCAGGGGCCAGCAGAGCAGAACGCACGCACTCAGTTTTTCCTTCATTTCTGGGGAGTCACTGATGGCAGCCCACAGCCTGGCCTAGGGCCCCTCACTGGGCCGGCGTCCTGATGCTGGGTCCTGGTTCCCCCACTTCTGGCATGGCCTCCGTTACTCTCCAGAGAGCTACTCATGGCGTCACGCTTTGGCCTGGCATGTGCGTGTTCTGAGGACCTAGAGAGCTCACGCCGTGGGGGCCTCAGAGGTGACCCAGGCCGACCCTTCCCGCGGTCACACCTGGGAAGCGGGTGCGTGGCTCCTTGGCAAGCGTCCCTGGGGCCGACTGGCTGTGACTCCTCCGAAGTGACCTCTTTGTGCTCCGTGGGGAGTCCCCCTCCGGTCCCCCTGACACTGTGCTGAGCAGCACATCCGGCCTCATTTGGTGGGGCTGGGAGTCTGCTCACACACGCGTGTGCACACGCACACATACGCACACATATGTGCATACTTGGTGGCGGCTGTGTGCCTGGGCCAGGCCCCTCAGGTGGCGGGGACGTTGCTGCCCACAGCTCCCACCGCGCCTCTAACCCTGAGGAAGCCCTGCTCGCCTTCCCAGGCAGGTCGGCTGCAATGTGTCCAGGCGTCCCGAGAGCCGTGGCCCTCCGTGTGTCCAGACTGTGGGCCACGTCCCCCTTGCCTCCTGACTCCTTGGTCTCCCTCCGGCTTGCAGTTCTAGAGGCTTCTCTGAGCCCCACTCTTGCGTCTTTCCCAGGCAGCCATTCCCGTGTATCTGTCGGCCCACAGGACTGTCCCTGTTCACCTCCATCCCACTCTGGACGCATGGTTCCCTTTGCAGCGGCCCCCCCCCGAATTCTGAGCTATTCGAGCCCCTTCCACTGCTTTTCCGTGTAGGTGCAGATGACTCCCGCTGCTTTTGTGTTCCTGGATCATTCCATTGCCCACTTGCAGGCCAGGCGAGGCAGGGCCTCAGATCGACTTCTTGAACTCCCCGTCAGCCTGGCCCCTCTCCACGCGCCAGGCGGCCTGTGGAGGCGGGGGAGGGGGGGGCCCGTTCGGTTACCGTTGGGATGAGAGCCCTCCCGCTTGCATTGCTGGCATTCTTGTAGCGTGATGCCTGGGGAGGAATGTGTTTCTGTAAGTCACACTCCAGCCCATTCTAAACAGGATGGAGAATTTGTACTTTTGTCTGCAGATGAAATAGCACAGGAGGTGCCGGCCGCAGAGTGGGGGCTGGGGAGGTGAGGACTTTTTAATGAAGAGCAGAGCCTCCGTGCCCGGGCCACGTTTGGAATGCGAATGCTGCAGAAGGTCTCGGGGAGCCGTGGGGGCCGGCCGCCGGGGTAGGGGAGGCAGTGGGACCTGTCACCCACGTCCTTGGCTTCTCTGCAGGTGTCCTAGCCTCGGCCTTGTCACTGGGGATGGTTGTCTCCGTCGCCCTGGGCAGCGAGGGGCTGCCCCCTTCTTCCTGGTTAGCTTCTCCCCCGCACCTTCCCCGATGGCAGGGAGGGAGACCCAGGATCCACGGGAGACCCAGACCGCTTGGTGGGAAGGCTTCTGCTGGGTGTCTGCGGGGCCTGCCGGCCACCCTGCCCAGCCCCCCTGCCAGCCCACCCCTGGGGCCCCGTGGGCCTCTGGTTTCTTCCTCGATTCCTCTGCCATCGGGCCAAGCCCTGACCCAAACCCCCGCCGCCACCTCCATCAGTCAGGAGAGCCCCTCGATTTCCCGTGTGGAAGAGGGGCGGTCCCCTCAGGCATGCCCCTGACCCCTGAGAATAGCCTAGCTAGGAGCACCGCTCACTCAGTGGGCACGACGCTGTCGCTGGCGGTCGTTTCTTCCTGACGCGTGTTTTTCAGTGGCAGACTGGCACTGCCCAACGTCAGGGGCTCTCTGTCCTTGAGGCAGGAGCCCTCGTGCCCTGCAGGTCAGAGACGGGTGGCTTTCTCTGGGAACACTGGCCTCACGGGCTTCTGCCTCTGCAATCTGAGTTTCAAAACACGAGTCACGTGAGTTCCCCCAGGCAGTTATGGGGCAGCGAGGACCTTCGCCAGGCGTGCTCAGGATTCACTACCGACAGCACCAGGGGTTGGGTGGGACTGCCATGTCCTCAGCTTGCAGAGTCCGGTGCTCCTGCCTCTGGGGGAGGCCAAGGGCAGCCCTGCAGGCCCGGCCGCCTGAGTGCATCTGCCCATGTCTTCTGAGCTCCGTGCCCCAGGCTGGGGCCCCACCCAGACCCCCTCACCAGCCTGTGTCCCCCTGAGTGCAGCTGGACGGGATGTTGGCCCGCTCTCGGGCCCCTCTGACCACTGCCCCACGCCAGGCTCGACGGCTCGGCGTGGGCGCCCTCCCCTGTGGCTCTCTTTCTCTCTCTGATCGGGGCCTCGTCTGCACTTCGTCCAGACAACTCCTCTGGCCTCAGTCGGGCGGGTCGGACGGTCACATGGGGACAGTGTCCGGGCTCCCCCTGACCGTGAGCCTGCTGGCTGTCTGCACTGGGCGTTTCTGTCGGACGGAGGCAACAGGTTCTCGCTCCCCTACAGCTGCCAGATGTGTGTGGGCCCCCTCGCACCCTTCTGACAATCTCTTCTTGAAAAGAGAAAAAAAAATTCTCTTGCTCCTTGGGGCTTACCCTCACCCGAGGGTGACCGGGGTGCCTCTGGGGACCTCCCTGTCTGAGATCACCACGTGCCCACCAGCCCTCCCGGCTGGAGTAGGGGGCAGTGTCGCAGGAGAGATGGGAGACCCCGGCCTGCCTGTGGCCTGGGAGGGGACTGAACCCGAGTCGGCTTTGGACGGCCCCTCAGCTGCTGCCGCCAAACCGTGTGCCCCCTTCACAGAACCCTTCCAGACCCCAGTGCCAGTGTCCCTAGGGGGTAAATGGGACACTCAGAGCCTGTCATGCTCTGACGGCACCAGGCCGGACAGTCGTACAGAACCGGGAGGTGTGTTTGTTGATGGGGTCCAGGTCACTAGTGGAGGGCCTGTGTGCCGCCTCCGGGTCCTTGGGAAGGTGCCGGGAGGTCGGCTTCCGGGAGCTGCTCCGGGTCCCTGCTGCCCACGGGAGATGCCCTGCTGGCTCAAGGCCGGGTGGCGGTGCGTGTATCGAGAAGCCGGAAACCGTCAGGGACCCTTTAGGACATGGGGGAAGAGACCCCCGTGGGAGCACATGAGGTTTCCAGTTCGGCCACCAAGCCGTCGTGACTGTGGACTCTACACAGCAGGGGGTGGTGACCCCGGGCAGAGCTACTGGGCACCCGCTGCGTGGGAGGCGCCCTGGCCTGGGGGACATGAAGAAGCTCAGGCCAGGGCCGGCTGTGGTCATGGGGGTCACAGTCTTGGAGGACAGGCAGGCCGTCCACACAAGTGGCGGTGATGTCAGGGACCCTGTGGTTCATGTGCCACCAGGTTCCCCAAAGGTCCCGCCCCCTGGTTATTCCATCAAACACAGATCCGGGTTCTGCGGGGGAAGGGATTTCATTGCTGTGATTAATGTCCCAAGTCAGTTGATCTTAAAAAAATGAGATTACTCACGTAGGTCCGGCCCAATCAGATAAGCCATTTAAAGGAAAGAATTTCATCTGGACACCGAAGGGAAAGGCAGAGAGGTTCCTAGCACAAACACAGCGAAATCCTCTCTAAATCTAATTCCTCCCTGTGTCTCCTCCACCGTCACAGGCCAGAGGCTGTTGCCTTAGTCGGGGCTGCTGGTGGCGAGGCCCAGGGACTGACGGTGAACAAGTTCAGGCGTTGGAGGTGGTTCTTCGGCACGGGTGGTCTCAGTGCTGTGAGGGGCCCTTCTTTCACCCGCTTGTTGTCCCTGTTTTCTTGGAGTCGGTGTCCCTGTCTTGGACCCGTTCTCCAGGAAGCTGGAGTCCCAGCTGCTGGGAGAGCCCCTCTTCAGGCTCCTAAAGGAAGGAGAGGGGTGCGTGGCGCCATCAGTTTTTTTCTTGCCTGTGGAGGGCTCTGATTGGCCTGGCTGGATCACACCCTAATCTTGGGACCAATCACTGTGGACAGAAGAAGAATGCAGTACTGTGATTGGCCCAGCTGGTGTCAGGTGCCCAGCCCCCACCCAGCCACCGCGGCCTGGGAGGCGGGGTCTTGTAAGGGGGGCGGTGGCAGCCCCGTGTTAGACTTACATCCTGAACGAACAGCGTGCAAGCGTCGTGGCAGGGAGGTTCTGGGAGGATGGAAGGACAGATGTCCCTGTCGAACTCGACTGCCCATCCAGAGCCCCCTCTTCGGCCCTGAGAAGACAGTAGTTAGGCCACAACTTGAAGGCCTTTGTCCCCGAGCCGTGTCCAGACGCCTGCCAGGGGTCAGGAAACGTGAAGCCCTTCCTGCCGCCCTCAGCAGCGCAGGCCGGTTCTCCCCCAGGCTCAGTGGGGACCCTGGCCCCTGCTCGGGACCTCCCTGCGGTGGGCGGGGCTGCCTGTGCGTGGGGGTGGTGTCTGTCCCGGGCGCGCAGCTGCCCCAGTGGCTGGGGTCGGCCAGTCGGGAACCAGAGCACTCCGTCGGCAGACCTGCTTCCTGCCTCTGGGCCCCTGTTTCCGGGGGCCACACATTTTTGGAAGAACATCGGATACTGTCCATCCTGGGGGCCATCGCTTGACTTTTGTCGCTAATCATTTTCTCTTGTTTTCCTCCTCTGCTGTCTTCGTTTTCCTTCTTTTTAATCCAAGATAAGATGTTTCCTGTTTTCCTGAAGGATTCCTTTCTTGAGACAATTCTGGTTTCTATTTGTGTTTCTGCAGTAGCCCGGGGAGCTGTTCCGAGACCAGGGCAGAGTCTTCTTTTGTGATCATGTCCAAGACAAACTTCTGATTCTTCTTTTTTTAAAAAAAGTTACTACCGATCAAAATAATACCTAAAACCCAGCTTCCTGAGGACAGTCACGGGGCGGGGGGACCCTCCGAGTCAGGGAAGGTGCTCTGTCCCCATGGGAACCCCTGTCGTCATTCTTCCCAAGTGGGAGTCAGCGGACACTTCCTGCAGGGGGCCAGGGAGTGAATGTTTCTGGGTCGGGGTGCGGAGTGGGGGTGGGGGGATTGTCCTCCTCACGCTGACAGGGTTGTGCCACTGCCGCAGGCGCGAGCCGCAGACAGTGAACGAGGGGGCGGCCAGAGCTGCGTTCCAACGAGCGCCTAAAGAACGGGCAGAGAGAGGCCGGCTGGGGAGGGCCGCCAGCGTCTGCCGGCTCTTGTCTATTTTATGCCCTTTGACCATCGTAGAAAAGCACAGTTTGAACCCCTGAGCTGCATGATGACTCGGTCCTCGCCGTAGCGTGGAGACACTGCACGCTGGGTGGCAGGTTCACCGGGAGCTTCAGAGGTGGCCCCGGCACGTGGGGTGTGGAAGGGGCTCCCTCCCAGCAGTGCTGTGGGTCCAGGGGGTGTGTTAACTCAGGGGGCACGGAGTGGGGGGGCCACTGGGGGGGCTGACAAGGCCGTTAGACGAGCTGGGGGGACACGTGTTTGGACTGAGCAGTGAGGATATTGTTGGCAACTGTGAGACGGTGGGGAGAAGGCCCAGTCGGAGGGACTGGGGGCGAGACGGCCACCCAGGGAAGAAAATGGGCTCCTAGAACTGAGTGGATCTCAGCGCCCCGAGTGTTTCTGGCCAGAGAACGTTGGGAACTCCATGGAGCAGGCCGTGTGCGTGGCCCTCCTCACCCTCCTCTGCGGAGCGTCTGCAGATAGTGCCCCTGCACCCCCTCATCCGCCCCCGCCCCTGGCGGAGGCAGAGGCTGACGCGAGTGACCCGCTCTCTCTGCAGGCCGCATCCTGGACCTGAAGACGGGGACGGTCAAGAAGGAGGGGCAGCAGTCGTCCATGCGGATGTGCATGGGCTCGCGGAGGTCCTTCATCTGCAGGATGAGGTGCGTCTGCTGGGTGGAGCCTCCGCCGGGGTCCCTCGCGCCCCCTTGGGTTCGCACCGGTCCCCTTGTCCCCGGACCGCAGCATGTGGGCCTGTGGGCGCCCGGTCCGTCTTGGAAGGCCGGCCTCCCTCCCTCTCCTGCCCCAGGTGTCTCGTTTCCCGTGCTCCCGGCCTGGCCGCCCCTGTTCGCGGTATCCCCACTGTCGGCCGGTCCCTCCAGGCTCCTTCCAGCCCGGCCTCCCTGGGCTCTGTTCCTCAGTGTCATTTCTGTAAGACCCACCGACTTCACACTTACTCTGCTGCTTTCTCGGGCCAACTCACACTTCTTAAGTTCGTCCTTAATTGTAATGTTGCTGATTGATATTTTAACTGGAAGCATCTTGGCTCCGTAAGTTAGAGTTTCCTTATGGGTAAGGGTCTTGATTTCTGCCTCCCTGAGCCCCCCGTGAAATCGCAGAGCATTCTGCACGTGCTTGGCTGTGGTGCACGGTCGTGGAAGAGACACAGCAGCAACTGAATTCTGCAGCAACTGAATTCTGCAGCCACTGGGGGGTTGCTCTGACTCTGAAGAGGGAGGGGCTGGGCTCTGGAACCCCGAATCCAGACCTTCAACCCCTTAGCCCCGGGGGCAAGGGGGGAGGCAGGAGGTGCCGGCAGTTCCTGAGACGGCAGAGGAGGCAGCGCCTCTCGTGTGGTTATGCGTTTGTTCAGTCATCCCATGAGTGTGTGGAGCGGGTCTGTCTGGGCCAGGCGCTCTTCAAGGTGCTGGGATTCCGCACAGAGTAGAGAACTCCTGACCTCGGAGGGGCACAGTTGTCACAGTACCAGACGCATGTGGGGAGTGTCACCGGCGGTTAAATGCTGTGGAGGAGAAAAAAGCCAGTGTGACAGCCAGCAGGAAGGGGCAGGGTTGTCGGCGTGCAGCATGCCTCTCCGGCCTGTCCCTGGGTGCTCGGAGCCAGGAGGGGGTCTGAGCTGGGCTGACCTCGCCTCCGAGCTGGCTCCTGTCCGGGCTGAGCATCTGGGAGACACGGGGGGACCCTTGCCCCCCTCGGCCGCCTACCTTAGGTGGCACTGGGCTGACAAAAGACACACCCATCCCCCTGGGACGTAGGGCCGGGTCTGCACAGGCCGCCTGCCCTCTGCGCGGCCGACCAGGGCAGGTGGGCAGCGGGATCCTCGGTGTCCCCCAGGGACACTGTCTGGCCGGGCAGGGTTCTCCTCGGTGCTGCGGTCGGCAGGCGCCCACCGTCTTGCCGAGCATTCAGCCAGGTGCCCGCTCCGCGGTGTCTTCGCTGCGCCGTCTCGGCAGTTTGCTCATGGAGGAATGCACTGGAGGTGTCCGGCCAGCATTTCCGCAGCGATGCCACTATCCCTGCCCTGCAGCCGCATCCAGGCGGCCCCTCCCTGCCCCGGGGCCCCGGGGACGTGCCCCAGGGGCTCTTCCCAGGGCCTGGTCCACCCCACCCGGGTTCAGTGGCGAAGCACGGCCCTTCCTTGTGTTGAGAGCATGGCCGTCCCTGCAACTACAGCAGCCGCGGCATCAGCAAGATGCTGGGCACAGCCGGCCAGAGGGCAGAGGGCCGCTGGTCACGGGTGGCCCTGCTGGGAAAAGCGCACCAGGGCTGGCTGCTGTCCCGGGTCTCAGTGTGACTGACTCGAGTCTCCGCTGCATTGACCGTTCAGACACCCCGGGTCCCACTGGTCACGCAGCTGGGAGGCGGGAAGTCGAGTAACACGTGGGCACACCGTGCAGGGCTCCCTGAGCGGGGAGGCAGAAAGGGCCCCATCAGAGCAGGAGGGACGCCTCCCGTCCCGTGTCCCCACTGCGACAGCAGGCCTGCCGCTGTCTCGTCGCTCCTAGTGCCAGGACATGGCCGGCGGGGAGAGTGTCCTTGGCTGTGAACCGGAGTCCGAGAAGAGGCTCCTGTCTGTCCGCTGGCAGCGTGTGTTTGGCAGCGACATGTCTGCTCAGGCCTGAAGAGACACAGTTGCTCTTAGCTCTTCCTGTTTCCTGGAAGCCACCCGGTTACGCCTCGGTGGTCAGCAGCACTGAGCCTGGTCAGGGCCTCCTCGAGTCCTTCTGGGGTCCCAGCTTCTGGGCTGGGCCCTGGGACGGGTTCGGTGAGCCTGGCACACCAGGTGCCACTCTCCCCACCTGCAGTGACCGTCCGGGGTCAGAGATGTGCGAGCCTGTTCCCACGTGTAGGAAGGAAGTGGTCGTGAGGGCCACCGGGGTGCGGGTTGGCGTGGGACAGGCCCCGCCTCCTCGTCTGCAGCCCCAAGCTGTATAAACCTGCCCGGGTCTTCACCCACCCCAGCCTGTCTGTCTGTCCACATGCAGGTGTGGGAATGCTCCGCTGGATCACCTCCCTCTCAGCAGGATAACCACCATGAGGAAGCGGTTCAGGTCGGTGGGGCCTCCTGGCGCGCGTCTGGGGCTCTGCCGGTAGGCACCTGAGTGCCCTGGGTGGGATGGTGTCAGAACTTGCCGAGGCTGAGTGCTGAGGGGGCTGGGGGACCTGGGCATCGGGTGTCTGGGGCTCAGATGAGGGAGGAGGTTTGGCGGGACTTTCAGACCCCATGGAAGGAGGGTGATGGTGGGAGGCAGAGGGTCAAGGTTCACAGTCATCAGGGGCACAAGGGACCCTCGTAGCTCAGATGGGGAAGGGACCCTGGGGTCCTCGCCCTGCCCCAGGGTCCGGCAGCCACATCACAGACGGTCTTCCTGCAGGAACGGCCTTGGCCCCGTGAAGGAGGGGGAAGCCCAGTATGCCGTGGTCCACTGCACGGGGTACATCAAGGCCTGGCCCCCTGCAGGTAAGCAGAGGCTGCATGTGTCCCACAGCACCCAGTGACGTCTGAGTGACGTTTGAAGTGACCGTTGTGTCCTAGTCGCTAGAGAAACATTCCTCAGAACCACCACAGGCACCTCTCAGACCCGCCGAGAGGCAGTGAGAGGTGCAGGTGGGGGTGGGGTGCCCGGCGCCCTCCCCAGCAGCTGGCTGGTGGGGAGGTGGAACGCGGCAGCGGCTCTGGGGAACCGTCCCAGTTCCTCGGAATGCTCAGTGCGGAGCTGCCGGGCGCTGCCCCAGCAGCTCCAGTCCACCTGGGACACACGGAAGACAGTGGAGAAGACACGGCCCCAGAGCGGTGTGCGCGTGAGTGTGCACGTGGTTGTGCACGTGGTTGTGCGCGGGAGCGTCTCCTACGCCGGCCAAGCAGGGGAACGCCCCAAACGTGTCCGTCCGCGGAGGGACCGATGAACATGAAGAGGTCTGTCCGTCTGTCCATCCGAGCAGCGGGACGTCACTCAGTGGTAAAAAGCTGGGGAGCACTGAGTGGTGCTGTGACGCGGGCGAGCCCGGACGCGCTGGGTGAGAGATGGAGCCGGACTCAGGAGGCCGCGTGGCACGTTTCGTTTGTGCGGAAACACCTGGGACAGGGAACCCGTCCAGACGGCAGGCGGAACTGGCTGTGTGGTCTCGGGTGCTGGGCGAGGGAAGGACGGGCAGTGGCTGCCCCGGGGACGGACGGTGTTCCCTTTTGAGGCGACAAGAATGCTGTAAAATGGGGTAGTGACGGTTGTGGCACAGCCAAGAACCCCGCAATGGCGCGCGTCAGGACGGCAGACCTCACGGGTACGAGTTCCATCTCCGCGAATCCTTTGAACTAGAGTCTGTGCTCGTTGCGTGTGGCCGCTTCGTGGCCCGGAAGGCGGCCCTCCCCGCCCGCTGCTGCCTCCCTGGGCCCCCCATCCTCGGGGTCCCTCAAGGTGCTCCCTGGTTTCTCCCACTCGCTGTGCTTTTTCTCTTCCTTGTGGTTCTTCCTGTTCCTGCCGCTGTCGCGCTGCCCGTCTGCATTCTCTGCCCCCTGCGTGAGAGGTCTCACGGGGATCACACTGCCTTCCCCGTCTGCTCTTTTCAGAGTCCGCGTCCTGTCTGAGCCCGACTCGGAGGCTCGCCGCGTTCCTTCAGGCTGTGCTTTTTTTCGCTCTTGAGTGAGCCGCCGCAGGCGTCTCTGGAAACCAGATGGGTCGGGGCAGGCAGGGCGTTGGCGCAGGCAGCTCGGCTGGGAGTGGCTGCCCTTAACGTTTGCTGTCCACAGACACCAGTCCGACCTACGTGTGCCGAGGCCTGCTTTTTAGTTTATATATTTTTATTTGTATATGTTTTTTTAATTTTATTTTTTTATTTTCAAAGAGAGGGAAAGGGAAGGAGAAAGAAGGAAAGAAACATCAACGTGTGGTCGCCTCTCACACGCCCCCTACTGGGGACCTGGCCTGCAACCCAGGCCTGTGCCCTGACTGGGAATTGAACTGGTGACCCTTTGGTTTGCAGGCTGGTGCTCAATCCACTGAGCCACACCAGCCAGGGCCATATATATATGTTTTTTTCTGCTCACATCATAACCCACGTAGTGGTCGCGATGCTGCTTGTCTGATAGCCCCAGCTGGACCCCAGCACTGGGACTCGCAGGGCGGTGGGCCTCTCAGTGTTCGGGGTCCGAACCTCAGCTTCTTGGATGCGGGGAGCATGGGGGAGCTCTCAGGAGCTACCACATGGCTGGACACACAGCAGGGGTGCCCTGGAATTTCCTCGTCTCTGACAGGGATGCTCGTGAGGTCCTGGAGCACATGAGGACCCGGACTGGCGTCGGGAGGTGGTTTGGTGAGAGGCGGACAGGAGCCGGGGACATGGGCAGCGTGCAGTCACCCAGTGGTGGTCCATTCCTGAGCAGACTCTGAGGGGAGACGTGACGGGTGTTGGGCTCCCGGGCAGGGCACTGGGCGTAGGCCCTCCTCCGGTTCCCCGGCACATGCAGAGGGCGGGGGGCAGCAGCACTCCCACAGGGGGCTGCCAGGGGTGTGAGGCCATCAGCACCGGGGACACGGGGAAGGGGGCTGCCTGCTCCCAGGTCTGAGGCGGCCCGTGACTGCGCTGGATCGGCACTGCCCCTCGGGGACCTGTTACAAGTTGCCCATCTCCTCAACGCGTCTGTCACTGCCATCGCCCCAGGCAGCCCCTCTTCCTGTTTCTGGCCTCCCAGGCTCTGTTTCTTACCTCTCCACTGGGGCCCCAGGCCTACCACAGCCCAGGAGAAATGCCATGATCCTCCTAAAACCCACCCGTGGCATGCCGTGGGTAGGCAGGGAAGGAGGCCAGGCCCGAGGGGGGCGCAGGGGCAGCGTCCTGAGAGCCTGCTGAGGTGGTTCCGGGCCCCACAGAGCTCCCCACGCTGAGTGTGGGGAGTGTGGGCCTCGGGGCCTCGGGGTCTGTGGTACGACGTGGAGCCTTCGGCGGCTGCCCTGGAAACGTGGCCACATGGGAAACGGTGGAAGGAGCTGGCGTGTTTATCTTGGGGAGAGCAAGACATGATTTCTGTCTTTAACTATTTGAGGGGGTGTCACACGAAGGAGGAATTAGTCTTCATTCCAGAAGGCACAATTGGGACAAAAAGGAGGAAGTGACCAAAAGGCAGATTTCACTCTAGGGAACATGAGCAAAGCATAAGAAAAGGGCCTTAAAAAAATATGTGTGTGTATACACACACACACACACACACATACACATACACACTCACACTTCATATACGATACACACACACTCAGCATTTGGCAGAAAATTCAGTCTCCATCGTAACTGTGAATGAAGGTGATCTGACGCTGTCTCCTCTTACCCACCAACCAGCAAAAAGTGAAAAAGGACCAGCGTCGGCCAGGTTCAGAGAAACGGACCCTCCTGTGTGCTGCTGGCTGGCACGCAAGTCAGCACGAACCTCCTGCAGAGCCGTTTACTGTGTGTGTTCAGTGCCGTGAGGGGCGCGTTCCTGAACACACAGGGGCTCCGCTTGTGGGGGTGTCTTCTGAGGAGAACTGCGAGTCACTCTAAACTTCAGTGGCGGGGAGTTGGTGAAAAGCAGCCCGGACGCCCGTGTCCAGGACACTGGGCACCGGTGAAGCGAGCACATTCTTCAGAGCACACTCCGGGGGGAGTGGAGTCCCAGCAAGAGTTCGGAACAGTGGCGGGTTGTGCAGCCTGCGCACCACGGGCTGAACGTGCTTTACAAGCACGAAGGAATAGTCGTCTGCGTGTGGAAACATGGTACCACTGGACTTTCGTGCAGCAGGCCACTGGTTGCTTTTCTCTCGACTGTCCCTGCGTTTTCCGAGGTCTTCCGTGGCCATCATCATCGGAGATACTGACATTTGCATGAAATCAACCAACTTCTCTAAAGAGGATTCCAGAGGATCTGTTTGCCTTGAAATCAGACGGTGTGTGTGTGTGTGTGTGTGTGTGTGTATGGGGGGTGTTTGTATTTTTCTTGTTTTTCTTTTGTTGTTGCATTTCTGTAAAGGCCGAGGAGGAGGAAACAAGCCTGTACGTGAAAGAATGTCTTGCTAGAATTTCCGAAGCCATTAATAGAATCCATTTGCCCGGAAATCACTGAAGATGGTGGAGACAGTCATCTGGCCCCGATGAGGGGGCTGGAGTGAGGTCACTGGTGCCGTCACCCTATCGGAAGGTTGTGGAATTGGAGCGTCGGGGCGGCACCCCCCTCGGTGCTTCCATGATGGCTTGTAAAGTGCGAGAGGAATGCTGCTGCCCCTGCTTTCTCATGAGCTCAGGCTGCTGGCGCGATCACACACCATGACTTGCCCAGCAAGCAGGAAGTTTGCTAAGCACCGTGGTGGCTCAGAGTATCTGCAGGCAACCGTGGGCATCTCCAGAGGGGCGCAGAAGAGGCGGACTCTGTGGGGTGAACGAGGGCCTCGCAAGCGGAGGCCCTGCCCACCCACCCGCCAGGCGGGTGCCCTCCGCCTCTGAGAGGACTGGGCGCTCACAGCTCTCACTGACCCTGCCGACTCCCTGCTGAGCCGGCACCCCCGCCCCATCCCCGGGGTCCTCTGACCTGTCCCAGAAACCCGCCCCGCCCCATCCTGGCCTCCCCCCCTCCCCGAGTCGGTTCCCATCTGAGCGTGTGCGGTGGGGTGAGTGAAGGGGAGGCACAAAGATGGCTCTGTCCCCCCTGTGATCTGTGACGTGTTTCATCCGAGGAAGCAAGCGCACTCTGCCCCACACACGGGAGGCATGCTCACTCCAGATGGCTATGCTCTCTCTTTGGTGAGGGGTGTTCAGTCACTGGGAGGCTTTGGGGTTCTGGAGGCATCTGTGGTGTTCGCCGAGGAGCTGTTACCCAGCACCTTGCGTATTTCACAGATGGATGCCGTTTCTGGGACAGGGGCCACTTCTGCTGTGACCGTGGTCTGGCCTGCAAGGCTCCTCCCCTGACAGCCCACGGGCATCTCCGGTTACCGGACAGTGGGTCGGCACAGGAGAGCCGGCACAGGAGAGCCGGCACAGGAGAGCCGGCACGGGGGAGCTGGTGTCTGACCCAGGGGAGGGAGCGGAACCGAGACCGAGTCCCTCCCACCTGGGCCCTCTGGGTTGTGGTAGCCCGGGAACTTTCTCACGGGGAAGCTGATGTTCTTGTCCCCTCTGCTGCCACACTGTCAGGAAGCCTTGGCCACAGTGTGCCACGGGCCCGAGGTTGTGGTGGGGTCCGGGCTCGAGTCTGCAGTGGCCTGGCCAGTGAGCTCAGTTCCCTGGACGGCTCGGCCCTGCCATGACCTCATCCCGAGCAGCCCTGCTCTCCCTGGGGCTTGCCGTCGGACCCACTGTGTGTGTTTTCCCCTCTCGTGAAAATCTCCAAAAGCTGCTTGTCTGTCCAGTGGCCGGGGCCCTACTGTCTCCGACCCTGAGTCTGTGTGGCGTGCCCACAGCAGGCCAGGTCTCCTGCTCGGGGCCTCGCTGTGACGTCCCGTGACACACTGGAGCGTGGCCTTCACTCGAGAGGTGGGCAGTGGCGCTGGGCAGGACCTTCTGGCCTTCTTGTCCTCAGACCAGGCAGAGCCATTCTAACGTTTACTGTGGCGGCCACTTCTGGCACCTGCCACGGTCCAGGGGCTTCGCCGGGCCCTGGGGGTCCTGCCTGTGAGGAGCTCGCAGTGCACGGAAGGGACAGGCAGGTGTGCAGGTGGTTGCTGAGCCCTGGATGGGGGGGCAGGGGTACAGAGGCACGCACTCACAGGGTGGGGGCACATGGGAGGCAGAGTGCGTCTGGGGGGCATGTCGGAGCCAGCCTCCAGCCCCCATGCTCCAGCCAGCCCTCACCGAGAGCCCAGCAGGACAGGCCTCTTGGTTGCATGCTTCTGGTTCTTTCCCCACGTGGCTCAGAGATCGTCGAGGGGCTGTCCCTCGCTGGGAGTCTCGGTGGTTCGGTTGTTGGTCCTGTGGGTTCTTTGTCAGACCTCTCAGGCCACTTCACTGCCCCCAAGTAAGGTGACACTCCCCTGTCAGTGTGGGGGTGGGGAAGGGGCGGCTGGGGCTGCAGGGAGCCAGGCAGGATGCACCTGCACCCCGCCACAGACCCTCCTGGGGGGGAGATCGAGGGGTGCTCACCTGTGACTCGCCCCCCCCGGGCACTGATCTCCAGCCACTGTCACTCTGAGCTTGCTGGTTGGCCCCGCTGGGGGCGCTGCCACACACTCCCCCCGGGGCCGTTTCCTGCAAATGCAGGGCGTCGGGGTGCAGTGGCTGGTCCTCAGTCCCGCAGCCAAACTCTGCGTGTGAGCCTCTGCTCGCGCTGGTCTGCAGACACGCCTCCACCTCTCTCGTCCCCGGCCGTCGCGGCCGCAGCGACCTGTGGGGACAGGCACTTCCTCAGGGGGTCCCCGGCCCTTCTGAGCCAGAGCCCCTTTGGGGGCACTCTGCATCTGGGTTCCCCTGGATTCTCACACAGTCCTGTCCCAAGTTGAAAGTTCAGCTCTCTGCAGAGGCCCGTGGTGACGAAATCTCTATTTTTGTTTACAGTATGCTTCCCAAATGTGTTTGGCCAAAGACGCTCTTCTTTTTTTTCTTTTCTTTTTTTTTTGCCCAGAACGGATTACGGTCCCTCAGGGAGGCCGCTGGAAGTGCTCGGTGAACGAGTGGCCTCAGTTGCTCGCAGCAGAAGGCGGCGTTTTTTGTTTTTGTTTTCCTCCCTCCGCCTGCGTTTGGCCGAGTGCAGAAAAATGTGTCTCCATTCCCGTGTGAGGGTACGGGTCCCCGGGACAGACCCCGACCCATGGGGCTGGACTGCTGTCCAACTTCCCACTGGAGCCAGCGCAGGGGTGCGGGACCCCGAGTGAGGAGTGGAGAGGGGCTTCCAGCTGGGGCCCAATGTCCCCCCGGACAGCAGTTTCTCCTTACAGTTGTTCCGTGTGTCTTCTCTGTGACTCAGGCTTGTGCCCACCCGGTGGGGGGCAGAGCGCCTCCGGAGCGGAGGTGACCTAATGAAGGGCACGGTGGGCTCGTGAACCCGGTCGGGGAATTGTTGAAATCTGCTAACATGGCCGGAATTATCCTGTTCCTATTAAAAACCACTTTGTTACACTCCACTGCCCCTGCCAGGAAGCATCCCCTCCCGGCCCGGCCCTCTGGACTCTGGCGCCTGGCCCTGGCCCCTTGCCCCTCCCGGCCCTAATGCTAACCATATGGCATCGCGATGGTCCTGCCCCCACCAGCCGCGAACTCCCGCCAGGAGGAGCCGGCCTCCCGCGCAGCCGAGTCGCTGACCCAGAGCAGAAAGCCAGGCACTTACGAGATGCTCAGAAACTGTGTCACACGGGGCTGATCTTGTGGCCGAAACCTGACCTGGCGTTTGGACCCATGGGTGTCAGAGCGGAAGAGAGCGCTGGGTGCTGTCTCCGCCTCGCGGAGGGCAGCCCGAAGGCCCCTGTGGCGCTGCCTGTTGCTGACCCCAGCACGTTCCCCTGCCCTCGGTCCCCCTGCCCTCGGTTGGCGCCGAGGATGGCACCTCCAGTGTCGCTCTGCCTGCGCCCTGTGTGCCTGCCTGGGCTGGAGGCCCAATATGCACCAGCCCGTCCGGCAGCGCCGTGGAGTGGGGCGGTGGCTGTCCCTGTGTCCCGGCCCGTGGCTGCTCTTCCTTACACCACCCGGAGCTCACGGAGGCTGAGGACTTTGCTGTCCATCGACGGCAGAGTCAGGTCTCCAGGGTCAGGGCTCCTCTGGTCCCTCCAGAGCCTGAGCCTCTCGCCATCATCCGGCCACTCCATCCCCGCAGACTTGTCTTCTCTCGGTGTCGCTTCTGGGCACGATGACATTCCCCGGTAAAGCTCTCTGTCCTGCAGCCAGAGAAACATGGTCACCACCGTGTCAAATGTAGAGAAAGCGGCGCCCTCCTGCGTGCGAGGTGACCCGCCACGCTCTGCCCAAGCGCTCAGGGAAACTCGCTCCATCTTCGCTCCCCGAGGGGAGGCCATGGGCGTTTCCGCATTCCCCCGCCCCGGCCAGGGTGCGGGCAGTGCATGCAGGCGGGAGCGCTCCGCTGACTGGGGCAGAACGTCATTTTTTCTTCTGTGGACACACTCCCTCTCTGTGTCCTGGGTCCCTTCCTCCCTGGACGGCTGCTCTCCAGGCAGAGCTCCCTAGAATCTCCGGTGGAGTGCATGGCTCTGAAACACGTGACTGGTGGACGCCAGGCACAGCCCTGCCTTCTAGATGCCCCCTTGGTACAGGGCGGGATTCCACTTCCAGAAGCCGGAAACATGGGGTTGGGGGGGAAGCCAGGCATTGTCATTGTACCTCTGAACTTCAAGTCACTGAAAGCTGAGCACAGCAGTACGGTCCCACAGCTGAGGTCAGGGTGCACCGGAGGGTCGGTGTTCAGTGGTTTCCTCAGACAACCGCCCCTGGCTTCTCGCGGAAACGCCCGCCCTGTCAGGGCCACGGACTGGGACTCAGTCCCTCAGGGGCGCCCCTTCTGTCCCCGGGGTGGGTGAGGCCAGGAGGGGGTGCTGTCCGGCCCCTCATTCCTCCCTGGTGTCCTGCTGCCCCTCTGGGCGGCTTTCCTGTTGCAGCCCCCACCTCCCATCCCCTGCCGGCTCTGTTTACAGACGACGGTTTACTGGAAACGAAGCTCTGTCTTCCAAGTCCAAGTTTATAAAGCACATGCTCACGTAGGACTTCAGCCAGAGGAAATGCCCATTAATTTTTGTGATTTAGTGGCTGTTTATTTGGAAAGACAGGTTGCACCTCGGCCAAATGTTTTAGAATTAAACTTCTCCGCGTTTTCCCGAGTTGGAGCTGGTGGGCGGAGTTCCGGTGGCAGAGTTGCCTAGAAGGAGAGGCAGGCGAAGGGGATTCGCAGATGTGGGAAGCCCACCTGTTTTAAGTGCCAAAGCATCGTGTGCCACCCTCCTAAAAATTGTCTTTATTGTTATTATTACTACAGAAGCAGGCCATCTTCATTAAAGAAATTTGGCAGAGCTACACACTCTTGAAAAATAAAATTAACCCACTAATTTTTTTTAAATGTTGTGAACTAAAAAGTGAGTGTCTCTGTGCAGCCCCGTCCTACCCCCAAGAACCAGCTGGTGACGGCGCAGCAATCCTCACGGTGTCTTGTGGTTCTGGGTCAGCAGGCAAGTGGGACAGCTCCAAAACCTGAGGTGCCCAGCCGCCGTTCTCACCGGCATTCCTTCTACAGCGGAACGTTTTGGCCACAGTCGGCCAACGCAGGGATGAGGAATTTGTGCCTCACCTTCCTTAAATGTCTCTGCTTCACCCACGAGTGCGGATGGTGATGTCCCGTGAAATGATGTGCAGGCGCCGGGCAGAGAGAGCAGTGGGAGGGGGCGGGCTCCTTGGGTCCCAGAGGCGGGCGGCATGGCTGTATTTCTGACCCCTGCGACCCCTGCGCAGAGTCGTGGGCTCCGCCTACCCGGCGAGGGCACCGCCCACCCAGCGCGGGCACCCTGTGCCTGATGCGGCCTCTCTCATTGCAGGTATGACCATACCCGAGGAGGACGCCGACGTGGGGCAAGGCAGCAAATATTGCCTCGTGGCGATCGGGAGGCTGCAGGTGAGAAGCCACCTTTTTAGTCCCGACAAGGGCTCCATACGGGTCCGGGTCTCCCGGGGCGGGATCGGGGAGCGCACGCGGCCGCGAGCCCTGAGCGGCAGCATTCGCGCCTCCCCGAGAGCCTGGGTCAGTCCGCCCGCATGCCCCGTGCCGCTCACTGCAAAGTCGGGGCCTGCTTACGTCACACCTGCCTGGTCGCCTTGGCTGTTTCCTGGTGGTCTGCAGGGCAGAGCCCCCCACTCGGCGTGCTCCACTGTCCCGCCCGCCCCCTCCCCTGTTCCTGGTGACTCCTCTGCCTGCTTATTCGAAATCCATGTTCCCTCCCCCAAGCTCCCCGCACAGGGTTCCCTTTCCACGTCTGTTTTCCTGCAGTCAGCTGAGGGCCTGCCCCCTTTCCACAGCCCCTGAAGGGTAGGGACGTGTCTTTGCAACCTTGGGGAAACACTAAACTTGCCGAGTAACATGGCTGAAGCGTGCTGGGTGCACACTCTCTCGGACCGTCCGCTGGGCTCTTCACTGTCCCTGTGGCACGGCGCCCCCCTTACAGGTGAGGGCGCCGTAGAGACACGGGGCACAGGACCCTCACCCGTTGTTCATGTCCCCAGTTCCCCGGGTCTCACCGTTTTCAGACAGATGAATAGGCAGTTTCCATCACATATGACAAACACTGGTTACTGCTCGCAGATGGGTGAGGGAAGACCACCCGGGTAACTTCGGGCCACATGTGTTGTCTTTCTAAATACCTCACCCAGTTCCTTGGGTGCCTTTGCCGTCTGGTGGAAGGAAGGCGGGAAGGGGGAAGGGGGCGGGGACTTTTGCTCAGCACCCACTGTGTGCTGGTGTGGGAGGTGCAGTCTCTCTGGAGCCTCACCACCCGCCCGCCAGACTGCAGGCTGCGTTATCCCCGCTGACCTGTCAGGACGCTGAGACTCAGAGGTGGGAGCAGGTGGCCCCCGTCACCGCTTCTCTAAGGCGAGGTCCGGGCTCTGGAAACGTTTAATAGACGTGTCGAGCTGACGACGTGGGAAGACCAGCGAACCTCGGTCCGCCTGGGCTGTCCCCCGCTCTGTCTCCGTCACACCTCCCCCCCCCCCGCCCCGGGGGCTTCCTGCCGCAGGTGACCAGCTCTCCCGTGTGCATGGACATGAGCGGGGTGTCGGCGCCCACCGAGTTTCTGTCCCGGCACAGCTCCGACGGGACCATCACGTTCGTGGACCCGAGGTGCATCAGTGTGATCGGCTACCAGCCCCAGGTAGGTCCTCCCAGGGCCGCAGCTGTCGGTCGGGATGCCGTCCGCTCCTGGCGTGGTCGTTGCCTGTGTCGGGGACGCAGCCCCTCACTCCCGACGCACGCAGGACACTCGGCATCCCCCCCGCCGGACCCCACTGGGACCCAGCGTCGTCCGTGCACAGCAAGGACGGCCGTGGAGGCAGCCACCGCCCTGGAAGTTCACCCTTAACCCCCCGCCCAGCCGCATGTCTTCCCGACTTTCCACAAACTGGAACGAGGGTGCCCCGTGAGAGAGGGTCCCCTGAGATTAGCACCAGCCAGGAAGTCTCCTTCGTGGTCCCCTGCAAAGCACGTGAACGTAGAAAAACTCTGAAATCTCCTGGAGTCCACGTGGTCGTGCCTAAGCCCGTGTCTCACGCGTACTTGGAATCCACGTTTACATGGGGCACGATCTCAGGGCCTCGTTCCACACGTTCCAAACAAAACAAAACAAAACGAACAACCTCGGTGTCGTGAGAAACACGAGAAGGCAGGAGAGGCACAATGACAACAGGCAGGATGAGTGTCCTCGGCCCGTAGGCGCAGCTGGGCCAGGGGAGGTTCCCCCACCCTTGTCCCCCTCGGGGTGGGGGAAGCTGGAGCGGGGAGAAGGGGGGGGATGAACGCTGTGTTGATACGTGAATCATGAAAACAGGGTTGGGGACAACCAGAGCCCCCCCTCTCTCTGCAGGATCTGTTGGGAAAGGACATTCTGGAGTTCTGCCACTCGGAGGACCAGAGCCACCTGCGCGAGAGCTTCCAGCAGGTACCGCCCGGATGCCGTCTGTCTGTGGCGACGTCACGAGGAAAGGGGCCAATGATTGGCTCTCTGAGAGGGAATAGTAGCTTGTGGTTCATCGAGGGAACAAGTCCCTCACACCCAACTTTACACGTGCGTCAGACAGACCCTCCAGTGTCCGGGCTCTCCTGCTGGGGGCCTGGCTGCGTCTGCATGGGTGCTCCTGGGCCTCTGGCCACCCTCTCCCGCCCCTGCACGCCTGCTCTCTTCCCCTCCCCTCGCCCACCGAGGGTGGAGTTGCACCCGGGTCCGTGGTTCTTGGCAAAGTGTCTCAGTGGATGGGAACCCGTGGCGGCTGACCCCCACGTTGGGGGAGTGTGAAGTCAGGAAGGTTCGGCGTGGCCAGGGTATGTCTCTCACGCCGTCGTTGCTGAACGTGCTCCTGTGAGCCCTGCACCGTCAGGCGTCGCCTTGCCCGGGCCAGACGACTGTGCTTTTCTAGGTGCGTGGACGTGAAACGCTAACAGTGGCGCCCCCTTCACTGTTAGTAACTACGCAGTTCTCAACACCCCCCCCACCACCCCAGCGTGTTCACATCCCCCCTTTTCACCGTGGACCCAGGGCTCAGAGAGGTTCAGTTGCCTGCCCCGAGGCACACAGCAAGGCGCTAACAGAGTCAGGGCTGGAGTCTGCCTCCTTCCATTCCCTCGGCCACACCCCACACACAGGCCTCTCCATCTGACGGACAGGCGACGTGGTCAGAACCTGGTCGGTTTTGCGAAGAGACGGAAGGAATTTAACACCCGATCCCGCCCAGGGCTCCCGGCATCAGTAGCTCTGTGAGCCACCACCCGGCCCCTCAAGCGGGGGGGGAGGCCCAGGAGAAGCTCCGGAGGAGAGCGGTGGCGGGCAGGTCGCAGGGTCAGTGGGGAGTGGCTGAGCAGCTGCAGGACGCCCTGGGGTGCGCTGCGTTCTCTGGGCTCCGGCCCCCGCAGCAGGGTGGGTGGTGAGAGCGGCGAGTGCTGACGCAGGGTAGTGGCTTGTTTTCGCCAACGCGCGGGGGGGCTGTGTCAGCCCTGGAACCCTGGACTTAAACCAAACCACGAGCAGCCTAGATGGAGCGTGGGAGGAACCTGCATTTGGCGGTGACGGCGCGCCCACCCGCCCTGGGCCCGGAAACCCGCGTCCACTCCTGGGTTCCCTCTCTGGGGTGAGGTCTGCCTAGGAGTCCAAAGGCAGAGTGGGGCCCCGGCAGAGTGGGGCCGTGAGACAGACTTATAGCAGGTCCCCCCACCCCGCTCTGTTCTCGGACACCCCTGTCACAGAGGCGAGGGAGACGAAGTTGTCCTCACGGAAGGCGTGTGAGGCTGGGCTCGGCCTGGCCTCTGGGGTCTCAGGGCTCAGCGTCGCCCCTGAACCAAGCGCCAGCCTGGTCCGGAGGCCTGGACGGCAACACCTGGCCCCCACCGCGCCTCAGGTTTCCCTGCCTCCAAACATTTGCTGGGGCTGTGCCTCCCCCCCACCCCCGCCTGGGAGGGCCTTTCTTGTACATCTTCACAGGGCAGCGTCTTACCCCCCCCACACACACACACTCGTCCAGACACATCTCCCCCCAGGAGCTGCTCTGGATCCCGCGAAGAGGCCGCGTCCCGCCGTACAGTTTTCTCGACCTGATCTGTAAACGCTAAGAAGGCCCGATGCAGAACAGGCACTGACCCGCTTCTCACACAATGGCAGCGGAAGGACCCGCCTGCACGCTGACTCTCAGCGGGGAGGCCGGCACGGGGGCTCCCTCGCTCTCCCGCCCCTCACTGCCTCTCACTGCGGTGTCCGGCCCTTGCTCCCGCTGACAGACGTCTCCCGGTGCTTCTGCAGGTGGTCAAACTGAAGGGCCAGGTGCTGTCGGTCATGTACCGGTTCCGCACCAAGAACCGAGAGTGGCTGCTGATCCGCACCAGCAGCTTCACCTTCCAGAACCCGTACTCGGACGAGATCGAGTACGTCATCTGCACCAACACCAATGTCAAGTACGTGCCTCCCTCCCCCGGCCGGCCTCGCCCCCGTGTGCGATGCTGGGGCTCTTGGCCCAGCTGAGCCAGAGCGCAGGAGTGAGCGGCTCTCGGGCCTGGGGTTGGGCACCTCTGGCGGTGGGGAGGGGCACGTGGTCTCTCTGCTGCCCAGGTGCTGACAGGTGCTGCTCCCCACAGCCCTGCCCTGGGGCGCCGGCACTCAGGCTCAGCCCCCGCTTCCTGGCTGTGGGGTGGGGTGAGGCTGCCTCCTTGGCAGGGCTGCTGGAAAGACGAAATGTGCCCCAGCTCCTGGCTAGGGGCAGGTCACACCTCCTGCTGCTTTCATTCTCGAGGAAGTGCAGGCCCGAGAAGCAGCATAAAGTCAAAATGATGCCTGAGTGTCTGGGGCACCGGACCTGTGTCCAGGGTGCTGGCGGCTGCAGGGCCCTGCAGACTGGCCTGTCCCCTGTACCCGTCGCTGGCACCGCCGTTGTCCCCGATTCACCACCGAGGCGGGTCTCTTCCCACCTGCCCCCTGTCCCTCCTTGTCTACTAGCGGTGTCCCCATGACCGCAGCCCGCAGGTGGTCTCCCTGCTCCTGGCTGCTGTGCCCCAGCCCTGGGGTGGCAGAGCGCGCCTTGGGCCCCTCGGCCTTGGAGCCCCTGGACCCCAGAGCACAGCCTGGACAGACAGGTCCATGCGGGGTCCCTCTGAGGGCAGGTGACCTGGGTTTCGGTCCTGGGTCCCTGCTGGACAAACCCCCTCCCCTTTCTCGGCCCTGATGCGTCACCTGGCACCTGGGGGGACAGAGCCTCACCCTCACATCCTGCAGGCAGATGGCACACAGGAAGCCACCTGGCCACCCGCCATGGCTGCCGGGCAGTGTCTCGGTTGTGCCTTACATGCAGCCCCGGTCTCTCTCGGCCTCCAGAGTGCACTGCCCCACTCCCTCCCACCCTGGGCGGGCCTGTGGTCTCTCCAAGGAGCCAAGAGGCTGGTCTGGGCGTGGGCCCTCTCCTGCCCGTGAGAGTGTCCGTCTCGGTCCTCTCCTGTCCTCCTTCACCGTGGCCCCTTGCAGGGTGAGGCTGCTCCCTCCAGGGCCTCAGGTGCGCACTCACCTGTGGAGCCAGGCGTGGCGTGGGGGCCCAGGGACTGGGCTGCAGCGGGCAGAGGAAGCGTGGCCGACCTGCTGAGCCCCTGTTCAGGCTGTGGCGTTTCCCCAGACGCGTCCTTCCTGTCACAGCCCCATCGCCGGCCACTGCAGCTGCTCGTGCCAGGGCCACGGAAATGGACAAGCCCATCCCCACGTGTTCAGAGCCATAGACATTGTTCTAGAAAATTCCTCCTTTGATGCCAGTGTTTTGACTGCCTCTGAGTGAGAGCTGTCTGCTCTTGCGACCCTGTCCCTTTTCTGCTGTTCACCCACCTGCCTCCCTTCCTCCCTCCTACGTCTGTGCTTCTGCAACCGTGTCGGTGCTTGACGGGATGGAAGTATTCGGGGTGTTGCGGGGACAGCTGGCACCCCGCTCTCAAACCACTCCCGCCCTGCGAGACGGGAGTTGTTTCTTGTGGCCAGTAGAGGGCAGTGACTGCCGCGGATGCGACCAGCCCGGCCCTAGCCCCATCGTGGACGGTCTGGGGTGGAGAGTCAGGCACTGCTGCGCTCGGTCGTGGGTCGTCGGAAAGCAGCTTCCCCAGAAGTCCCACGTGTGGTGGTGCGCATCTGTGGGAAGCGGCCGAAGAGCAGGCCTCTTCGTTACCCTGCGACCTCAGAGCAGGAGGGCGGGACGGAGCCCAGAAAGCAGCTTGGACTCCTGCTTCCTGACGGCTGCGTGGCTCTGGAGCGTGCCCACGTCTCGGTGTCTGGGGGTTGGCGCTCGGACGGGGGTGGGTGCTGGGCTGTTCCTGGCAGGAGGTGTCTCAGTGTTTCTCCGTTGGCCCCACCGAGGGCTGTGCCATGGGCGTGGGCAGCATCTGTGCGGGGAGTGACCTGAGGTTGTCCCCCGGCTCCCACTCGGCCGAGCCCTTTCTCCGGGGCCAGCACCGTCCTCGGCCGCAGCTGCAGGTGGCGCCCGTGTGCGTTTCCCTGCGGCTCACGTGCCCGCAGCCGCGCTGGGAGCCGGCCCGCCATCCTCAGCGATGACAGCCCAGCCCGCGGGATCGGTAGCTGGCAGGATGGGAGGTGCGGGTACAGGAGAAGTGGACGGGAGGTTCATCCCCTGTCTGCAGAACTCAGAGCCAAAAGTCCCCGTCACCAAGCCCCAACCTGGGACGTGTCCCGGTCCCGCCCTCTCGTCCACCTGCAACAGACAGCTCCGTCTGGGGTTCCCTCTGGCCCCCCTGCCCTGCTCTGCCTCTCCTCCGTGCTGGGTCCAGGCCTTGGGGTCTTTCAGGCCCTGGGGCAGCACTCGGTCGGCTGGGGACGCCAGCCTTGCTCTGCCCCGAGGAGCTGGCGGAGCGCTAGATGCCTCCAGGCCGGTCCTGCATTCTCCCAGGGGTGCGACCGCACCGTGTCTGCAGGCCCGTCCCACAGCTGCATGCTCCTTCCGGCCGGGCAACAACCTCTGAGCCTCAGCCCAGCCAGCTGACCTCCCTGGGGCAGGGAGGCCGCCGGACAGGAAGCCAGGATGGTCTGAACTCAGCCCCAGCCCGTGGGGGGCCACACTTGGCTGCGGTGGGGGCTGGCTCCCCACCGCCCCCCCACCCCCGTGCGTTGTCGGTCAGCTTTCTCCTGAGCAGCGCGTTTCTCCCCCTGTGGGATTTGCAGACGCACCAAGGTTTATTTTTACTCTGCCGCCATGAATTGTCCGAGAAACCTACTCAGGCCTCTTCCCAGGCCTGGGTGGCCGAGGGAACCAAGGGCTGTGGGACAGAGATGGTGGTGCCCGGTCACAGGGTTTGCAGCCGAGCCCCAGATCTGTTTTCTGCTTCCCGTGGAAGGGGCTTTGTCTGCTGCAGGGGCTCAGAAGCGTGTGAGCAGCCCCCCACCCCGAGGGCTGCAGCCCCTGCCACCCTGCTGGCCCCGGCCCTCTCAGTGCATGTGGGTGAGGGTCGCCGCTGGGGGGCGCAGTGCAGGGCACAGGGGAGGTCCTGAAAACGCATTTATAGTAAACATTCCCTCAGTTAAACCCAACAGTTCTTCACATACGGTAACGGAAAAAATACAATAACAAATTTGTTTTTTAAAAAAACAACCACTGTCTTTCTGAATTTTGCCTGAACGTTTTTTTTTTTAAGTATTTTTCTACCCTGCACAAAATGAAGTCATAAATCAAAAGTTATTTCCTATGTATCAGCAGCTTGTGCTTACAATTCAGAACTGGGCGTCTTTGTTTGGAGCATTTTAATGAAGAAGAAAGAAAGAAAGAAAGAAAGAAAAATTGGGAACCTAGACAGCCATCGGGTGCCGCCCGAGGTGCCGGGGGCAGGGCGGGTTCTGGGTCAGCCGGCCCTGGTGACATTGGCTCCTCGCTCCCCAGGCAGCTCCAGCAGCAGCAGGCCGAGCTGGAGGTACACCAGAGGGATGGGCTGTCGTCCTACGACCTAGCACAGGTGAGCCTCTGCACCTGTCTGCACCCTGGGGGCCTGGGGGCCGACTCCAGCCCCCCAGGCCAGCAGGTGCTATGGTTCTGTCCGCCCGCACTGTGCAGAGACGTGGGGGCCCTGGGGACCCTGTCACTCTTCCATGCAGAACTTAGCTGTGAACGGGCGTGAGCCAGGGGACCAGCTGTGTCTGAGCCGCAGTCAGGGCCAAGAGTGTCCGAGGGCCCAGGGAAACGTTAGGCCCTGTGACCCCTCTCGTGCCGACACGCAGGGGCCGGCTGGTGCAGTTTGGAGCCTTGTCCATTTCCCCTGCCCCTGGCCTGGGTCCCTCTCTCCCTCCCTGCTCTTCGCCTGCTCCTTCCTCCTCCCACTGCTTCCTCCCAGCCTCATCCCTGCCCCCCCCCCCCACTGCCTCAGGTCACATGGAGGAACTGCCAGGTCGGGGCCTTGGCCCGTCTCCTGAATGAGGCTTTCTGTCCCTCCCCCCGACATGGAGAGGACGTTTGCTGTCTTCGTGTCTCTGAGCCACCGTGTGGGTGTCGTGCTTTCTGTCACCCCCCGTTCACACCCCACCACGTCTGTCCTTGGCTTTCACACAGAGAAACGGCTCCTCACCCAGCACCCGGGTCAGCCGGCAAGGCTGCGGGGGCCGCTTCCAGCAAACGGTCGGCTGGGGCTCTCACATGGGATGCTGTTGTGTTTTCCTGTGCAAACAGGTTCCTGTGCCCAGCCTGCCAGCCGGTGTGCACGAGGCCGGGAAGCCCGTGGAGAAGGCGGACGCCATCTTTTCTCAGGAGAGGGACCCCCGCTTCGCTGAGATGTTCGCGGGGATCGGAGCGTGTAAGTGTTCAGACGGCGCCGGGGCTGTGCGTGCGGGTTCCACCTGCATGTGGCCCGAGAGAGAGACAGCCCCCCGTGGGGACGGGGCCATGGGCACGAGGGCAGGATTCAGGTGAGTTCGGTCCACCTCTGGCCCCGCCTCTTCCTTCCCTGTCACCTGGGGCCTCTGGCACCTGGTCTTCAAAACTGAAAACTTTGGAAGAAATGAACACCGTCGATCCACGGGGCGCTTTAGTTTTGTCACTGAAGGCACATCCTTGTTAAAAAACAACCCTCCCCCGCAAAAAAACCCCTCAATCCACAATATAAAGAAGACTATATTTTGAAATAAAAGTATGCATGAAAACACAAAAGTAAAAGTGATATGCCATCCCACCACCTGGATGCAATCATTTTTACAAGTATATCCTTTCTGTCTTTAATACATGTGAGCGAGTGCTTTTTATGCACAAAATTGAGCTCCCACCGTTTGGCTGCTTGCTTTTTCCACGTGACTCTTTATCACGAGCTTGTTTGCAGACTGTTCGGCGGCCTGAACCGTTTTTCTGGCTTGTATGGACCCCCACCGCTCGCTCTGGACACTCAGGGGTCGCCAGGTTGTCCCCACATGGTGCCGCTGCAGAGGCGCAGTTCTCAGCGGGGGTGCCCCGTGGAACCCTCGGATGTGCCCTCCCCCTCTCCCACTCTGATTACCACTAGGAGTAGCAGCATATGAAACTTGGAAATGTCCTCATCGGTTCCGAAATTCAGAAGGAAGATCCCACGTTCACGTGGTCGAGGCATTTCTGCAAGATACAGTGTAGCTGGGGTCAGCTGAAGCTGGAGAGAGCAGCTGACGCACCCCGAGGGAAACGCTGCCGTTGGAAGGGAACCCCAGTGAGGCCCTGTGAGGACGAACACGCTGGGGACAGTGCGGCCGAGGGGGCAGAAGGGGCCCCGGCAGTTGGAAGACAGCGGGTCTCAGTCCCCGTGCCAGTGTGCGCCTCGGACGGCTGGCTGCAGCATCAGGACTGTGTGGCTGGGGACCAAACGGGAAGACGTCAGTCGAGGAAGGCGCCAGGCTGCAGCCCGCGGGGGGCTGGGGGTGCTGACGCCACACGGCGTCCAGCTGTCAGTGGCCAGCAGGCCTGTCACCCAGACGGGAAGCTCCTGCTGCTGGTTCCCCCGACCATCTGGACACACCCTCTGCCTGCATCAGTGCGCCCCGACACGCCGAGAGAAAGGTGGCTTCGCCTAGCAAGAGGGGAAGCTGGAGTTTCTGAGGTGCCCACGGCATCTGTGGGAAATCCGTCTGCACTAGTGTAGGAAAATGCACTAGGATACGGACATGGACGCTTTCCCATAAAGGTGACAAAATAGGGGGCGATCAACAGATAAGAAAAGAAGGGGGAGAAAACGTGTGATCCAAACGTCTTCCAGCAACCAGGCTGCCTCCTTCCTCGGCACCACAGAAAGACCTCCTTGGCAGGCCCTGTCCACGCCACCGACGTGGAACGTAGCTCCCATGGGGAAACAGACGGGGGGTCGGCCATGGCGCCCAGGAGCAGAGCCGACAGGCGGGAGAAGCCGCTGGGACGGCACACGAGGCTGCACACACCTGGAATTAATGCGGAAACTGTTGGAAGGCAAAAGTGAGAACCAGGGTCCAGTTAGTTCGGAAAAGACCCAGGCCTGGTTTGGACTCAGGGTAGCAAACCGCGATGTTTTTCGCATCTCTGACACTTACAGAGGAAGATCGCTTCCGGTGTGTTTAAACATGACCGTTAACGGGAAAAAGGAAGGAAGGAAGGAAGGAAGGAAGGAGGGAAAGTAGTCTCGCTTCCAAGGAAAGACAAGGACGTTGTCGGCGAATTGCTGACTACTCTCAGGAGAAAGAGTGGGGTACCAGGGAACTAGGACGCCCGAGGGGGTGACGGAAGGTGACTTCAAGGATTCCTGGTTGAAGACCCCTGAACAGCGACCTGCTGGAATGTGAGAGAGGCCAGGCAGAGAGGGCGAAACCCCAAGGACAGAGCGTGAAGGACGCGTCTGTGTGCACCCTCCATGCCCCCCGGGGAGTGGGGTTCCGGCCCAGGGCCCGAGCACCCCAGCTGGTGGTCCCGGTCTTGGTGCCCCCCCCTCCGGAAGCTTCCTGTCCACCGGGGCGGAGGGGTCTGGTAGAATAGTGTCTGAGGAAGGACTTCGTTGGTTCTTCCCGACCCTCGGAGGGGCCTGCCTCCTGGTGACGTGTGTCCTAGCCCAGGGGTTAGGTGCAGGGGAGGAAGGCCCCACGGGGAGCTGCCCGTGGTCTGTGGGGCAGGGGACCCCGGACGTGACCCTTGCTCTGCTTTCCCCAGCGGAGAAGAAGATGATGAGCTCGGCCTCGGCCGCGGGGACCCAGCAGATCTACTCCCAAGGAAGCCCGTTCCCCGCCGGACACTCGGGCAAGACCTTCAGGTACGTGCCGGTGTGTGAGAGGGGCAGAGGGGCCGCCCTGGTCCCCACTGGGCTCTGTGTGTGTGTGGTGACTGCCTGCAGGCCCCAGCCTGGCTGAGGGCGCTGGAGGCTTGGGGTCTGCCAGGGAGAAGGGGCTGAGCTGGCCTCCAGCCTGGACCTGGGTGGGGCACAGCTGCTGACACTTGACAAGGGATCCCTGTGCACCCTGTCACCTGGCTCCCAGAGGCCACAGCCTCGTCCGAGAACGAGAGGAGGGCACGGCCCATTGTGCCTGGGGTCTCGGCCCAGAGGGTCGCTCAGGTGCAGGCAGCATGTTGGCCTTCCCTGGCCTGGTTCTCGGCCCCCCGGGCCTCTGTGGGTCCCGGAGGAAGCCCGGCGCATCGCTGGAAGCCTGGCTCCAGGGCCACCGGGGAGACAAGAGCATAGATGGGAGGCCACCAGGTGGCAGGAGACAGAGTGATGGGGATGCTCCGAGTCTGGGAGAAACAGGTCAAGACCGCGGGACCTTGAATGCCACTCGGAGGAGTCGGGACTCCATCATGGGTGGGTCTCAGGAGCATCCACAGACAGGCCCGTCTCTCCCCTGAGAGCAAGCACGCCGACAGCCCTCGGCCTGTTTCCAAACCCCTGAACCCCGCAGGCGCCCGAAGGAACAGACCAGCCGGAGCATCAGGGAGAGAGTGAGTGGGAGGCTGGTGTTCCCAGTGACCAGCGTCTCCGCTCCTGGGGGTCATCGGCGGGGAGAGGGGGAGCGGTAGGACGGGGGTCGGAGGGGCCCAGCATGTGTGTGCCGGGCGGGGCGTCTCAGGGCAGGTGCCTGCTCTCCCCGCAGCTCGTCGGTGGTGCACGTGCCGGGCGTGAACGATATCCCGTCGTCCTCCTCGGCGGGCCAGAACCTGCCCCAGATCTCCCGGCAGCTGAACCAGGGCCAGGTGGCCTGGACCGGCAGTCGGCCCCCCTTCCCCGGGCAGGTACGGGCCTCCCTGAGGGCACTGCCCTGGGCCGCTGAGAGAGCAGAGCTCTGCACGTAGTATGCCCGGCTCCAGGCCTGACCTGGGGCTGGGCCCCCAGGAACTCGAGCCAAAGGAGTTCTTGGCATTCATGGTGTCGAGGCCCCATTACAGGAAGCCGGGGGACCCTGGTCACTGCAGCCTGGGGGGTGGGCGGCCTGCCCCAAAGATCCAGGCCCCACGTGCTGCAGTTCTGGGGCCTACACCTGTGGGCCAGACCCCAGGCCGTGTGCCCAGCTGGCCAGGAGGGCCGTGGGGGTCCCGTCAGCCCAGAACAGGGGCTCCCACTGCTCCCAGACCTGCCGGGGGTGGTGACGCACCTGGGGCCCGTGGCGGGGACCTGCGAACACACGGGGTGCGTCCCCTCTGCTCACTTCGTCCTGACTGTAGCAAATGCCCTCTCAGTCCAGCAAGACGCAGTCCTCCCCCTTTGGGATTGGAACGAGCCACAGCTACCCGGCTGACCCTGCCTCCTACAGCCCGCTGTCCAGCCCTGCGACCTCGTCGCCCAGCGGGAACGCCTATTCCAGTCTGGCCAGTAGGACTCCAGGGTTCGGTAGGTGGGGGCCGGGGCTGGGGTCCCCGGAGGAGGCCGCAGAAATGCTTTCTGAAGGCCCCGGGCTCCCGGGTGATGCCACGGGACAGCTGAGGGTGGGGTCAAAGGGCACTTCCTGGGGAGCGTGAAGCGGAGCCCAGCCGTCAGAGCTCCTGTGTCAGCGGCCTGTCAGCCTTAGGACAGATGGCCACTGCACAGAGTCCCGGCTCCTGCGCGGGGCTGCCCACCGCCTCCCCCCCTAAGCCTTGTTCAGCCCCTTCGGCCCTGGGGTGCAGCATTTCCCGACCCTGTCTGTCCACCCACATTAATCCTGTTGACTCATCCAGCGTTTGAATTATTCCGTGGAGCCGCCCTTAGAAGCTCAGAGTGGGGCCTGTGCACGCGTCCTTCGGTGCCGGGTCCGAGCCACAGGGCCCACTCCCCAGCACGTGCCGGGACAGGCGCCCCCCTGCGGGGATCCACCGGGCGGCTCAGCATCAGGCTGTCGGCACTTTGGCCGAGAGACCTCTTTGTCGTGGGGGCTGTGGGGTCTCTGCTGGGCGTTAGGCAGCGCCCCAGGACCCTCTGGGGGACAGAGTCCCAGGTGGTTGAGAACCGCTGAGCTACACCCGACCTGCGCAATTTCCCAACCACACGCACCTCCCGTGGAAGTGCGGTCGTTGGCAAGGGTGAGGTCAGTGTTGAGCGCCGATAAGAAAGCACTTTAACAAAGGGCGATGTCGCCCCACTGCCTCCGCACCCTAGGGGCCCACAAGCTCCTCAAGTTTCTGGCCTTCGGGTTGGAAAGCCCACATGGGTGGCCCAGCGGGTGGCAGCCTGTCCCACGGTCTCTGGGCCCTAGGTCCGGCAGGTGTCCCGCGTACGCTGAGGCCGCAGTCCAGCTCACGGTTCGCAGCCGACCTTGGGGTGTTTGGGGGAACGAGGAAGCACGGGGAAGTGGGTGGCCATGGGGGCTTCTCCTAGGGAGGCTCGTGAGGGCACCACGCAGGATTGGCCCCGTGCCTCCCGTGTTCAGTGCAGGTCAGTCAGGGCGAGGTTTGGGCCGAGGCCCTGGAATGTGCCTCCCGCAGGGATGCTCTGTGGTGGGGATTGCCAGTCCCTGGGTCAGCGGGGCCGCCCGTGCCGTGCCGGTCAGGACGACAGATCTCAGAGTCGGGGACGCCGTGCACGTCCTGCGGGAACACAGCGTCACAGACGTGTGCACATGGCCTCGGTGCGGGGCTCCCAGGCTCCAGCCCTGGCTCTGGCCCTGGAGGCCGCAGGCCTTGGTGGGATTTCCCACGGTCCCTGTGCCCGAGTTCCCTCGTTGAGCGCTGTGGGCGGCAGGCCGTGAGTTAGCACCAGGAGAAGGGGAATGCAGCGCTGCACGGGAAGTCCCCAGCGCGGTGCCCACATGGGGCGCTCAGAAGCGTGAGGTCCTTTGTCCCTCCCTGGACCAGTTGGTGTCCTTTCTAAAGCCACTGGTCTGTGGATGCTCTTCTCTCGCACACGCGTGAGAGGAGAGTTTCTTTTCCCAGGAGTTTAAGGATTTTTATTCTACAATCTCGTATCCGTAATTAGTGCTCTCAAGGAACCCCCAGAGAGGGGCTAACCGCCCTCTGGCCTTCACCGTCCCGCCGGCCCGCCCCCGCTCCCCCTGAGGAGGGCGGATGGAGGGACGGCCGTCCTGTCACCAGTTGGCTGCACCCGCGGGGGCTGGGAGCAGACCATGAGCTTGGGCAGTGCTCGCCCCCATCTCGTCCCTGAGAAAAGGCGGGGCCTGACTTCCGAGTTCAGCATGCGCGGAGGTGGAGGGACACATGTCAGAACCGGGGGGCACCTGAGGAGGGCTGTAGGAGGCGGTGGGGCCGCAGTCCGAGACCTGGGAGCCGGCCGAGGGGGGGCAGAGAGGGTGGTCAGGAGTGCCGACCCCGGAAGAGACGGACTGGAGCTCTGGGTGCCTGCGGGGCCGGGCCGGGCCGCGCAGGCTGGGCTGTGGCGCGGCAGCAGAGCAGGTTGAGAAGCAGGAAGATGCGGCGTGGACAGGTGGCTTCACCCGTTTGAGGGCACAGGGAGGCAGAGGCGGATTGGCAGCTCGAGGGGAGGGCGGTGGCTGGCCAGGCGGCCATGACAGAGACGCACAGACCGGGTGACCGAACGGCCAGCACTGCTTACCCACGGGCCCGGCGGCCGGCGGTCCGGGGCCGGGGTGTTGGCAGGGCGGGCTGCTCGGGAGGCCTCTCTCCTTGGTGGGTGGACGGTCGTTGTCTGCCTGTGTCCTCACTTGATTGTCCCTGTGTGTGTCTGCATCCTGATCTCCCCCTCCTCTTTTCCTTAACCTTCACCTGCGGATGCATTTGTCGGTTGGGGAGGGAGAGGGAGGTGGGGAGGGAGGGGGAGAGAGGGAAATGTTCGTCAGTTGCCCACCACACACACCCTGATCAGGGATCCAACCCCTAATTTAGGCGTGTGCCCTGAGTGGAAATGGAACCCATGACCTCTTGGTGTACTCGGGGATGCTCCAATCAACTGGGCCACCGGCCAGGGCTGATCTTCCGTCAAGGATGCGGGCCGTCTGGGCCTAGAGTCAACCCCAGTGACCCCGTTTTTCCTTAGTGACTCCTCTGTGGAGTCAGCTCCAATCTGAGTGATGTTCCGAGGTCCTGGGGGCTATGGCCTCAGTTGTGATTGGGGGGGCACGGCTGGGGCCCCAGCAGGAAGGAGGGCCGAGGGAGCCCCTCCGCCCATGCCTGCGTCCCCCCCTTGGGTCTTGCAGCTGAGAGTGGGCAGAGCGGCGGGCAGTTCCCCGGGCGTCCCTCGGAAGTCTGGTCCCAGTGGCAGAGCCAGCACCACGGGCAGCAGGGCGGTGAGCAACACGCGCACCAGCAGCCTGGGCAGACCGAAGTGTTCCAGGTAAATGCAGCAGCCGCCGCCTTCTCGAAGGTACCCACGCCTTCTCTCCGCTTCCTTTCCCTGGGGTCCTGGCCGAGGTGGCGACTGAGTTCTGGCTTGAGGCGTGGCCCTGAGGAGAGGGCCTGGGGGTGGATGGCTTGGGTCTTCCCGCTGGAGGGCACCTCCCGCCTCCATTGATTGGGATGTTCCCAGCCCATCCATGGGGTCGGGTGGACCTGGCCCACCTGTGCACCTGCCCTGGGTACAGCCGGCAGCTGCAGCACAGGAGGCAGTCCTGTGGGGTTTCCTTGGCTCCGTGTTCAGCCAGGAAAGTTCCCGCTGGGACCAGGCTCCAAAGGGGGGCCTGAGCCCCTGTCTGCCCCTGGGCACATGGTTGGTCCTTCCCCCCCCATCTGACCAGAGCCCCACTGCTCCCTGGCAGGCCCTGAGCGCCCTGCAAAGCAGTGGTGGGGCAGATGCCCCAGGGCAGGGGGTGTGGTTTGCAACGCCCAGGATCGTAATACCCAAGGGCCAGCTGTACTCGAGCTCTGCCCTCCTCCCAGACCCTCTCCCACCAGGCCAAGCAGTGTCTCCCCACACAGAGGTCTAGAACCCCAGATGTGGTGCCAGGTCTCCAGAGGGCGTAGTCCTTGTAAACAGGCAGAGGGGCACCACGCCTGGGCCCCCGCCTGGCACCCCAACCTGCAGCGCTTGCCCAGCCCCTCCCTCTGTGACGGTCTGGCCCTGCCCCCGACCCCCGTCCCTGCAGCCCTGCAGGACTGAGTCCCGTCTCTGGCTCCTCCTGGCCACGAGACCACACGGGACTCTCAGTTCCACGGATGTGAGATGCTGGCCGGGCAGCCACTCGGCGGTGGGCTGCAGGCCTCCTCAGAGCCCCCATTGCACTGGGGTGGGCTGAGGGTGTATGTGGGGAGGCAGGGTGTGCCTCGGTTCCCCAAATCACTAGGCTGCAGAATTCTCTTTCTCGGGCCTGTCTCGTGGACTGAGAAGTTGACAGAACTCGTTGGGGGGATGGTGCTGTGAGGACGGGAAGTATAGCCACTCCCGTGTCCTGGGTGGGTGGTCCGAGGCCCCGAGAGCCGGAGGGGCCTGTCGAAAGGGAAGTCTAGGGGTGTTGGGCTTCGGCAGTGCCCCGAGTATGCGGTGGCGAGGGCCCCAATGCCCCCTGCATCCCCTCGTGCGCTGCGCTCCCCTGCATTTCCACAGCTGACTGGGTGTGCTGTCTCACAGCCGGCCGGGCTCTCCCCGTTGCCCCGGGGCCCTTGTGCACCCCGCACCCTGGCTCCACCTTAAGCAGGCGCGGGTGTGTCCTGCGGCTGCACTTCCCTGTGGGGGTGGAGCACGGGGGGGAGCAGCTGCCCGGGGCTCGGGTGTTGGGGGCCCCTGCAGGGCGTCCCCGAGGGTCTGGGGCTGCTTCCGGCCGCCCGCTAACTGGACACGCCGCCGGGGGGCTGGGTGGGGCGGGTGGGTGCTTGACTGCCCTGTGGCCCTTTGTCCCCTCCTGCAGGACATGCTGCCCATGCCCGGAGACCCGACCCAGGGCACGGGGAACTACAACATTGAGGACTTCGCCGACCTGGGCATGTTCCCACCGTTTTCTGAGTAGCTGCGGACTGGGCGAGGCCTCTGCTGCACAGCATCACCCAGACTGTGACAGGGACGCCCCCGGGTGTGGGGCCACCCCTCTCCGAGCTTGCTGTGCCACAGAAGGCCCCCAGCAGAAGGCACCTCCCTCCCCACAGTGCCCCCAAGCACAACATCGCTCAGCTCTAACCCGCCCGGCCGCCGACCGGGTCCCTGCCAGACTCTGGGGGTCAGTCGTATTTATTGTGTTGAATCCGTGTGTCTTCGGGAAGCGTGGCCACTGGGCCCTTCACACCCGGTTGTGTGTGATCGCGTCACAGACAACTGTCACCGATGGAGAGTTTGGTTCCGCGTCCCAGAGCACCCCAGCACCCCAGCCCCGGGCCCGCCCAGGAAGTTGGGCTCTGGTTTCTTCTTGCCTCCGTCCTCCGTGGGTGGGTGGGGCTCGGGCGCCCGCCGCAGAAGCGAGCGGGGGGCACAGCCTGCCTCCTGGGAGCTGGACGGGGACCCCAGCTGGGGGACACAGGTGGACGAGACTTTCTGTCCCTGGCTCACCGAGCCAGTGTGTGTCTCATGCTGTGGACGTGTACCTTGTGTGGTGTGATGTACGCCCATCCTGATGGCCGTGCTGTGCCCGTGTCTGCTGTGTGGGGACGGAGTAGGGGTCTCGAGCGCAGGGCGTGTCTCCAGTGAGCGAGGACGTGCAGCGCCTCCCCGTGCGTGGCCCACGGGCCCGGTGCTGGGTGGCAGGCTGGGGTTCCTGCTCCGAGCTTGACTGGTGAGGGTTTGCCTCGCACAGCCCAGAGCCCGCAGGGGGTCCCAAGGCCCTTGTGCAGCCGTCAGCATGGGCGGGGGGGGGGGGTGCCCTGGCCGCCTGTCCTGTGCCACCAGGTGGCTTTCCAGGACCAGCCTGGAGAGGGGGCGTTCTGCTCAATGACAGTGGAGGCTGTTTAAGGGGTGAGCCCCGAGCCAGCCCCATCAGCTGCCCCGGGGGCCCAGTGCGCCTGGGGAGCCCCATCTGCTAGGTCCAGCTCTGCCGGGCGGGGCGCGCACAGAGCTGCTTCTCGAGACCCTGGCTCCTAGACCCCAGACTCGCTCTCACTGCAGCTCCCAGGGCTGCGAGGTCCTGGCTCCGGGGCCCTGGCTTCCAGGGAAGTGGCAGGCGGCGGGAACTCTGCTCCCCGTCACACACCAGACCCAAGAGGCTTCCCTGGGGGCCCGGCCAGGCAACTTCTGCCTCATGGCCCGCCACCGGCCCAGGTGACAGGCATGATTATTTCCAAAAGAAGCCACAGAAACAGCTTTTGGATCGAAGAGTGATTTCTCAGTAAAATGAGAACAAACTGTGGCCTGTAGCCTGTGGGTTGGGAAGTGTCAGGGGTTTTTTGTGTGTTTGTCTTTCTGATTCTTTGAGGGAACTCAAGGGGGTTTCTGAGGTGACACATGAGGCTGACCTGCGGGCCGTCCCCGTGTCTGCCGGACACTGAGGGGCCGGGGCGGGGCACGGACGAGGTCTCCCTCTCTGGGACCTCGTGTCTCCTCCTCTCCCTTCAACTCGACCCAGCGGGGTGCAGACCAACTCAGTTCTCTGTCCCGGGAGGCGAGAGTTTGTGGGTGACGGAGAGCCAGGTGCGTTTATTGGTGCCCTCGGAGAGGCCGTGCGTCCCCCAGGTCAGCACCGCTGATGGTGTCGTGGCTCCCGTTCGACGAAGCCCCACGAGCTTGTGTGTGTCGGCGTCAGAGCCGGGACGTAGCCCTGGGCTCTCACCTGCCAGCCCGCTCACCGCAAGGGCCTGCCCGCTGGTGGGGCCAGGCAGGGTCCCCTCACAGTGCTAGGCAGCCACAGGCCACTGTAGAAGTGACCTTTTTGGACCAGCAAACATGGGTTTGCTCATCAGGGCGCTGGGCCTGCCCCCTCACCAAACCCTTGTCTCCTGTCCAAGAGGCCACCTGCTGTCCCCACATCCCCCACCGCCCAGGGCCCGAGGCAGCGAGAGGAGGCCCTTTTCCCATGGACTGGAGCTCGGGGCCAGAGTGGTTTTGTGGCTGAGTGTCCGCCGGGGCTGTGGGAGCCCGCGGACTGCGCAGGTGGCCAGGGCAGGACAAGCCACCCTCCCCGTCCTGGGCGAGGATGCCTGGATGAGCCCATGGCGGTGCGAGCGCCCAATCACCTCTCTGCTCGCCTTTCCCCTCTGGATGTGACTGTGCTGCGGACCAACCCTCGTCTGTACCCCCGAGTGTTCTCGCTGACTAACAGTTGTCGCGTTGGTTGTGTGTACGTGGAACTTGTGTAACAGCCTTTTAACAATTTCGTTGCAGTAAAAACAACTTTGCTCTGAACGGTGCCCAGCCCAGGCCCACTTTGTCCCCGGGCGGTCTGTGGGCCGCACCCTCGGGGTTTGGGGTAGATCTCGGAGGAGAAAAACGGGGGGGGGTTCGGGTCAGCAGGCAGTGGGGAGCCACACAGTCAGACGTGCACAGGTGGAGAGCCAGACCTGGGGGCCAGCGAGGGCAGAGACCCTGGACAGGCATGCACACTCGGGAGGGGGGCTGTACCTGGTGCGGTGGGGGGGGGGCACAGAGGGGAAAGAGCAGTGAGGGCTGACGTTATACACAGAACACGGTATAAAAACACTTCCCTGCGAAGGAAACCACCATCTGTACGTTAAAAACACATTCGGGAAAAAACCCTAGGGAAACAGACTCGTGACATCAAGTCAGGGAAGGATTTCTTAAACGAGACACTTTAAAGAGCACAAATTGTGAAATAAAATCCTGATGTGCTCGACTCACTGGAAAACAATTCGGCTTAAAGACGAAATGGGAAAGGCGACCAGTGAAGGGGGAGGACATGTTTGCAAGTTAGACACCGGACAGGGCAGTGCTCAGGGGGTTCGGAGTGCCCAGAGCAGCTGTGAAACTTGGCAGAAGTGTGGCTCCACGGGTAAGTGACCGAGGGGTGGAGCTGTGGACTCCTGGGGACTCAGGCGGCATGGCTGTGTCTTCTGAAGAGGCCGACCTCACCGGTGACGAAACTGGATATGACTGTGTCACTCGGATGGACTGGATCCGGGGACACAGCTGTGACTGAGGGTGTGGGGCAATGGGGGCTTCCTTTACTGGCGGACCCGGGCCAGCTGCCCTGGAGGGGCTGGGCGATATCCCAGGTTGGCCAGGGTGGACGAGCCCCGAGACTCGGCGGCCCCCAGCCCAGAAGTCCGAGAGCGCCTCCTGCAGGAGCACAGGAGACAGGTGAGAGGAGGTGTGTGCACGGTCTGCGGTGCCGTTGACAGCCCGCATCCGAGGGGTGCATCCCAAGGCCCCGGGCAGACGGCGACAGTGTGGAGGCCCTTGACGCCGTCTTCCTGTGCACAGTATGTGTGGGGCGCCGTCCGGTGGGTGCCCGTGCCCCTCCCAGGCCTCCCCCAGGCTGCCCAGCCCTGCTCTCTGGCAGCCAGAACCCAGGCCAGTTCCCTCCGGCCCTCCACCTCTCCGCACACAGGTGACAGCCCAGGTGACAACGGCTCCCCTTGCTGCGGCCCACGGCATCCGCTGCGTCCTCTGAGGACGAACATTTCCCGCTCTCATCCTGAGACACGCGGGCTCACTGTTGCCTCCTTCCTGCTCTGGAAGGTGCTCCCTGCAGGAAGACGCATTTCCCCACATTTTAACCGTCACACTGCCTGGTGTCGGTTGCCCCCAAAATACGTGCTGAATTAATCAAAAAGGGCAGCGTACTTCCACTGAGGATGTTCAGTCAGAAGAAGGAACGGGTCGTCAGTCCCACTGACCATTTCCTTAGTTTTTCCGAGGTGCGGCAAGCCCGCAGCGCTGTGACGGAAAACGTGTCTAATGCTCAGGCGTTTCCTGGGGCTGCAAGCCACCGCAGACACAGTGGCTGAGCACACTGCCCCTTCGTCCTCCTGCAGCCCCAGAGGTCGGAGGTCTAAAGCCCGGATCACGGGGCTAGAACCAAGGTGTTGGCAAACTGGCCCCTTCAGGGGGGCCTGGGGTGGGGCAGAATCTGCTCCTGGCCTTTTCAGCCTCCAGAGGCCCCTGCCTCCCCGGCTCCTGACCCTTCCCACGGGTCACGTCATGGTCCCGTTTTCCGAGGTCACCTCTGCTGCTGCTGCTGCTGCTGCTGCTGCTAACTCCGATCTCCCTCCCTCCCTTCCACAGGACCAGAGATGCCCACAGGCCCGCCGAGCTAACCCAGGACGTCGCCCGCCGAGCTAACCCAGGACGTCTCCCGCCTCGAGGCCCCTAACCAGATCACAGCTGCACGGTGGCTCTGGCCACGTGAGGTAACAGGTCCACAGGTTCTGGGGAATAGCCGTTGGGCACCCCTGGGTGCCGCCACTGTTCTTCAGCCACCTCGCCCATGCAGGGGACTGCAGTCTCTCTAAGTCGGATGGGCTGCACTGACCAGAACCCGGCTCCACGGCAGTGGTCAGTCTCAGTGTTCTTGTCCCCGATCACAGGAGTGGGCAGGCCCCGGGCAGTCAGGATCTTTGTACCGAACCCTCTGGTGTGTTCTCTGCTCCAGGTTTTGTTTTGTTTTTTAAAAATTTTTATTGAGAGAGAGACAGAAACGCTGATTTGTTGTTCCACTTATGTACATGAAAATCATTGGTTGCTTCTTGTATGTGCCCAGACTGGGGATTGAACCTGCAGCCTTAGCATGTCGGGGTGATACTCCAACAGACTGAGCCACTTCCAGTGCTTTCATGCATAGGAGGGCTAGACACCCACACTCCAAGGATGCAGAGAGCTGAGGCCAGGGAGGGGGGATAAACTTCACACCCCTGGGAGTCTGCTTCCTGCCTTCCACGGGCCCCTCCCTCTGTCCACACCTGCGTTTAAAACACGTCCCCATCTTCGCCTGCCCTGTCTCTGGCCCCTCTTGCTCAGTACCCCCGCCCCCTTGACTAACAACCTTTCAAAACGGTGTGTGGGCGAGACCCCTCTGGGCAGCTCCTCTGGCCCCGGCTTGGGCGAGGGGTTCCTGCTGCCTGCTCCGCAGGGTGCATGTGCCACCGTACCTGGAAACGGTGTGGGTGCTTCTCACAGGGTGGGCCCGTCCGAGCACTGACGGTGTCCCACTCACCCCGTTCTCCAGAGTCTCCCACAGTCCCACACACTCAGTAGGGGACCCTCACTAGAATGAATTCAGGACAGTTGCACCCCAGCGGGTGTGAGGCAGACATGTGCTGCGCTCCCCTGGAGGTGGGCTTGGCTTCCTGCAGTCCTCAAAGCAGCCCAGAGACCCCGCGGCTCACAGGGACCTCCCTGGGGGGCAGCGTCCGGGAGGCAGCTAGTCCCGAACTCCAGAAACTCCCAGGACAGGACAAATGTGACAGCAGCTGGGGTGCCTCACTCACCCCCGACGTCTGTTTTCCAGCCAAACGGTTTCCTGATTAAGGGTTTTGTCAAACGTTTGGGGGGAACACGAAAATGAATCAATGAGACGTTCTCTAATCCCCAAAGACACACAGCCGTTGTCATCGGTAACGCGTCGCCATCCTGGCGAGGGCGGTGGCCCCTCTCTGCCCGGCCCTGGAGTCGCGGGGAGACACCCAGCAGCCCCGTTGCAGGCGGTCTTCCCGGTGAAGCGCGCACTGACTCTCGGCCCCCAGGGGACGTACGCACAGGGCAGCCCTCGTTCCAGCCGCGAAGCTGACGTTCCAGCCCAGGGACCTGTTTTGTTTACGTTTTCGTTTCCCCTGCTCCTCGCCCTCAAGGCGCCTCGACGCTGAGGGAGTTTAAAGGGAGAGAGAGATCCCCGGCCAGAGAGTCCGTCGGTTACAACGTCGCGACCCCTGGACGCTGTTCGCCGCCGCATCTCCACATCCCAGCCCTCGGACTCTGCCCCCCCCCCCCCG